>CM067342.1:9987167-9993104 GCA_034190875.2 Urechis unicinctus
CAAGTTCTTTTGTTTGTTTATAACCTGTACCCGCTATTAAGTGGCAAAGTTTCATATCGGTGCTCGAAGCTTGCAAAGTTGATGGCCACTTGTAGTGTAGGGCTAGCTAGAACCGAAGTGATCAGCGGTGTACCAGATATGCTCGACCGTACGATTTTGACAACGTCTTCATTTCTATTATTACATTACGACTGCTGTCTGTTGGGCTTGGCTTGCGTAGACCAATGATGACTAATTTCTTGCACTCTGGAGTAATACGTGTCTAAACGCCTCATTATATACAATATAAATCAATAGCAGATACGTCTCCAGTAAGATGCCTTCAATATCTTCCACCGTGTACTCTATTGCCTCCGCTGAATCTATTTGTTGTCAAGAAACACATAGCCATGGCGGGACATTAAACCAAGTCAACTTGACATTTTCCAAAAGTGAAAAAATCTGGTGAAATATGCGTTAAATTCTAAGAAACCTGATTTTTTGGTTCGCAATATCGTCATTACTTAAAATAACGCCCATCAAATTAGATTAATAGTCAACAGCTGTGCATAATTTCACGTCGTAAAGGAGCATTAGGTCCCGAATATTAACATCTGCACACATATTCAGATGCAAATGTTCACTATATTCTATATTCTAACAAATAAACCCTCATTGAATATCAGACATATGAATGCATTAATATATATATATATATATATATATAATATATATATATATATATATATATATATATATATATATATATATATATATATATATATATATATTTATGTATGCATTTATATATATGTACCACATATATAAATGTATATATATACATATATATATATGTAGAGATATATGTATATATATATATATATATATATATATATGTGTATATATATATACATATATATATGAATATATAGATATATATATATGTATATAGATATATATATATATATATAGATCTATATATCTATGTCTATATATCTATCTCTGTATCTATATAGAGATCTCTAGAGATCTCTTCTCTAGAGATCTCTCTATAGATATATATATCTCTATATATATATCTCTATCTATATCTCTCTCTCTATCTCTAGATCTCTCTCTCTCTCTCTCTCTCTCTATCTCTCTCTATATATCTCTATATATCTATATATATATATATATATATATATATATATATATATATATATTCAAATCTGGAAAGATATATTTTGAATCCTTACATATCGTGATGTTCTCAATGCACATACGATTATATCATGTATATGCGCTTTGGGCTATTAGAGGTATTCTGTTTTGTTACTAATAGTAACATGTTATCTTAAAATTATTCACTAAAACTGAGAGATCTTTGTGAAAATTGCCTTCGCTTCCTTTATTTCGAGTAAGTTACCATGACACAGCATTGACGACGGTAGATCAATGAGCTTGTAAAATTTTGATGTTAATGGAAATAGGTCGTTGTCAGGGTGTGCATTTGGCTTAACACGTCCTGTACTGGAAGGACACGTTACCTTAGTAGTGACAATGGAAGGTTGGACTTTGGTCTTAGTTTGTCAGTTATAGCTTGATCTTTTATCACTGGGCTGTTGAGGGCTTGGTACAAACATAACCTGGACATCTCATTCATTGATAGTGATATTAATAGCGATTAATAGTGTTGTGAGCGAGAACAGCTGTCTGGCCGACTCAAATGAAGGCTGTTCCTAGTCTCTCACCAGCAGAATACACGACCAGGTCTTCATGGGATACAAGCTCCTCGTGGCGGCTGTAGCTTAGATCCATATTACTTGCGTGTTCCATAAGGTCATCGACATTGGCGAGTGCAGCATCATTTCCCTTCCTAAGCATCTTTTCATCACTAACCGTTTAGCCAATAGACCTCATGTCCAAGCAGTTAGCTGCATCTGCTGTAGTATCCATTAACTCGGCAGCTTTACATGTGCTGTAGAGAGTGGCTACAGAACCTATGCGATCCCTATCCACTTCTACGTGCCAAGTGTACACGTATTCTAGACATGTGTTATTGCTAACAGGGTCGTAGTCCAGTCAGGGTGTCATTCGCAAGCTTGTCACGGATTGCATTCTAAAAATTGTCCGACAAACCAGACAGTATGGATCGGTGCACCTCGAATTTCGGCTGCCGACACGTTATGATCATATCATATAATTTGGTAGTTGTCCAGCAAGGTCCAAATCTCTCAGGTATACTGTCTATGGCATCAGCCTGAACTGGGACATTACTGGCGTTTGTGCAAAAACTGCTGGTGAGGTCGTCATTGGTCGAACCGGCGGACGCCATCCTGCAAGTCGAGCAACAGGCAGACACAAGACTGGGGTCATATTCAAGGTAGCGAAATAAATAAGTATGCGTTCGTTTGACCTATGTCTGTAGACAAAGGTGATACGCCTAATTTGCATGGGCGATCAATCTGATCTCATCGCCCAAATCAGGCGCAAATGGGAGTAGGGTACAACATCAAACATACATTCACGTCGCTAAAAAAACAATCTACTAGCAAGCAATGTAGCGAATCATGGAACGCAATTTGCTTAGTTAGGATCTGGGTATTGACTGCGCTATAGCTTGTGAGCGATACAAACCACCCTGGTGTTGGTGACGGGCTGGCCAGCGATGCAAAGCGGCGTAGGGCGAGCCTCTCAACACAGCGCGCCACCAAAAAAGCTTGTCGTAGCTTTACAAAGAAATAACGAATAGCAGTCTGACAAACAAATCGTGAATCTCTCAGACGCTGATTTGTATTTCACTTCGTTAATATATTCCTGCATATTTATATATCTAAATGTTTATATAAATAGATACATGCATATATATATATATTTATATATATATATATATATATTTATATATATATATATAGATATATAGAGAGATATATATATATATATAGATATATATATATATATATATATAGAGAGAGATATCATATATATATATATATATCATAGATATATACAGAGAGAGATATATATACAGGGATCTATATATATCTCCTTTTATATAGAGAGAAACGTCTCTCTATATATAGATATTCTATATATATATATATATATCTATATATATATCTCTCTATATATATCTCTATATATATATATATATATATATATATATATGTGTCGTCACGTGATCTGCGGTGTTGAGATGCACACGATACTCACTTGTTTTAAGTAAAGAATCAAACTCCAGGTGTAGGGTTGATACAAACTTGAGCTTTATTTAACTGTTTGCAACTTTCGAATTTCCGATGTTACTTAGCCTATATTTAAGAGTATGAGAAGTGTTGAGCTTGGAGGCCAGGAGAGAACTGATTTTGAAACACAAACTGCTTCCCTCAACGACTAAGGCACGCCATCCCAATTCTAATGGGACATGCGGTAGCCAGGTCTGTGAGGGTTGGGGCTTTCGGGCGTTGCCTAGGCAGGAAGGTCATGTGGCTCTGGAATATGGGGTATGTATGAGGAGAGGGGGGAAGTGGCAGGTGACATGTAGGTGACTTGTGGATCTGGTAAACTGGGGTTTTTAATTAATATAAGCTGTAGGGGGTTACTCCATCGACTGATGACTGAGAGGGTACGTTATGATGAAGGGTGGGTATATATATATATATATATATATATATATATATATATATATATATATATATATATATATATATATATATATATATATATATATATATATATATATATATATATATATATATATATATATATATATATATATATATATACTCACCAAAATGAAGACTCAAACTTAACTAGTAAAGTGCGTATAAGAAATTTCTGACGAGTAGCCCCTCCTTATGAGCAAATGACACGTTATGACCGCACTATCATAACGTTGGTTGAACTGCAATTGATTTCAGGTGTGCGCGAGCAGTACACTATGACCGCAACGGGAGTCGTATCATAACGAATGTTGCGCTTCTATTGATGCCGGGCGTGAAGCAGAACAGTCGCATTGTGTTAGAAGTAATTGTTGGGCAATAAGTAAGATATGTCCATTGCAAATATTGGACATCAGAATCATTTGTAAGTTCAGGGGATGAGATAGGAAGGAGGTGGACGAAGCGAGATTGTGAAAGGGAGGTAAATGAATGGGGCAGAGAGTTAGAGAAGAGTGGGGAGGAGACGAGTTGGAGAGAACAAGACTTGATGAAAACAATGAAAAAGGCAAGGACACTAAAGAGGACGAGAGATCCGGGGTAAGGGGGATAAAAATCCAGAGAGATGAGATGAGAGGGGCTGATGAGAAAAGTAGTGATAGTGAAATGACGTCAGAAAGTGGGAAAAACGACTTGGGTAAGAAGATGATTGCACACAAAGATAAATGCAAGAGGTGTCCAAGAGGGAATGAAAGATGAAGGAGTCGAGAGTGAGAGAGAGAATAGGTAAACAAAAAGGGAGGCTGGAAAGAAACAGACAAAGATGGAAAGGGTACGAGAGAGAAGGAAAATACAAATAAAAAAACAGACAGCCAGAGAGACAGAGAGACGGGAACAAGAGAATGGGTGGAAAAGTGAATGAAGGGAAGGCTGCGACCCAGATGGGACGAAAATCAAGTTAACCAATGCATGGGGAAATGAGATATGACCGGGCCAGATGTAGAAAAGACATGCGGGAGAAGGGCAAAAAGAATGTGTGAGGCCATGTGGTGAGAAGAACAGGGGAGGTGACAAGTGCGAAAAGATGAAACAAGGAAATGGATGGCGACGAAAGGGAGAAGGAGAGATGATGGATGGAAGACATAGGATGATAAAATTGGAAGGGCGACGACGGCGGAAAATTGGATGCAAATAAAATGGAGGCGATGTGAAAAGAGGATTGGCGGCAGAAGAGGAAAAAGGTTGAACCAGAGAGGAAGAAGTGAGTACATAAACAAGTAATGGCAAAGCAACACTGATCTATTTTATGGTGCCAATAAAGGCAATTAGATAAGATTGACATGATAAACCAGCCGCCGAAAATGACGCGTGTGTATATTTCAATGTCCAAAAACACAAACCCACGCATATCTATATATTAAACTTGTATATAGGAGAGGAAGAAGGAACAGACACGAGACCCGGAGGTGGGAAACGAGTTGAACGAGAGAGGAAGAAGTGAGTACATAAGCAATTAATGGCTAACCGACAATGATGTGTTATCTGGTGCCAGTAAAGCTGATTAGATAAGATTGACCTGATAAGTTAGCCGCCTTGTAGCATAAGGGGGGAAAAAAGAAAATGATGCGTGCTAGTGAGTATATTTGAACATCTCAATACACACGCATCTATAAATATACATATATATATATATATATATATATATATATATATATATATATATATATATATATATATATATATATATATATTGATATATATGTATAAATATGTATATATATGTATATGTATATTTATATATATCTTCATATATATACATATTTATATAGATATATATACAGGGGAGATATTATAGATATAGGATATATAGAGATTATATATATAGATATATATATATATATTTAGAGACACGCATTATATATAGTTACATATATTTATATATTTATATTAACATATATATATAGTTGTATATATCTATATTTATAAACATATATATATATATATATATATATATATACATATATACATATGTATATTCATATATATATATAATAACACAAAAATTTAATATATATATTTACATATATATATATATATATATATATATATATATATATATATATATATATATATATATATATATATATATATAAATATATATATATATATAATTATAATTATTAACACATCACCGTCTGAGATTTTCAATTAAGCTGTTTTGTCTATTGTCAGCTTGATATAAAGCTACCCATACTGTTGTACTGATTAGCGGTCATATTTCCTGGTGGAGGTAAATAAAAAATATATCTATCCCTTT
>CM067342.1:10000985-10057650 GCA_034190875.2 Urechis unicinctus
GAGAGGAATTTAAGGAAAAGATTTGTTTTAGTTAATTATTACTGTGGCGTGTCATTAACAACGGAGATGAGGCGTCCTATCTTCCGCTGCAAGTTTGCAGTGAATCAAAATGTAATATCGGCCTCTACAACCAGTAAAATTACGACACAATTAACATTTTCCTTGACAACTGTAATGATTTATTTCTATGATATTCTAACTGAGTTAAAAAGCTGTAGAAAGTACTAACAAAAATTGTCTTGGCAGTTTTGATATTACTTGCCATTTAAGGTAAGTTAAGGTACTGGAATATATACAATATTCAACAATCTGTCCATTCCTGTTTAGTTAATTACGCAATTATGCATTTCACAGTTACAAGCTAGCAGTTACTTTCGTCGTTCTGCGGTTTGGAAAAGTATGCGTAGTTTACAATTCATATAAAATGTTTAAAAAATTAAGGTACTAATATTCAGCATCGATTAACACAATCGGGCATCATCGTTTATACCATACTATGCAGCAGATACAGCTACTCACTAGTTACCTGGCCTTACTTGTCTAACGCCAGCTCCTGAACAACAATGTCAGGTGTAGTATTAAACTTCATATCAAGTTCTTTTGTTTGTGTATAATCTGTACCCGCTATTAAGTGTCAAAGTTTCATATCGGTGCTCGAAGCTTGCAAAGTTGATGGCCACTTGTAGTGTAGGGCTAGCTAGAACCGCAGTGGTCAGCGGCGTACCAGATATTCTCGACCGAACGATTTTGACAACGTCTTCATTTCTATTATTACATTACGACTGCTGTCTGTTGGGCTTGGCTTGCGTAGACCAATAATGACTAATTTCTTGCACTCTGGAGTAATACGTGTCTAAACGCCTCATTATATACAATATAAATCAATAGCAGATACGTCTCCAGCAAGATGCCTTCAATATCTTCCACCTTGTACTGTATTGCCTCCGCTGGATCTATTTGTTGCCAAGAAACACATAGCCATGGCGGGACAATAAACGAGGTCAACATGACATTTTCCAAAAGTGAAAAACTGGTGAAATATGCGTTAAATTCTAAGAAACCTGATTTTTTGGGTTCGTAATATTGTCATTACTTAAAATAACGCACCTCAAATTAGACTAATAGTCAACAGCTTTGCATAATGTCACGTCTTAAAGGAGTATTAGGCCTCCAATGTTAACATCCGCACACATATTCAGATGCAAATGTTCACTATATATATTCTAAATATCAGACAAATAAAAATATATACCTCATTGAATATCAGACATATATAATACATTAATATATATATATATAATATATATATATATATATAGATAGAGAGATAGATATATATATATATATATATATATATATATATATATATATATATATATATATATATATATATATATATATAGAGATATATATATATATATCTCTATCTATATATATATATCTCTATATATATATATATATATATATATATATATATATATATATATATATATATATATATATATATATACGTTACCTTAGAAGTGACAATGGAAGGTTGGACTTTGGTCTCAGTTAGTCAGTTATAGCTTGAAATGCTTCGGGATGATCTTTTATCACTGGGCAGTTGAGGGCTTAGTACAGACATAACCTGGACATCGCATTCATTGATAGTGATATTAATAGCGATTAATAGTGTTGTGAGCGAGAACAGCTGTCTGGCCGACCCAAATGAAGGCTGTTCCTAGTCTCTCACCAGCAGAAGACACGACCAGGTCTTCATGGGATACAAGCTCCTCGTGACGGCTGTAGCTCAGATCCATATTGCTTGCGTGTTCCATAAGGTCATCGACATTGGCGAGTGCAGCATTATTTCCCTTCCTAAGCATCTTTTCATCACCAACCGTTTAGCCAATAGACCTCATGTCCAAGCAGTTAGCTGCATCTGCTGTAGTATCCATTAACTCGGCAGCTTTACATGTGCTGTAGAGACTGACTACAGCACCTATGCGATCCCTGATCCCAAGTGTACAAGTATTCTAGACATGTGTTATTGCTAACAGGGTCGTAGTCCAGTCAGGGTGTCATTCGCAAGCTTGTCACGGATTGCATTCTAAAAATTGTCGGACAAGCCAGACAGTATGGATCGGTGCACCTCGAATTTCGGCTGCCGACACGTTATGATCATATCATATAATTTATTAGTGGTCCAACAAGGTCCAAATCTGTCAGGTATACTGTCTATGGCATCAGCCTGAACTGGGACATTACTGGCGCCTTTTGATAAGTACACATCACCATTCATGTTTGGGGGTAAAAACTGCTAATGAGGTCATCATTGGTCGAACCGGCGGACGCCTTCCTGCAAGTCGAGCAACAGGCAGTCACTGTAACAAAGACACAAGACTGGGGTCACATTCAAGGGAGCTTAATAAATAAGTATGCGTTCGTTTGACCTATGTCTGTACAAAAAGGTGATGCACCTAACTTGCATGGGCGATCAATCTGATCTCATCGCCCAAATCAGGTGCAAATGGGAGTAGGGAACAACATCAAACATACATTCACGTCGCTAAAAAAACAATCTACTAGCAAGCAAAGTAGCGAATCATGGAACTCAATATGCTTAGTAAGGATCTGGGTAGTGACTGCACTGTAGCTTGTGAGCGATGCAAACCACCCTGGTGTTGGTGACGGGATGGCCAGTGATGCAAAGCGGCGTAGGGCGAGCCCCTCAACACAGTGCGCCACCAAAAAAGCTTGTCGTAGCATTACAAAGAAATAGGGAATAGCAGTCTGGCAAACAAATCGTGAATCTCTCAGACGCTGACTTGTATTTCAATTCGTTAATATATTCCTGCATATCTATATATCTATATATTTATATAAATAGATACATGTATATATATATATATATATATATATATATTATATATATATATATATATATATATATATATATATATATATATATATATTTATCTGTACTCATCATAATGAAGACTCAAACTTAACTAATAAAGTGCGTAGGAGCAATTTCTGACGAGTAGCCCCTCCTTATGAGAAAATGACACGTTATGACCGCACTATCATAACGTTGGTTGAACAGCAATTGATATCAGGTATGCGCGAGTAGTACACTATGACCGCAACGGGAGTCGTTTCATAACGAATGTTGCGCTTCAATTGATGCCGGGCGTGAAGCAGAACAGTCGCATTGTGTTCGAAGTAATTGTTGGGCAATAAGTAATATGTGTCCATTGCAAATATAGGGCATCAGAATCATTTGTAAGTTCAGAGGATAGATAGGATGGAGGTGGACGAAGCGAGATTGTGAAAGGGAGATAAATGAATTGGGGAGAGTGTTAGAGAAGAGTAGGGAGGAGACGAGTGGGAGAGAACAAGACTTGATGAAAACAATGAAAAAAGCAAGGACACTAAAGAGGACGACAGATCCGGGGTAAGGGGGATAGAAATCGAGAGAGATGAGATGAGAGGGGCTGATGAGAAAGGTAGTGTTAGTGAAATGGCGTCAGAAGGCGGGAAAAACGACTGGGGTAAGAAGATGATTGCACACAAAGATAAATGCAAGAGGTGTCCAAGAGGGAATGAAAGATGGAGTCGAGTGTGGGAGAGAGAAAAATTAAACAAAAAGGGAGGCTGGAAAGATACATACCGAGATGGAAAGGGTACGAGAGAGAAGGAAAATACAAATAGAAAAACAGACAGAGAGAGAGACGGGAACAAGAGAATGGGTGGAAAAGTGAATGAAGGGAAGGCTGCGACCCAGATGGGACGAAAATCAAGTTAACCAATGCAAGGGGAAATGAGATATGACCGGGCCAGAGGTAGAAAAGACATGCGGGAGAAGGGCAAAGAGAATGTGGTGAGAAGAACAGGGGAGGTGACAAGTGCGAAAATGTGAAACAAGGAAATAAAAATGGATGGCGACGAAAGGGAGGGGGAAGGAGAGAGGATGGATGGAAGACATAGGATGATAAACTGGAAGGGCGACGACTGCGGAAAATTGGATGCAAACAAAATGGAGGCGATGTGAAAAGAGGATTGCGGCAGAAGAGGAAAAAGGTTGAACCAGAGAGGAAGAAGTGAGTACATAAACAAGTAATGGCAAAGCAACACTGATATGTTTTATGGTGCTAATAAAGGAAATTAGATAAGATTGACATGATAAACCAGCCGCCGAAAATGAAGCGTGTGTATATTTCAACGTCCAAAACACAAACCCACGCATATCTATATATTAAACTTGTATATAGGAGAGGAAGAAGGAACAGACACGAGACCCGGAGGTGGGAAACGAGTTGAACGAGAGAGGAAGAAGTGAGTACATAAGCAATTAACGGCAAACGGACAATGATGTGTTATCTGGTGCCAGTAAAGCTAATTAGATAAGATTGACCTGATAAGTTAGCCGCCTAGTAGCATAAGTGGGGGGAAAAAAGAAACGATGCGTGCTATGAGTATATTTGAACATCTCAATACACATACCCACGCATCTATAAATATACATGTATATATATATATATATATATATATATATATATATATATATATATATATATATATATATATAGATATATATAGATATATATATATATAAATATATATATATATATATATATATATATAGAGATATATCTTCATATATATACATATTTATATATATCTATATATACATTTATATCTCTTTTATATATATATATATATATATAGATATTATATATATATATATATATATATATATTTACACACGCATTATATATATTTACATATATTTATATATTTATATTAACATATATATATATATGTATATATATCTATATTTATAAACATATATATATATATATATATATATATATATACATATATACATATGTATATTCATATATATATATAATAACACAAAAAATTTAATATATATATTTACATATATATATATATATATATATATATATATATATATATATATATATATATATATATATATATATATATATATATATATATATATAATTATAATTATAACACATCACCCGTCTGAGATTTTCAATTAAGCTGTTTTGTCTATTGTCAGCTTGATATAAAGCTACCCATACTGTTGTACTGATTAGCGGTCATATTTCCTGGTGGAGGTAAATAAAAAAATATATCTATCCCTTTGGAGTTACTTGCCTCTCACACGTGCGGTGTTGAGTACAATGTAAGATTAAACGAGACTTATCTTGGTATAGTTGAAGTTTGATTGTGATTCTATACACCTATTAAATGCATGAGAGATCATGCATGGGCTCTCTCGAAAGATCTCTCACGTAGAATCACAATCAAACTGTACCAAGGTATGTCCCGTTTAATTTTACATGACACAGTCTTGTTCCATCTTATCATCCATAAGGTCAGCTCTGCATCCCTGCCCCTCCTCGGCATCTTTTAATCACCAATAGCTTCCCCAACAGATGGATAACTAGTGAAGTGAACAAGTGAACGGTAGCTATATTGCAATGGCTATGTAATAGCCTGTATGTGTCGCTAGAGTGGAAAATTATATTGGTGATGATTTCCACTAACTATGTCAAAGTTCCTACATTTCATGGACCCATTTTCAACCATATCCTGTATTGATATCTGTATTGTGTACGATTGAGCTATGGTATGACTAACAACATTACGTCAGCCAATCGCCTCACCAGCAGGTCGCTGACTGACATCACATATTTCTCATGCATATCTTGAAAATATTATAGGAAAGTCGCTGCCGAGCTCGACTGAATTTAGTGAGAAAGCATCAGCAAGTCTTGTGTGCTAGCTGCTGACAACTGCTGCTCGATATTATTCGATTCCACAAAAATCTTACTAACCTCAGTTTGTTAGACGCCCCAGCTCCTCTACATCTCAAAGCTGTATATGATGGTTGTACTAGTGTTCCAAGTGTTCGCCCAAACCCCTGGACGAGCTCCTGGCACACCTATGATCAATGGTGTGCTCGGACAAGCCCAACTCCCTTGGCGTCTTCCACATTCCTAGGACCCCTTTGCCCAACTGGACCAAGTGCATGTATTACAATAAGAAAGTGTGGTTATAGTGGGGTCTGGGAAATACCAAATGCGTCTTTATATACATATACCCATATACATTAAAGCGCACCTGATATGGTTGTATTTTAAAAAATCATAAAGTCACGCACATCACTCTCTAAAAGGCTTGCAGCCAGGCACGGAGGCCATATGAGAAGGCCTTCAGATATTCACATAAAACTCACATCAGCCTTTTAGGAGATTGCCGCAAGTCACATGTACTGAGGTGGGGCATCGAAACTTGTCATGTGAGGCAGTTACGTGGACGGTCATGGAATAATCTGATGTCTGCATAAATCGATTAATCATGCGCTGTATCTCCAAGGTAGCCTGGGTCAAATTATTAGTTGCTATGATTTTAGTCTTGACATGGTGGTACGGATCTCGGTATAACCTGAGTAAAGCAGGTAGATACCTGGAATCAGAGGAACTCACACGCTCAGCGCCGCCACATGTGCGCTATGTGGCTGACTCGGCGAATGAGACGTCAGATATCAAGTCATTACTGGACAAGCATGAGGAAGCATGCGTGGTGCGCAGGCGAGAGGGGCAGTGTCCGTGTCTACCTCCTTCGCTCAGTAAGATCTTCACGTATCATTACACTAATCCCATATATGCTTTTTAACTACAGTGAAACATCCCACAGATTGAATATTATAAACTGACGCAACTCAGGCGGCTCACATAGGAAGAAAAATACAGACGTTACTCATAAACCATTTAAGCACTCATGTTGATCTAACATAACCGCCTTTATAACCAAAATACACATTGAACAGAAATAATGATCAAACATATGCTTTGAACATACCCTAGATTGGATATGTGCTAGCACAGAGAAATTCTGCGTGTTCAGTTTCACGGTTTGTAGTCGCTGATCTTAGACTAACACTGCTGCTAGACTCTGCACCAGATATATATTTGGTAATGAATAACGAAAACGTGGTTTGGTTGGTCTCTCTGGATTTCCTGATGATTATTGTCCTCAATTCTTCAGGTCCTTATATACCATTTCATTTGGCGTGCGACCAAATGGGCGGACGCCTCATTAATTCATCATGAATTCACTATTTATGAATTATGTAAGGCCAACCACCTTAAACTTGAATGGCCTTTCAGTTGGCCACGACATTAACATATATACATACGATTAACACTACGCAGGAGATGACATATTATGTGGCTACATCTTAAATGGCATTCCATTTGGCCAAGAACATTAACATGCATGCATAACATTAACTACAGGAGGGAGGTGGTATACCGGATTACAACGGTTTGTACATGAATAAGACTGACCCTCAACAACTAAATTTTAAACTTAAAGGGGCCGGCAACATCAAAGGGCATCTGACTTTACACAAGTCACGTGGCCTGGCGGGGGTCAACACAATCACTTTAGACCGTTATGACTTTAGACCGCTACATAATGACATATTGTTCTACTCCACAGGGGGGGGGGGCTGTCCTTAGCCGTCAATCATAACACTACCTCCCTCTCTTTCTCAAGTTTTTGCAATTCAACCAAATTGAAAAACTTAAGACAGGTCCCTATTTTAACGCTATTTTCTTTGATCGATACAATAAGTTAACCCTATATAACATATATTTCTTCTAGGTTCTATGGATTTACACATTACAACACAAGTACATTCTTCACAATCAAGTTACATCTAAATCTATTAAAACCATTTAAATACAAGTGTGTAGACAACTTAATGAATACTAACACATGATTGACTCGGATAGGCCAAGCCTCCATTAATTGATCTATACAGTCCTGTGGGACTACTTGTTTATATGATTATTGACACTGTATTAACAATCTATCAACCTGCCCCGTTGCAAAAGAACTCAGAAGCCTACTGGTCAGTCCTTAAGCTTCGTCAACATTAACATTTCTTTGGCTTATCCTGTCTCAGCATGCATTCCTATACCCTCAATAGATTAAATCATATTATATCAACGCACATGCATACACAAATGAAATACCTTCACCAATTCATTAGTATACAAGTGAGATGCCTTCGTTACGACATTCAAATATAAATGAAATACATGCCATCAAACGTAAATGGAGTAAACACATTAAGTGCATACAAATAAGATTCGGAAACATTCAAATATATATATACATATATATATGAGAAATGTTCATGCACGCATAATGAGTCTATCGTCCATATTACATGTCATGTTGGACGCGATCTTCTGCAATGCGGGACGTAAAGATGGGAGGCATCCATTCAGGGGCGTCGCCAGGGTGATTTGGTTGGTGGGGGTGTAACTAAAATTTTGCCGACTGCGGGATGACTATCTAAGCGTAGCACCACCATAGGTTGGCACAGAACATTCAATTTGCGGACTGGACAGGATTGTGCCGACTGTGACGCGGACTGTCGGTTTGAATAGGGGGGGGGGGGGGGTCACACCCCCCTACACCCCCCCTTTGGCGTCGCCCCTGCATCCATTCCCATTGATGCGGTGAGAGCCTGGGATGAGGGGCAAGAATCCTTGGAAGAGGCTAGTGTCATTCACCCTTGGGTTTAGTGAGACAGCGTGGCATGGGTCAATGTCATCCACAAGGTTCAAAACTGCATTCGAGTTACTCACGTGTGTTCCATCATTATCAATTCTGAATCAGTCCTCAAGTTATTGGATTCTGGGCACTGTGGTGAGACGTGGCAGCGGCACCTGGACATCATGGGTAGAGCCCTCGATGTTAGCTCTGTCTGCACTGCACGAATGACGACCTGGAGCGTCGGCAACTGTTGGATCTCAGGATCATTGGACTGATACACTCAGAGGCTGGAGGACTAGGAACGCTCAACATTGTTGCGTTTTCAGTTTGATTGCCTGTTTGCTATTCCTTCATATCTAAGTTGCTACATTGATACTAATCTTAAACAATACCTAATCTACGAAAGACAATTACCTAGCATCAATTTACAATAAAATCACTCCACTATAATAATTTCTGCGTTATATACTTAACACTACAGCGGTTGGCGAGATAATAATGGCTAGGCCTATCAACAACCAGAACCACCACGGTATAGGTTTTGCGACTTTGTCCTGTTGGGAATCATAAGCATGGAGTTTAATTTCAGGAAGGTCGGCGGGTGGTAGTGTTACATTCCTTATGAAGAAGATGTGGCACATGAAACTATACAGTTAGCAAATAGCAAATATAGGGGAGGGCGTTCATGCAACTGAATTATCGGAAGTGGGTTTGCTAAGGGAGCCTTATAATATAGCTAAGGTTAGCTTCGAGTAGCCTGGGCATTTTGCTCTGATGTGTGTGCGGGTGAGAAGGCGTGGCGGACAAGACATAACCATTGTAACCATCTTTTGTTAATAAACTCTCTTCCATTAAGACCTGGTTGGACGCAATCGGGTGTGCGTTAGCTTGGAGGGTTAAAGGCCCCGTTGGCCTGATTGTTAGGGTTCACTGCGGCGGCGATGGCAGGCGTTTTAATGTGGGTGATTAAAGGTTGGCGGAAATCGGGTCAGATTGGCCGTGAATGTTGGGGGGAGGGAGGAGGGGCGAGCGCGCAGCGAAAAAGCATGGCGTCCGCGCTAGATGAATTCGGCGATGTTATATTGATACTGTTACAAGATGGACACTCTTATTCAGTGATTTCTTAGCATTTGATTCCTCTCGGAGTTCAGAGGGGCTCATCCACAGCTACTATCTGTAAACACTACTGATGGCAGGCTACCTATCATCACAGGGCATGCAAGTTGCTTGGCAAGGCACTCGCCCCAGGTGTGTGCTAGTCATTAACTGAAATCGAGTTATCTGATAGAGAATAGGAAAACGAAATAATAAAATAGAAAATGGGTTGCTTACCCATTTTCTATTTGCATTTGTGGTATCGAAAAACGAATTAACGGTGTATACCTTGATACGTTACAATGTGGTACATAAAAGTTTCTTGCACCCTTAAAGCTTTCTTGGAGGCGATGGCCACGACTTCCGCCCATCCTGTCAGATGATCAACAGCAGTGAGCAGGTAGTGCCGCCCTCGCTAGTCACGCGGGAAAGGTCCCAAGTCAATATACTAGGTATGGAAAGCTGTAGGGTGTACTTGCATCTGCCCCAAGGGATTCTGTTGCTGTGGTGGGGTGATTGGCGGCAGCGTATACATGAGGCCAGGTAATCGCGAACATGGCAGGACATGGCAGGCTACACATTTCACTCCTGGATCCGACCTAGGGTTTTAGCGATGGCCGCATGACCTGTATCTTCATGGCATCAATCAATCACCTGCTAGCGATAGACGTGGGGCAGCAACAAACGCAAGTAGCGGGGAAGTCGGAGAGGGTTTAGCAGTGGTTTAAAGCAACCCTCCTTCAATGATGTAACATGTCTCATCAGTAGCACTGGCAGCTTGCTGCATCTCTTCTAGAAACTCTTATCGCTGTTGTTGAGCCAGCTCCTTGGGGTCAATGTGGTCAGCACGCCAGTCATCGAGTGCATCCATGGGTGGAACGAAAGCAGGGGTGGGGGTGATAACGGCAATTTGCTACAAAACATCAGTGGTAGCGGAAATCCGAGATAGAGCATCAGCATGGACATTCTTCTTACTAGGTATGTGTTGTATAGGGGCGCCATACTCAGCAATTTGAATTGCCCATCGCTGGAGTTTTGTGTTTTTTATCTCTGATTTAAACAGGGACTTGAGAGGCTTGTGATCAGTGTATATGGTGAACTCTGAACCCCAGAGGTAAGGATGACAATAATTCAGTCCATAAACAATCCCATAAGCCTCCTTTTCAATGGCTGGCCATCTCAGCTGTGGTCCACTGAGCTTGTGTGACATATAAGCTACAGGCCTGTTGATACCTCCATCATTCGGAGTAAGCACGGCCCCGACAGCCTCATTGCTAGCGTCTGTATACAGCTGATATGGTCGCCTCGGGTTTGGGTGAACTAAGATGGGGACGGTAGTTATGGCTCATTTGAGCTTACAGAATGCTCGCGCCTCCTCAGGTCCCCCGCGATATGGTTCCCCCCTCTTCTGCAGGTTAGTTAAAGGGGTTGCCAACTGAGCATAGTTCTTAATTCACTGCATGTAATAACCTGCCATACCTCAGTGACGGAAGTTTGCGCGGGTATCTCAGAAATTGCTTTAACTCTATCACTCAAGGGTTGAATTCCCTAACCCGGCATTCGAAAACCGAATAACTCATTATGGGTGAGGCCGAAATGACACTTTGATGGCTTAAGCTGGAGGGCAGCGCTGCGCAATCTTTAAAATACCTGTTTAAGGTGGCGCGCATGCTCGCTGTCATCCCGAGAATAAACCACTACGTCGTCAATATACACCATGCAGATTTTTCCTGTCAGACCAGAGAGAATCTTTGTCATGGTCCGCTAAAAAATAGCGCGGGCATTTGTCAAACCGTAGGGCATGCAGTAGTATAAGGAGTGACGGTGCTGGCGCACCGACCTGTGAGCGTAATGTCAACAATCTACAACCCAAGACCCTGCGGAATAAGCTCTTCTAAACGACTCACACGCTCCATAAGTTCCTCATACTTTGATTCCAAATCCCTCACATCAATCTCAAACTCCACATTCTCCTCCGTTAAATAATGCACATCTACTCGCAGTTCGGCCACCACATTTTGATTAGTGCTCATCTTATACCCCAGCCCTCATCTATTGAATAGATCGACGCGTGCCCATAGGCCAGAGTGTCTACACCACCCGGAGCTACCCACCGCTTTGAGTCAAAGGAGGAGAGTGACACCTTGTTGACGTGAAGCCCGTTTATTTTATGGCAGTCACTGCTGAGCATGTTCATCCGTGGCGAAACTGCTTTTGGGTAAACAGTGACTCCACGTACTGAGCGTGCTGTATATGCTTCCTGACCACCACCTTCTTCACACTTTTTGCTCATCCCGCCTCGACATCAAGATCGAGTACATCTTTGGCCGCAGACCAACATACTCCTTGATGGGCACCCAGCGCACTTATCCTTTATCTTCCCCAGAACTTTCTTGTTCCCATTGCTGTACAGGCTATGGGTGGGATGATAGTTGCTAGTGTCAAAGAGATGTCCATCTTCCTTCATGTCAGCGTACACGTCAGGCGTGCGTATCTCCATAAGCAGAGAATCGGTATCCGTGTACAACAAGCCATGGTTGTTGCCGTATCTGGGCTACATGGTATTGTAATAAAAGTCGTACATCAGGTGCTTGGAGGGGTCGAGTATACACATACCAACATACTGCAATTCAGTACCAGGTGTGTCTTGTGTATATGCAGAGCTCCAGGTCATCATCAAACACCTGATGACGCCTGTAGGCCGGATTGGCAATAAGTCTACGCATTCTTTCTTCTTCCTTTGAGCAAACAATCTTAACATCAACCCGCCTCCGGAGGTTCTCCATAGTCTTAAGGAACACAGAGTTATTCATCAGCTTATACAGGTCCTTCTCAAAGTCGCTGGTGGCCACCTTATGCAGATCCGTATTCATCCGAATGTAAGGCTCCATCCAGGGGCTCTGGCCAAAGACAAGTGCACGATGAAAGTCTCATCCACAAAGACAGATACAGCTTGAGGTTCCTGTAGTGCACCCCATCATTCTCCTTATTCCTCAGGTTTGGCACCAGCTTTTTATCATCACCCAAGGTGCCACCCAACTCACCCAGGAGATTCTTCTTATAGATAGAAAACCAGTCGTTCTCTACAAGAAGCCGCTCCGGAGCCAGCGGTTAGTCGTTTTGCTCGTCGTGAAGTGCAGTTGGAAACTCCAAATCAATTTGAAGTATGTATCCTGTCTCGGCATCATCTGGGTGGTCCTGTATCTGTAGATCCTCCGGCCGAGCCATCCACTCAATGCCCGCAGTTGACAAAGGCTGACTCATAGCCTACCCATACAAATTATTAGCATCAAGGTACTGGATGTAGCTCGTTTGTTTATCCTGGTCAAAGTCTTCCACGAGCGGGTTATTGGCATTAGCGTGGCGGCATGACACCATGCTTATAGCACCTCATAGACCTTTCTCAATGTACAGGTGCTTGTCATAGTCAGTGAGTAATTCCAGTTCCACGCCTGTGCTCTTAAGTAAAGCATCCCACGACAAACCGGGGCTGGTATAGTAGTGGGCCGGATCCAACCCGTACTGCTTAAGGCAGGTCTTGTGGAACACCTCAAACACATCTGTCAAGAGCAGTACATCTGTCCGCAGGTACAGGTCATGGAAGTCACTAATGTTCTTACACCTGAACACGCCCCAGACCTTCTGTGCATGGGCATAGTCTACAGCAGATATACCCTCCTCAGAGAGCTTGCTGTAGAACTCCTGGATTGATGGCAGAGGGGAATCAAACTTATTCCAGCTGTCCATGAACTCATAAGGGAAGACTCCCTAAAGCAACAGCAACCACCGCTTTATCTGGTCTGGCTCATATTCCGCCGTCACAGCAAAGGCATCTGGGTTGTTAGCAGACACCAGCTTATCAAGCGAGGCCAGGAGGAAATGTGCGCTGTCAAATAAGTGCAACTGTCCAAGCGACAGAGAAATATATTTCTCCATGTTGTTGGGGATACAGTTGATGTTCCCTTCCACTTTGCTTATACCCTGAAAAGGGATGGGTGTTGACTAGGGACTAAGCCGAAGTGTCAGTTTACACACGTTATGGGCCGGCCCTGTTATATGGCAGTGATCGTGGACAGAGTCATAGCCCAGTTTTTCCTTGCACACATGACAGTGAGTTGCAGCATTATGTGCCCTTCTATTCTCCCGAATCATCCACATAGGGACAGGCTTGGGCAGAACTGCTTTGATCTTTTGCTCCTCCTGCTGCAGAGCCTGTAAGAACTTCTACACAGCATCGCTTCCTCTATAAACCACTGGAGGTTCGGTCATAAACTCAAAAAGACCCAGGTGACACAGAAATAGAATCTTCATGCATGGGAACCTGCCAATAACCTGACCTCAAATCAAGCGTTGAGAAAACTGTTGCACCCCGTAATTCATCAAACGCGTCCTGGATATTGGGGAGGGGGTGACTGTCCTTCCTGGTGCAGAGTTCAATTTCCGGTAGTCGACGCAGAAGCGTGTAGTACCGTCTCGTTTCGGTATAAGTGTAGTGGGCGATGCCCATAGTCAGAGTCAGAGGAGCGTATTACTCCATCCCGCAGCATCTCATCAATACATTGTTCTACTTGTTGACGTTTTGAGAAGAGCAACTGGTGTCACTTCTGCTGGATTGGATCTTGGTCTCCTGTGTCAATCACCACTGGTGGCAGTGACTGAGCAACTCGAACTGGGGTAGTTTTGTGGCTAAAAATGTCCTCGTAAGCTTTCAACACTTGGCGGATAGTCCCATTCGGGGCAGTTGGTAATACCTCTGTGGCCATCAGAAGACAAAACCTAGTCTCCAGTTTGGTAATCAAGTTGCATTTCTTATCTCCTATGACGAGAATATCTTGGTTTAGATCTAGAATAGTTCCCTTCATGAAAATAGCTCCTAAAATTACTTCTACTCCCAGCGACTCACAGATTAACACTTCGGTTATCTTGCAAGCTAGTTTAACCATGCACGCCGCTTGGATGGGGAGCTCGTGATCTGTGATGGAAGTGATTGTGGGCGCCTGGTAGAGTGGGGTCAGTTGGAGAAGTCTTTCATTACTAGTGCGCGTGACAAGTGTATGTGTGGATCCAGTGTCAGTCAAGACAGTAGTTTGAACACCGGATATATCAAGGCGGGTCGTAGGGCGTCCGCTTCCTCCTTGCATGCCGCAGGAGCAACCCCCGTGTTTGATGGTATTACCTGCGGCGGTCATTAGTTTCACTGGTTCTGACTGACGGGTGCTTGGACAGATATCGGGCAATTCTCGGGACAGTCGTAAGTCCAATGACGTCCTCTGCAATAGCAGGGCCAATTGGGTGGACCTGCATGACAGTTTTCGGTCTTGTGGGTCTCGGCGCTGAGCAGGGAGCGTCTGTGCCCTGGGTGCTGGCTTAGGGGGTGGGACATTCATGGCTGCGACCTTACACTGCAGTTCTTTGTGGCTTTTTGCTAGATCACTGGTCAGCACGGTCATGGCCTCTAATGCCTTTTGTAACGACGGTACTCTGCTGCGGAGAGGCCAGAGACCTCCGCTGTGCGCCCCCTCTGGGCAGATTTGGGGATAAGCAGCTCACTCACATTTGCAGGCCGGATACGCCTCCTTTCCTAGTGCAATGAACTTGTAATTGTAAGTGGTGATGGGTTCACCAGACCTCTGGGTAAACGCTCGGAAGGCATCACGCTGATTCAGCTCAAATGCGACAGAAATAAAGGTGAGAGCAATGTCCCTTTTTATGGCAGGCCATCTTTTTTCACACTGTTAAATATGGTCTGCAAGGGGCCCTTCATCGGTGGCTTTTGCCGGTTTTAGGGGGCAGTCCGTGGCGCTCACTGTGCGCAGCCAGTTCAGGGTTTTCTCCAGGTCTGCACCATTGCATTTGCCCACTTTCCTTACCAATTGCTCAATGCGGGTGCGATCGCAAAACATGGAACCAAGTACACAGGCTATCTTCCGATCCTTCTCATCTGTCTCATCTTCTTCATCGTCCCTTCCAGGCTGCCGGTACCGGGGATCCGGGATAGAGCTGAGAGGCCTGTGGTCATGCGGGGGATTCTGGGCTGGGTTAGGAGGCCCATGATCGGGTTGGTTGTCTTGGACAGGATTAGAAGGCCTAGGGTCAGATCCGTCCTCAATCATGGCAGCGTCTTCAGGAACTTGCGGAATTGTTTGACTTGGAGTTGAACTAGAGCCAGGGGCAGGGGTATATGAATGTGGCTGTTTTGTGACATCTCAAATTGCTGGTCGGTTTCTGAGACAATGTGCTGTTAAGGGGCTACCGGATGTCCCTGAGTGTTAGATGAAGTGGAATGTGGTACGGTGTGACACCCTTTCGTGACTCTTTGCCCAAACCGGGTGAATATAGGCGAGCATGTTAATACGAATTAACATGGTTAACTTGTTTTTAAAAACGTCATCTAGCCCACGTGTCTGTCCTTAAAACAAATTCAAAGGGATTGCCTGCTTGCAACTTACACCTCCGCTACATTAAAGCATAAACCTTGCCTGCAGTATCAAGGTTAGTTGGAGCATCCCGGAAATAAAATAGTTTTGTATTCATCAAAATCAGCTGGTGTGCCTCCCTAAATCTCGGAGGTGAATGCTCATGTTATTTTAACGTAAATAACAATGCGGTGGGTAAATACAGCATAAAAAGACCATCAGTTGGAGCTCAATTGCACAGTTGGCGATAATACCATTAAACCACTTATACAAATCAAAGGAGCAAATATACGCCAGGACACGATACGATAGGATGGACACGAACCACATTTTCACAAATATAAACCATTGGGAAATCGAATGCCACCGGGAACGCTAATTGTTACTCGTGTTCAAATAGCTAGATGGCGCATGTGACGCCGCATGGTAGGTCAATTGGTTGATGCTCGTTCGGGCACCTGGTTGGCCAGCAGATATTTAGCTACGCCCATGCGTGATTGACGAAGGTATGACTAGACAGCGTTGCTTATTGTCACTGTACCTGGTGGTTCTGATTTTACATTTGTGCTCGCCTATCATGGTATCCGTACTCCCCACTTATACTCCAAGAAAAACAAACACTAGCCTGCGATAACCTAACTTCACCTACAACCTCATCTTACGTCTTACAAAATACCCAGTTAATATGGCGCTCACGATAAAACAGGAATCCTAGCTTTGGCCTACCACAACAATGTCGGTGCGGTGTCCATTCTGCCCGTGTGCCTGTGGCTCCTCACGCGTCATTGCGTCCTCCTTGGTCATTGGGCAGCGGTTTATCGGTCCTTTCCTTTTCAGAAATCACGTCGGGGGTCACCATTTTATGCTATGAACATACACTAGTTTGGATATGAACTAGCACAAAGAAATTATGCGTGTTCAGGTTCACAGAGTGTAGTCGCTGATCTTAGACTTTACACTGCTGATAGACTCAGCACCAGAGGGATAGTGGGTAATGAATAACGACAACGCAGTTGGTTGGTCTCTCTGGATTTCCTGATGATTATTGTCCTCAATTCTTCAGGTCTTTATATACTATTTCATTTGGCGTGCGACATAAAAAGGACAAATTCATTTTTCTTTATAATAACTCTCATTCGATGCTGCTCCAATCTCATCAATTCATCATGAATTCACTAAGCTACATGCTAATTGTGTAAGGCGAACCATCTCAAACATGAATGGCCGTTCAGTTGGCCACGACATTAACATATATACATACGATTAACACTACGCAGGATGAAAATGCGAATATAAGTCGCACTACATCTGAACAGCAATACCGATAAAGCTAGCATGTCAGAAATACAGAAATAACTCAAATGCAATTTGAACCGAATTACTGGCATATTTCCTATGAACACAAATTTTAATATTATTAACTACCATTGGAAGAGAATTACTGATATAGCTGTCATGCCAATTAAAGGGAAATGTAAACATTAGTCAGGTAACTTATATACAGAAATGCAGTTATAACGCACTTACCGATATAACAGAAATTCTGATATTCCTCAGATACTTTTAACAACATACGGATATAACTCAGGTTGAGTCAAGTAGGTTCAATCTCATATCATGAAGTAATGATCATATTGATGTGACACAATGAGTCATGTTTGCTGCCCATTACTGCCGCCATGGCAGGACTCATCGGACATTGTTCTCTCTGTTGAAGTGTTGATTGGAGAGGTTGATTATTTACCATACCTAACAATAACACAGACTCTGCCAATCAGAGACAAAGCAAACACTGTTACAGTGCACACCACTGTAGATCATGTAGAGACATTTGAAATTTTAAGAATCCACTTTTGCTCAAACGTTTATTGGGATTTGTGTTGCAAGTAGCGCACTGACCGGTTAGGCAAATATTTCTAAAATGTTTCAAATCCGTTTTAACACATTTTCCTTGTCTCGAGTGAAATGGCAAACAACACGAATACTTATTATATGTCAAAGAATTACTAAAAGCAAATACTGAAGACCAATGACATCTATCATTTCCAATACACTAATATTGAATTTAGGATTAGAGATAGCAATGATCGCTTACATTATTGTGTATAAGTCACATTTGAACCATGCATTTAGAGGTTCAAATAACGAGAAACCCACAAATACAGGGTTTTCATTGTTAGTTCAAAAGAATGACCACTTTCTGAAATTATAGCCTTGTATTAAGATTTGCCGCTTGCATCATGAAGAAAAGCGTACAACTCCCTCGTCCTGGTTGCCCGACCTAGACCAATAGATCAAAGGGCAACTCTTTCACGAACATCATTTCACTATACAGAGAAGGAATAGAGTGCATTGTAAGTGATTCTTGTGGTTATGGTTAGATGGGTACTTACGTTGGACCACTAAATAGTGAATACATAAGCTAAGAGGGGTTTCTACCTACAGGCGGCGCTTCAATTTAATAACAAAAAAGCCCAAGTGGCCCATGACGAATAAATCGCTTCCGTTGATTGGTTCAGGTGACAGTATCACCTAACCTGACCGGCAAATTCCACATGGATTTTAATATGGATTAGTAGCACGTCTACACACTTTGTTGTGGGACGCCCGCGAAAGCACTGTAAGCCCTATCAGATCTGAAAGTAAACCTTCAGGTGTTTCGACATGAAGAAGGCAACCCAGAGTGTTGTACCTGTCAGCGTATTTTGGCAGACATCATGAATTTGATTAACACTGACATTTGCAGGGCCGATATATGGTAAGATATTTGGGTGTATATCAATATTACAACTGCGCACTTACCCACCACCACAACGAGCCCCTCTCCGCCATCAGTTACACTGAGTACGACAGTTCAGGTCAATAATGTGGATCAGGCAATTCACGATATGATGCAAGACGATTCATAACGATTATAAACGAAAGGCGCTTGACCTCAGTCGTAACATTATCTTGTAGGACGCATCAACATAACGACCACGATATAATGTGTTTCAGAAGGCAACATGAAGTTGAATGTCAACATTACACTGACCTATACCTGGGAGGATGTGTTTGAATTTGCTGGTGCGGATGAGTTGGGGCTTGGAGGCACATGGGAACCCAAGGATTGTCAAGCGCTAAGGCGACTTTTGATCATAGTGCCATGTAGAGATCGCGCGAGCCATCTGAGGGCCTTCTTAGCTCACATGCACCCTGTCTTACAAAGGCAACAGCTGGCTTACAGAATCCTCGTCGTTGAACAGGTAAGCTAATCATGGTAAGATTATTCCAGATACCCAACCCTATCCTGCTCACATAGAACAAACTCATTCCTCACACCCCATCAGATACAACAGGTAGGACAATGATCATGAAGAACAATGCATCAGCTGTCCATAAGGTCCACTTCCATTGCACATGAGAGGAGAACAGAGTGTTTTATTGAATTTATTTCTGTTCTGTAGTGCCTACCGATGGTGTTCAATAAAGCAGCCACAATGAATGCGGGATTCGCTGAAGCCGTATCGCATGGTTGGGCCTTTGACTGTGTGGTACTTCATGATGTCGACCTGTTGATGGAGGACGATCGGAACCTGCTGACCTGCGGCCATAATGTCATGCATTACGGCATGTTCATTGACAAATTCGGTTACAAGTCAGTTCTATTATTGTCAGCGTCACATCGCTAGTGCAGATGCTCTTTTGCACCCCACCCCCACCACACCCACACAATAAATGACATTTTCTTTCGCTATACGTCCATGTTTTGGTCAAAATCGATTTATAATCAGATTATCTGGGCAACATGAGGATTATTCTCCGAGGTTTCCTCACAATTGCCGGATCACAACCAGCGCCAACTCGTCTCCACAGCCGATGGCACTTCTAATCCACTTATGTTCGCAACATGGTCGTATCGTGATTATCTTTCAGAACTTCAAGAAAACTGATCTTCGGGGGAATCGTTGCAATGACTAGGGAACAGTTCATTGCTATCAACGGATATAGCAATCGATTCTTTGGCTGGGGAGGTGAAGATGACAATGCGTACAAACGGTAAACAGAAATATTCTACTTTCAATAGGTCATGGAATGCAGGGTAAGCGATTGCGATTTGATGCTAGCTAGAAGCTGACATTTGTTTAGCTACTAGTCAAATGGACGTCCTAATTGTATAGTTTCTCGCGACAAAATGACACTATTTTATATCATGCAAAACTGCGCTGATATATATCGACGTTTGGTAACAAGTACGAAACAAATGGATGAATAAGAAAAGACAGAAGCAACATCAAAGGAAATACTTTCAAAAACTATAATCAGTATATATGGTAGCTCAAAATTTAGCGTTTTGTTTGCATTTGTCGATGCCCAATGGCCAGTTTTTTATCACCAACAATGCATATGTCTGACATGTATAGGGTGAGCAGCAAAAACTTGGCTATTTCAAGACCTTCTGTGTCAGTCGGGAAATATTCATCGATTCGGCATCCCCGTGACAACGCCAACCCTATAATCGAACGGGCATGGTAAGAGTACACACAAGGGCATACTTACGTTCATAGATTATTTTAGGGCGCAGATGAGGAGAAAGTTTACATGGTTTCAGGTCTGTGCTGTGGAAAGCCACTTACGAGGAGGGTCTGTCGACAGTGTCCTATGATGTAGTATCTGTTCTAATGCAGCCCACATTCACCCATGTTATCCTTGATCTCAACAGTTAGCGGCTGTCCTAATTCTTACTACTTTGTCTGTTGACTTCATTGAGATAGAGGAAGCATCATAATACGACTTAACCATTGGTTTGGTTTAGTAGCAGTAGCGTGTTCAGTCGTAGGCATTAAGTGACAGGTGTGAGCATTATCAAATGTGTTGCTTTGGCAGTTTCAAAAATTATCACATGGCGCACTCTGTTGCTGAATGAAGGGCTGTAAGACTCGCATTTGAATGGTAACTACACGAGCCAAAATAAGGGCAAAGGTATTGAGATTGAAATGGCAAATGGCTTTTGGGAGCGTGGTTCATCGAAATAGTGCAGTTTTTACACCAAAGACCGCCTTATGCTTGTATGGAACCTATTATATTTCAGAATTCTTATTCATGTATTATCTAGAGATATAGGCTAATGAATTGAAATATAAACTCTCTGGTTTCATCCTCTTATCTGTCTGTCTTTGTAACAGCTACAGGTTTGCCTTATCCCCGGACCAACAGTCGAGAGACTGTGACATACTTCACCAAAGTACCTAACACCACTTGTTCAAACACTGACGTCGTGGGAACATTGAATAATATTGGTGATAACTTCCTCAATCGGTGCTTGGACTTATGTTCAGTCAATACGCGCTGCTCAGCCATTACAATGGAGCATGCCGTTGGCAGCACCTGCCGCATGATAGCTTCTCATTGTATGGAGCGGGGATCCAAAACACCGGGCACGACACTGTTCCTGAAGGCAGTGGATTTAGATCGTTGAGTAGCAGTACCATCAGAACTTTCCAAAGATAATTTTCAAATTAGAATGGTTGCTAGAATATTGATGATTTTAGATAGTTTGGCTTGTCTCAAAGTTATGAATTGATTATTTGATTATTTTGTGGTGCAGTGAAGGAGTTACGCTCTAACTACTCCGTTTATACATCAAACTGCTTTGGAAATGATTTAGAAACCATACAGACCGCCATTGCATACAATTGTGCCTTGCGATGTGAAGGAATGCAATCGTGTGGAGGCTTTGTCGTCTCCAATGGGAAATGCTACGTCAAGTCTTCATGCATTCCTCGAATAGTTGCAGATGAAAATGAACTACTGCGTTCTTATGTGCGAACACAAACCCGTATGAGTGGCATATTTTAACAGTATTGTTGATTCAATTTGGTTCTGTTAATGCTTTTCGAATTGCAAGGATTATTCGATCCCTACCTGTCTCAAGACGGGATTTATGCCAGGTTTCTCTGTTTAAAATGACATACAGAATTACACTGTTAGATGCCCATAAGCTACTTACAACACGATGTGTTTACTTGGTTTAGTCATAGAACATACTTCCCCAGATCTGACATATACCATAAGACAGTTATTGTCCTAGTTACTGTACTTTGTTCCCTTGCGGGGACATCACACTTATTTTATTTTTTGGGGGTGAGAATTGTGTAAGAACACTATGCTTGATTGACAAGAATATATATTAATCTAAACGCTGGGAATGATAAAAAGATCTAACACCAGTGAATTTGGGTATTCTTGCCACTACCGACCTTGCCCCCTGCCCCAAACTTCCTCCCACCCCCGCCGCTCACAAACCTTTGCCCGCCATACAACATTTAGGCTTGATTGTGACACAATATATGTGTGTTTTTCATCATAAAGTAATTTCGCTTAAAACAATAGGGGTTATATACATAAAGAATGTTAACTTTAATCGTCCCAGACCGAATTAATAAAACACGCAGCCAAAAACGATAAAAGACATAAACTACAGCGATCACAATTGGTTCTTCAAGGAACATATACTACTAAGTTTTCATCGGACGCAAAATGGAATACAATGGCGAATAATAGCCCATTTAGACGAAGGAATCGATACTACAATGTGACGACGTGTATAATAGTCAACAGTCTTTATCGATTGTCACATTAAAAGGGAATATCTTTGACTACGGAATCTATAAAACACCTTAATTCAATCAGACTGTACGATGTCAAGTGATACCAAGTATCTAGGTGCTTTCCATGAACCTGAACACAACAGCACGATGAACCATTGTTTATTTTAGACGATGTTTACACTAACTAGATCTTTTTATCGGCAATATAATCACAGGTAATCCACACGAGTGCGAAATTATTCCATGAACGAATCACATACTTATAACAGTATAATTTCGCCATGAATATAAACACTTTCCTCTACATATTGCTTGAGTCTTGTTGTTTGACAGTCCATTGGATTTCGAGCGTAACTTGCTCACTGCACGTCATATGTCTATGACGTGTCTTTGTCTTTGGCGCTTTAATCGGAATGTAAATCGCCAAAATACCCTGTCGTTGGTGTGCAGCGTCTTAAGGCACAAAAATCGCGTCGTGGCACTTTCAACATCTGCAATGTTAGCCAATGCTCTCCAAAAAATCAACAACATGAAATGTGAATCCTTGCGTCATTGTTCTTTAGACTGTAACAACACCCATCACGCATCATCATTTTATTGATTTGCACACTCCAACCCACTCAGATCTTCCCACAAATCACTCCTTATTCGGATCTAGACTACTGCAAGCTGCCTCATGTACTTGGATATAACAGATTTTCCAAAGCAACCCTATTGTTAATAATGAATTTCCCGTTTCGCTATTTTTTCTATGATAAGACAATTTCCGACAGAGATTCGGCGCGTTAACTATCGATTTCACTTCCGCTATAAATGTTTGTGTTCGTCACTGGTTATAATTAAAATATAAGGTTTGTGCGTCATATTTGAGTCATTTACGGGTTAATACAACTCATGTTGCAATAATGATTTATCAGCACTTCCCTGTAGTAACCACATCTTGATAATAACATAATCGATCTCACATATATTGATCGCTGGTGACATTTTGAGTGCCGTTCTCTGCTGGGGGAAGTACAATGTGATGTAACGCTGACGCTACACAAGAACGCCCTTGGTCCCAATATATTTTTATTTGATAAGTTGCAAAGGTCGCAGAACATGATCTATTTGAAATTCCCCACCACCACTGCAAGCACTCTTACTAGATGAGCATGATTTGACACCACAGAAGAGACATCTATTCCGGAAACTATAACCCGAAAGCTATGCTGTGATTGCTTTGAGTTGACCAGGCGTTGAAAATATCATGTATGATGAGTATATAATTCATTAAACGACAAAATATGTCGTTAGCTTATTGAGGTATTTAGGGGGTTTTTTTCATTGTAATTTGGCACACTAATTGGCTCTGCTATTATTGTGTTTTTTAAATATTATCCTCAGCTCGATTAATGTGAAGGATTGTTATTTATCTCGACCCACGTCATATCAAATAATAAACATATTGAAGAAGTCTGTAGGTGTTGTTAACCAACCTCTACATGTTTTTTTCCGAGCCGCGTGTCTTATTTATCATTTTTATCTCGTTCAACTGTACGAGTAAGAATTGCATATCAGAATAATAAGCCGGCTAAAGACGTCAATGGTGCTATGATGAATTATCTCATTAACGCATGGTTCGCTTATCTTATCATGTGTTGTTTGTCATCAACTTAACAAGGCACTACGTTGTGCGAAATCCCAAACACAAATATGCATGTTTTCATATCATCAGATCGCCATGTGGATAAAATGAGCTAGTTACATATAGACAAGTGGATGGCTTGTCAAACCATGCTTTGACGAGAAGTATTACAAAATCTTCAGTGCCCTATTTTGTCAACGATACTTTATCTAAGTTGTTTCGTTTGGACCAAAAATTAAACTTTCTTGCTCTACAAAATTGTACTGGAACCGATTTTCGTTTATATTCTTACTGAGATAGCGTAAATATATAGATATTGTGACAATTTCAAATGATTTCTTTATGGGTCAAATTAACCATTAATACGCGGTATTTTTAAAACAGTTGAATAGAAATTAATGGGCTTGGTACAACTCACATACAACATTTCGTCCTTTTCCGATATAAATACTCGATGACAAAAGCATGCCCATGGAATGACTTTTGTTCAGATAAGAATTACTATATCGGAAAGCTTCCATAAGTGGTAATATATGGGTTTTATTTATAAGATAACATGGAATGGATGGCGTTAAGACCAGTCATTTTCAGTCTCTGATAGGCGATTACTTGGCTAACTGCTGATTGTATGATGATACACCTCATATTCCGGCAAGTATAACGCCGTGTAAAAATTAATATTAAACAAGATTATATCCTCCTCCAGCTGAACAGAAACAGTTTATCACATGTTAATTTTATCTTGCAAAGTAGCAATCGTTGGATATGACGGCTATCTATTACAGGACGATATAGAGGATTCCCGAGTAAGTTCCTTCTTTGCCGAAAAAGACTCGAATGGCCAACTGGAAAACTGGGCAGTTGCTATGGCTAATTAATTGCTCCCGTTGAAAACGGGAAACTTGTGACATTAGCTTCACTTGTTTCCATTAGCTTTCGCCTATATATTTTAGTTGCTGTATGATTCTATTCTACAATATTCGGCATAATGTCGTGTATGCAGGCAGCCTTGTAGTTACAAACGTTGAACCACAGGAACAAATATCACAATTTACGTGTCTCATACGCACTGGTACATACTATGAATGAACCTTCGAAGTTATTCCTTGAATTTAGCCAATACCAAAAGCTTCATTTGTTTGAATAATTGCTTAACCGCTTGATCAATCGGATATTAATCATCATGACTTCAAGCAAGAGCTTTGTGATGGATTTTGGCAAAGCGAAAAACATTGCATTCTTGTACCACTTTGAAATTAAAAGTCTATCTCTATCGAAAATTGTGGATTATAACATCGCGTTGTCTTTCGTTTTTAAGCCTAAATATGGCACATGACAGGCGCTACTCCACATCCGAAGCTTGTTACATGTGTAGCTCGATCGATATTACAAGAAGATGACGGCGGTGCTCATGCGTAGCTTCTTGACCTAGCCGCAACCCACCTGCATTTATTCGTAAACAATGTCTACAAGCCTTATGTCATTGTGCTGTTGTCGATAAATCATCGATAATTTGGTGTTTCTAATACTTCAACTCGATTCTAGCCACTGGACGCACTTTGAAATAATGTTTTCGTTGCACGCTTTGTCAAACCAGTCTGGAATGGACAAACGACACACAAGACCGTACTGAAGGTCATATCATAACGTTTGCTGCGTTCATGTTGATGTCTGGTATGCACAAATGACACACTATGACCACACTGAGAGTCGTATCATAATGTTGACTGAGCTGCTATTGATACCGGGCGTGAAGCTTAGGGTTATAAGTCATTGTTTGACAAGAAGTAAATTACATCCATTGCAAATTTCGCGTATTAGAACCATTTGTGTGTCCAGGGGATGAGATGGGAAGCTGGTGGACGAAGCGAGAGTGAGGAAGGGAGGTAAAAGATGAGGTAGAGATAAGAAACTTAGAGGAGGGACACGTTGGTTGCGCTGCTATTGGGGCTGTGCGCGGAACATAACAGGCGCAGAGGGTTAGAAGTAATTGGTTATCAATAAATAAGATAAAGATGAAGTGAAGGAGTCGCGTAAGACGATAGTGTGAAAGGGGTGGATACGCAGAGTGTAGAAAGTAGGAGATGAGAGCAGAAGTCGAGTTGGAGAGAAGGAAACTCGATAAAAAAACCAAAAGGGTCTGGAAAACTAAAGAGGACGCGATAGGGAACAATACAAAGGAAACGAGGGAGATGAGATGAGAGGGCAATTGACGAAGGTAGGGAGAGTGAAGTGAACTTAGAAGGAGGGAGAGGAGACTTGGGGAGGATAATAATCGGATTCAAATGAAGAAGGAGAGATGGGTGAGAGAGGGAGAGATAAATGGAAGAGTCGAAAGTTAGAAAAAGCACATGTAGAGAGGAAATGAGACAAGAAGGAGACAGTCGGAGATGGAATTGGTACAAGAGAAACAGGAAAACCGAGAGAGAGGGAGACAGGGACAGTGATAGAAAGGCCCAGTTTGGACAGAAACTAGAAGATGACCAAGACAAATAATGCGACCGAGGTTAGAGGGAGAATATACAGTTTGGAGAGTGGGTAGGGGAACAAGAGATTAGGATAATAGGAGATGGGAAGTGCAGGGATGGTGGGATGTGCGAAAAGGGGAAGACAGGGGTTATCAAGATAGGACATGGGGTGGAATGGCGATAGAGAACGATGGTTGGCGAGAAATGGAAGGGGAGGAAAGAGGGTGGGTGTGGGGTGATGGGGAGAGATAAGAAACAAGATAAGGTGGAAGTGGGATTAGGTGGGAACGTTAGCTGTTGACAAAAGGGAGGCGAGACGGAGATAGGATTGGCAGGAGGAGAGGCGAAGGAACCAGAAACGAAATACGGAGAAGGGAATAATTGATGAACGAGAGAGAATAATCATGTAGGGATGATATGAGAGGCAGAGTGGCAAGGAAAGGGAATACGAGGGGAAGGGAAGAAAGACAGAGAAGTCGTGATTACAGGAAGGGATCAGGCGAGGATTAGGGGGGATGCAGAACAGATCATTCTCTGCGAGCAGATTGAACAATACGCAAGTCATCGTGAATAGAGTGTATTGTGCTCGGTAAGCTATTCCATATTCAATTCAATCGGGGACGCTATTATTTCAGAGGTTCATGAATACAATACATTTCTATAATTTCGTATGAATACATCAAAGCTAGGCTCTGCCGTACTCGATGACACACTAATTTTAAGAGTACGTGTAAAGCACTTTGTTCGCATATAAAAGGAAACCGCCACTTTTAGCCTAGAACAAGGCAGATATGTTTACAGCGTGAGCCCTAGAGGAAATATTGTTAAAAGCAGAAACCGAAGATTATTTCGCAAAATAGGTATGTGTATCATTGTATGCTGTCACAAAACAGACAATCATTAATCAGTATCATACGATGATAGCGTAATTTCAAATTTTTGCATAAGTTAAGGATTATGACCCATTGCGGCGAAAACATATTTGTCATAACATTTGTCATAACAATTAACAAACATAAATATCCTCATCTCTATATCATTTACATTTATTGGCTCCCAAATTTTATACCTACGCTGTTTTGGGTAAGGCGCCGTAGAGCGCCGACCACCTTGTACCCTCCTTTTTTAGCCCAATCAGATATCTATTTTTATGTCACTGGATCACCTCTGTGTCATACAGCTAACTCTGATCGCAATAACACCACGACCATAACGCCGATGTCAGTGCTGCGCCAATCAATACCTGCCGTCGCAATAGCATTCCGTATGTGAAGGATTGGGATGTAAGCGTGTTTATATGTGGGTTGTGGAGGGAGTGGGGGTTGTAACCGCCCTCTTATGTTCAATATGACGATGACATAATCCGCTTCTCCACGATCAATTTATTGGTGTAACCAGTTACAAAGTGGAGTAGACGAATATCTGACTCATCTTCAGTATGTGCGGCTAGAAAGAAAATTTATTTGAAAAAAAATATGGATAAAACTGAATACACCATGCTTTCGTATTATTTTGTGTCAAATTATTCAAGACCTTCTGTGTCAGTCGGGAAATATTCATCGATTCGGCATCCCCCAGACAAGGCCAACCCTATAATCGGACGGGCATGGTAAGTGTACACACAAGGGCATACTTACGTTCATAGATTATTTTAGGGCGCAGATGAGGAGAAAGTTTACATGGTTTCAGGTCTGTGCTGTGGAAAGCCACTTACGAGGAGGGTCTGTCGACAGTGTCCTATGATGTAGTATCTGTTCTAATGCAGCCCACATTCACCCATGTTATCCTTGATCTCAACAGTAAGCGGCTATCCTAATTCTTACTACTTTGTCTGTTGACTTCATTGAGATAGAGGAAGCATCATAATACGACTTAACCATTTGGTTTGGTTTGGTAGCAGTAGCGTGTTCAGTCGTAGGCATTAAGTGACAGGTGTGAGGATTATCAAATTTGTTGCTTTGGCAGTATCGAAAAAAAAAATCATATGGCGCACTCTGTTGCTGAATGAAGGGCTGTAAGACTCGCATTTGAATGGTAACTACACGAGCCAAAATAAGGGCAAAGGTATTGAGATTGAAATGGCAAATGGCTTTTGGGAGCGTGGTTCATCGAAATAGTGCAGTTTTTACACCAAAGACCGCCTTATGCTTGTATGGAACCTATTATATTTCAGAATTCTTATTCATGTATTATCTAGAGATATAGGCTAATGAATTGACATATAAACTCTGGTTTCATCCTCTTATCTGTCTGTCTTTGTAACAGCTGCAGGTTTGCCTTATCCCCGGACCAACAGTCGAGAGACTGCGACATACTTCACCAAAGTACCTAACACCACTTGTTCAAACACTGACGTCGTGGGATCATTGAATAATACTGGTGATAACTTCCTCAATCGGTGCATGGACTTATGTTCAGTCAATACGCGCTGCTCAGCCATTACAATGGAGCATGCCGTTGGCAGCACCTGCCGCATGATAGCTTCTCATTGTATGGAGCGGGGATCCAAAACACCGGGCACGACACTGTTCCTGAAGGCAGTGGATTTAGATCGTTGAGTAGCAGTACCATCAGAACTTTCCAAAGATAATTTTCAAATTAGAATGGTTGCTAGAATATTGATGATTTTAGATAGTTTTGGTTGTCTCAAAGTAATAAATTGATTATTTGATGCTTTTGTGGTGCAGTGAAGGAGTTACGGTCAAACTACTCCGTTTATACATCAGACTGCTTTGGAAATGATTTAGAAACCATACAGACCGCCATTACACACAATTGTGCCTTGCGATGTGAAGGAATGCAATCGTGTGGCGGCTTTGTCGTATCCAATGGGAAATGCTACGTCAAGTCTTCATGCATTCCTCGAATAGTTACAGGTGAAAATGAACTACTGCGTTCTTATGTGCGAAAACAAACCCGTATGAGTGGCATATCTTAACAGTATTGTTGATTCAATTTGGTTCTGTTAATGCTTTTCAAATTGCAAGGCTTATTCGATCCCTGCCTGTCTCAAGACGGGATTTATGCCTGGTTTCTCTGTTTAAAATGCCATACTGAATTACACTTTGAGATGTCCATAAGCTACTTACAACATGATGTATTTACTTGGTTTAGTCATAGAACATGCTTCCCCAGATCTGACATATACCATAAGACAGTTATTGTCCTAATTACTGTACTTTAAGTTCCCTTGCGGGGACAACACATTTATTGTATTTTTTGGGGGTGAGAATTGTGTAAGAACACTAAGCTTGATTGACAGCTATATATATTAATCTAAATGCTGGGAATAATAAAACGATTTAACACCAGTGAATTTGGGTATTCTTGCCACTACCGACCTTGCCCCCTGCCCCAAACTTCCTCCCACCCCCGCCGCTCACAAACCTCTCCCCCGCCATACAACATTTAGGCTTGATTGTGACACAATATATGTGTTTTTCATCATAAAGTAATTTCGCTTAAAACAATAGAGGTTTTATACATAAAAAATGCTAACATTAGTCGCCCCAGACCGAATTAATAAAACACGCAGCCAAAAACGATAAAAGACATAAACCACAGCGATCACAATTGGTTCTTCAAGGAACATATACTACTAAGTTTTCATCGGACGCAAAATGGAATACAATGGCGAATAATAGCCCATTTAGACGAAGGAATAGATACTACAATGTGACGTTGTGTATAATAGTCCACAGTCGCTATCGATTGTCACATTAAAACACCTTAATTCAATCAGACTGTACGATGTCAAGTGATACCAAGTATTTAGGTTCTTTTCACGAACCTGACCACAACAGCACGATGAACCATTGCTTATTTTAAACGATGTTTACACTAACTAGATCTTATTATCGGCAATATAATCACAGGTAATCCACACGAGTGCGAAATTATTCCATGAATGAATCACATACTTATAACAGTATAATTTCGACATGAATATAAACACTTTCCTCTACATATTGCTTGAGTCTTGTTGTTTGACAGTCCATTGGATTTCGAGCGTAACTTGCTCACTGCACGTCATATGTCTATGACATGACTTTGTCTTTGGCGCTTTAATCGGAATGTAAATCGCCAAAATACCCTGTCGTTGGTGTGCAGTGTCTTAAGGCACAAAAATCGCGTCGTGGCACTTTCAACATCTGCAATGTTAGCCAAGTCATAGACTTGGTTCCTGCTCTCCAAAAAATTAACAACATGAAATGTGAATCCTTGCGTCATTGTTCTTTAGACTGTAACAACACCCATCACGCATCATCATTTTATTGATTTGCACACTCCAACCCAATCAGATCTTCCCACAAATCACTCCTTATTCGGATCTAGACTACTGCAAGCTGCCTCATGTACTTGGATATAACATATTTTCCAAAGCAACCCAATTGTTAATAATGAATTTCCCGTTTCGCTATTTTTGCTACGATAAGACAATTTCCGACAGAGATTCGGCGCGTTAACTATCGATTTCACTTCCGCTATAAATGTTTGTGTTCGTCACTGGTTATAATTAAAATATAAGGTTTGTGCGTCATATTTGAGTCATTTACGGGTTAATACAACTCATGTTGCAATAATGCTTTATCAGCACTTCCCTGTAGTAACCAGATCTTGATAATAACATAAATCGATCTCACTTATAGGCGCTGTTTGATGTGCTCATCACATTGGTGTCTCTTCCCGCTAAATCTAAATGTAAAACTATGGAGTATTGTTGCGTCATAAATGTTGCTACGGGTCATGAACCGTGCAATAGGATGTATTATCGAAGCATTGCGAGTAGTCTGCGCTGATTCATATGCAGCTCTGGCTTTACAGCAATTATTAAAATATAAAAGCAATATCAGAAAATACGTAAGAAGCAAGATATATTTAGCTGCAATAGACGACGCAGTAACTTGCAACGTGACATTTTGAATCATATGTGCTGCATATATTGATCGCTGGTGACATTTTGAGTGCCGTTCTCTGCTGGGGGAAGTACAATGTGATGTAACGCTGACGCTACACAAGAACACCCTTGGTCCCAATATATTTTTATTTGATAAGTTGCAAAGGTCGCAGAACATGATCTATTTGAAATTCCCCACCACCACTGCAAGCACTCTTACTAGATGAGCATGATTTGACACCACAGAAGAGACATCTATTCCGGAAACTATAACCCGAAAGCTATGCTGTGATTGCTTTGAGTTGACCAGGCGTTGAAAATATCATGTATGATGAGTATATAATTCATTAAACGACAAAATATGTCGTTAGCTTATTGAGGTATTTAGGGGGGTTTTTTCATTGTAATTTGGCACACTAATTGGCTCTGCTATTATTGTGTTTTTTAAATATTATCCTCAGCTCGATTAATGTGAAGGATTGTTATTTATCTCGACCCACGTCATATCAAATAATTACTTATTGAAGAAGTCTGTAGGTGTTGTTAACCAGCCTCTACATGTTTTTTCTTAGCCGCGTGTCTTATTTATCATTTTTATCTCATTCAACTGTACGAGTAAGAATTGCATATCAGAATAATAAGCCGGCTAAAGACGTCAATGGTGCTATGATGAATTATCTCATTAACGCATGGTTCGCTTATCTTATCATGTGTCGTTTGTCATCAACTTAACAAGGCACTACGTTGTGCGAAATCCCAAACACAAATATGCATGTTTTCATATCATCAGATCGCCATGTGGATAAAATGAGCTAGTTACATATAGACAAGTGGATGGAGTGTCAAACCATGTTTTGACGAGAAGTATTACAAAAGCTTCAGTGCCCTATTTTGTCAACGATACTTTATCTAAGTTGTTTCGTTTGGACCAAAAATTAAACTTTCTTGCTCTACAAAATTGTACTGGAACCGATTTTCGTTTATATTCTTACTAAGATAGCGTAAATATATAGATAGTGTGATAATTTCAAATGATTTCTTTATGGGTCAAATTAACCATTAATACGCGGTATTTTTAAAACAGTTGAATAGAAATTAATGGGCTTGGTACAACTCACATACAACATTTCGTCCTTTTCCGATAAAAATACTCGATGAAAAAAGCATGCCCATGGAATGACTTTTGTTCAGATAAGAATTATTATATCGGAAAGCTTCCATAAGTGGTAATATATGGGTTTTATTTATACGATAACATGGAATGGATGGCGTTAAGACCAGTCATTTTCAGTCTCTGACAGGCGATTACTTGGCTAACTGCTGATTATATGATGATACACCTCATATTCCGGCAAGTAAAACGCCGTGTAAAAATTAATATTAAACAAGATTATATCCTCCTCCAGCTGAACAGAAACAGTTTATCACATGTTAATTTTATCTTGCAAAGTAGCAATCGTTGGATATGACGGCTATCTATTACAGGACGATATAGAGGATTCCCGACAAAGTTCCTTCTTTGCCGAAAAAGACTCGAATGGTCAACTGGAAAACTGGGCAGTTGCTATGGCTAATTAATTGCTCCCGTTGAAAACGGGAAACTTGTGACATTAGCTTCACTTGCTTCCATTAGCTTTCGCCTATATATTTTAGTTGCTGTATGATTCTATTCTACAATATTCGGCATAATGTCGTGTATGCAGGCAGCCTTGTAGTTACAAACGTTGAATCAAAGGAACAAATATCACAATTTACGTGTCTTATATGCACTGGTACATACTATGAATGAACCTTCGAAGTTATTCCTTGAATTTAGCCAATACCAAAAGCTTCATTTGTTTGAATAATTGCTTAACCGCTTGATCAATCAAATATTAACCATCATGACTTCAAGCAAGAGTTTTGTGATGGATTTTGGCAAAGCGAAAAACATTGCATTCTTGTACCACTTTGAAATTAAAAGTCTATCTCTATCGAAAATTGTGGATTATAACATCGCGTTGTCTTTCGTTTTTAAGCCTAAATATGGCACATGACAGGCGCTACTCCACATCCGAAGCTTGTTACATGTGGAGCTCGATCGATATTACAAGAAGATGACGGCGGTGCTCATGCGTAGTTTCTTGACCTAGCCGCAACCCACCTGCATTTATTCGCAAACAATGTCTACAAGCCTTATATCATTGTGCTGTTGTCGATAAATCATCGATAATTTGGTGTTTCTAATACTTCAACTCGATTCTAGCCACTGGATGCACTTTGAAATAATGTTTTCGTCGCACGCTTTGTCAAACCAGTCTGGAATGGGCAAACGACCCACTATGACCGTACTGAAGGTCATATCATAACGTTTGCTGCGTTCATGTTGATGTCTGGTATGCGCAAATGACACACTATGACCACACTGAGAGTCGTATCATAATGTTGGCTGAGCTGCTATTGATACCGGGCGTGAAGCTTAGGGTTATAAGTCATTGTTTGACAAGAAGTAAATTACATCCATTGCAAATTTCGCGTATTAGAACCATTTGTGTGTCCAGGGGATGAGATGGGAAGCAGGTGGACGAAGCGAGAGTGAGGAAGGGAGGTAAAAGATGAGGTAGAGATAAGAAACTTAGAGGAGGGACACGTTGGTTGCGCTGCTATTGGGGCTGTGCGTGGAACATAACAGGCGCAGAGGGTTAGAAGTAATTGGTTATCAATAAATAAGATAAAGACGAAGTGAAGGAGTCGCGTAAGACGATAGTGTGAAAGGGGTGGATACGCAGAGTGTAGACAGTAGGAGATGAGAGCAGAAGTCGAGTTGGAGAGAAGGAAACTTGATAAAAAAAACAAAAGGGTCTGGAAAACTAAAGAGGACGCGATAGGGAACAATACAAAGGAAACGAGGGAGATGAGATGAGAGGGCAGATGACGAAGGTAGGGAGAGTGAAGTGAAGTTAGAAGGAGGGAGAGGAGACTTGGGGAGGATAATAATCGGATTCAAATGAAGAAGGAGAGATGGGTGAGAGAGGGAGAGATACATGGAAGAGTCGAAAGTTATAAAAAGCACAGGTAGAGAGGAAATGAGACAAGAAGGAGACAGTCGGAGATGGAATTGGTACAAGAGAAACAGGAAAACCGAGAGAGAGGGAGACAGGGACAGTGATAGAAAGGCCCAGATTGGACAGAAACTAGAAGATGACCAAGACAAATAATGCGACCGAGGTTAGAGGGAGAATATACAGTTTGGAGAGTGGGTAGGGGAACAAGAGATTAGGATAATAGGAGATGGGAAGTGCAGGGATGGTGGGATGTGCGAAAAGGGGAAGACAGGGGTTATCAAGATAGGAGATAGAGTGGGTGGAATGGCGATAGAGAACGATGGTTGGCGAGAAATGGAAGGGGAGGAAAGAGGGTGGGTGTGGGGTGATGGGGAGAGATAAGAAACAAGATAAGGTGGAAGTGGGATTAGGTGGGAACGTTAGCTGTTGACAAAAGGGAGGCGAGACGGAGATAGGATTGGCAGGAGGAGAGGCGGAGGAACCAGAAACGAAATACGGAGAAGGGAATAATTGATGAACGAGAGAGAATAATCATGTAGGGATGATATGAGAGGCAGAGTGGCAAGGAAAGGGAATACGAGGGGAAGGGAAGAAAGACAGAGAAGTCGTGATTACAGGAAGGGATCAGGCGAGGATTAGGGGGGATGCAGAACAGATCATTCTCTGCGAGCAGGTTGAACAATACGCAAGTCATCGTGAATAGAGTGTATTGTGCTCGGTAAGCTATTCCATATTCAATTCAATCGGGGACGCTATTATTTTAGAGGTTCATGAATACAATACATTTCTATAATTTCGTATGAATACATCAAAGCTAGGCTCTGCCGTACTCGATGACACACTAATTTTAAGAGTACGTGTAAAGCACTTTGTTCGCATATAAAAGGCAACCGCCACTTTTAGCCTAGAACAAGGCAGATATGTTTACAGCGTGAGCCCTAGAGGAAATATTGTTAAAAGCAGAAACCGAAGATTATTTCGCAAAATAGGTATGTGTATCATTGTATGCTGTCACAAAACAGACAATCATTAATCAGTATCATACGATGATAGTGTAATTTCAATTTTTTGCATAAGTTAAGGATTTTGACCCATTGCGGCGAAAACATATTTGTCATAACATTTGTCATAACAATTAACAAACATAAATATCCTCATCTCTATATCATTTACATTTATTGGCTCCAAAATTTTATACCTACGCTGTTTTGGGTAAGGCGCCATAGAGCGCCGACCACCTGGTACCCTCCTTTTTTAGCCCAATCAAATATCTATTTTTATGTCACTGGATCACCTCTGTGTCATACAGCTAACTCTGATCGCAATAACACCACGACCATAACGCCTATGTCAATGCTGCGCCAATCAATACCTGCCGTCGCAATAGCATTCCGTATGTGAAGGATTGGGATGTAAGCGTGTTTATATGTGGGTTGTGGAGGGAGTGGGGGTTGTAACCGCCCTCTTATGTTCAATATGACGATGACATAATCCGCTTCTCCACGATCAATTTATTGGTGTAACCAGTTACAAAGTGGAGTAGACGAATATCTTACTCATCTTCAGTATGTGCGGCTAGAAAGAAAATTTATTTGAAAAAAATAATGGATAAAACTGAATACACCATGCTTTCGTATTATTTTGTGTCAAATTATTCTGGCATGCACAAACAACACGGAAGTTAACATTATAGGGTTGAATGCCATTGACGCTGAGAAGTGGAATGTAGCACGCACAAGCCGTGTGAGATGTATATGGACAACAAAACCTAATGTCGATTCTGCGTTTTTGGTTACATTCGAACTCTTAACAGTTCATCTGTGATCAAACATACGCCGTCATGCATTGATTATTTATAGGGAAGGGCAACTACTTTCAGAATTTCCCAAGCAACAGAGAGCTGTGTACTATACACTCTCTCAAGCGAAACCGACCGTTCGCCGTGACATTTTGATCAAAACTGCGCAAAAGTGGGCAGCGCGCTTGGTGACCTGACAATCCACACGATAGTGTGACAAAACATGATATGCTCCATGTTTCTTCATCCACGAGTTTGTCATCGTATCCGTACTCACTTAGTCACGTGCCTTCCGTGAACACTCATAGGACTAATTTGTATTGGGTAACACATGTGGCTGACTAATATATTATTTTACCCGTTCATTGCCTACCCTTTGTGTATGATACTGATATAAATCTCGTTTAGACCTTCACAACATAATGACTTGCTACTGCTGATCCGACTTCACCCGGATATATGTACACTAATATGGTACACGCGACCTATACTTTAAATCAAACATGAATCAAATAGGGGCTTATCAATAAATGCATGTTTCAATCTTGCAGGAGGTTTTACAGCTCGCTTGAATCGAACAAACACGTCATGGACTGCGAGATTTTAGGCAGACACGAGATTTTATCGCTAATTGTGTGAGATTCCCATGATTTGTTAATTAGGCACTAAGCCATAACACGATTAGAGTAACGTGTGATTAATATCAGGCTCCTCGTCCAGTCATGTAAAGCTGCGCCGTTCGGTGAGAAACTTGATCTAATCGGCTAGAAGGATTGGTAAATATCACGACGTGGTTGCAATTATCGAATGACTAACCGGGGCAATTTGAGAATAAAACCTAGTAATTTCTCGATTAGCTGAGAGCGGGGTGCCATGCGATAGCATTGTCAGTGTTACGTGCAATTTCGGAACGCTCCCTATGCTAAGCCCCTGACTGCCTGTTCGCTCGTTCTATTTAAATCAAGAGACTAAGCAAGTTAATCATGTCCTAAATTCACGCTCTAGTCATGCAGCTAAAGCAAACAAACAAAACATACGCCGTCGTGCATTGATTATTTATAGGGAAGGGCACTGGCTGAGGCGCAAAACGAAACCTTGTGAATGTATCAACAGGTATATGCAATGCGTTGCAAAGTGACACTTTTGTGATGATACGCATATAAAATGTCGAGTAATATCTGAGTTAAGTACTTTATATCCAGCGTTTACGAGTAAATAGGGCAGACAATATATATATGATTCTAGGGGTAAAACTTTGAGTAAGTATGACAATCAAGGGACAATGTAATTATGCCACATTGTTGATGATGTATCACATTTCGGTACTTCCTTCTCTTAAATAACTGTGATCGCCAACCGCCTCACAATTCCTCAAACTGGGAGAACATATTCAAATGACTACATTCTGTGTACTTTCGCCCGAGAGTCTCTAAGCAGGTCCCCAATAGATGACGTCATAGACAATATCATAACTTAGACAACCATGTAGGAAATTGACAGTTGGAAATGTACTTTAGCCAGAAAAGTGAGGATGCACTCTTTGGTACCAATCTATAAATATTTCCTCGTTGCATTACGGTTTCTTCTGCATCATTAGACAAACTACTTAACTAATGTTTTCCATATCCTAACCGACTGTGACACAGTGCACTCATTGCAAGGCAACAACTAGTTAAGTGCCTCAATAAATATTCTGCTAATTAATTCTGGCCAATCATGGTGTTGGCTTCGTTAAATCATCACATTTTCGTTCCCGCTATCACGATCGTTGATAAACCGCCATACATTTGTCGCCACTAGTCAACAATTACCCATTTGACCACCAGTTTATTGTATCTACTAAACCACCCAATTATGATATTACCACAATGAGATATCTGTTATCTTCTATTCCATCTCATTTAGCAATGATATGTCACAGACAAGAGATATACTCGGAGGAAGAACGGTATGTCTCTGGAGCTACGTGTGGTGGGTTTGATAAGAATCCACTAGAGCCCTTTGCTGTTTATCATCAACTTACATGTTTTCATCCTCCTCGGATATGTTACCACCAGGTACATAGCACATACGTGTGAATCAAGGTTAAGCTGACATGTAGCAGCAGGAGCTGTATTAGAGAGGGCAAAGGGTAAGATAGCGAGTGGACGCTGGCTGTATTTTTCGGGTAATATGTGCATTGGTGTTTCAAACAGGTGTGCGAAAAATATACAAATGACTGGATTTCATATCAGCCAGAACAGTGAGGTGATTCCGGGATAGCCATGGATAATGATGACCATGCTTGTGGACGCCCAGTGTGCATAAACAATTAGATTGTGCGCTTTTAAATTAATAAAATCAAACGTCGATATCGTTTAGTTCTGAGTCGCTATGGTAATGGTTCTGTATGAAAGGAGGAGATAAATAACTGCCCTCCTATGCACTATCGGATTAATATACTTTTGATGCGTTTACTTTAGGTAGGCAGTCTTAATCACTTAATTAAAAGGTCGCTGAATTCCAACTTTTGAGCAGTGCCTTGCGCCAGATAATGTTACAAATTACATCACAATAATGAGAATATATATAAAAAGCAACTTGACCTATGCATAATAATTTTATTCCAATGCGAATTGTCTATGAACCATCGGCTACTGTCAAGCATTATTTGAGTCAAACAATTGCCAACAAATGCATTACAGCAATATAACGAATTCCAGTGACTATTTTCCTAATAAGACAGCAGTTCATGGTCTTGCAATGTGGCATTTACAAGTTGCATAATTTAAACACAAAATTACTGCATGGTGTCAATGTAAACAGCGGAACATTTCAGCATCCTAGTGTTTTTTTGAGTATTCTGCTGTTCTGATCAACATTATTTGACCACGAAACGGAACTGGTCTCATAAAGTAAAAAAAAGACCTTATCTATCAAGCTATTGAGCAAATCGCGCTTGCTAGAGCAAAATTTAACAACGTTTTGGGTATGCAATAAAATAAATAGGTTTGGTTGACCGACGAGCCGGTCATCATGTAAGAATATGACAATACTGGTGCTGACACTGACACATAGTCCGCGCAATCCAAAATTGATGCTCTAGTCAAGTTGATAGAAATCACAATGCATACGAAGAGTTTTCTCCTTACAATAGCAAGATTCATTTAATGTCATAAGCAGATGCACGTAGCTATCGGCCCTACAAATGGCTCCAACGAACACGGGATTGGTAATTGAACAATTATATACTCGTCAATGCATGTAATAATATTGTCAACGATAGAGGCATAGAACTAGACATTTTCTGAATATATCATAAACCTTTCGGCCTGCTGTCCCTGATCTTATGATGTGAGCCGGTCTTTATCATTTCAGGTCTCATTCGCTTTTAACAAATAATAGAGCTTCATTTTGCAACATTGCATTAAACACAAGCTTTTGTCTATCATCGGTAGCAGTCAGATATGAGATATGAGGTGTCTTGATATGTTCTTACCATATGAGCAGTACCTGTCAAGTGAATAGTTATGACAGTAGTAGCAATTCAGTAAATCCATGAGTGCAGTATAGTGTGGTATAAGCCTGCATTAAACGTAGAACGGGTCATGTCTGATTATACATTAGCTTGATCTACAATACGAATTGCTAAGCCGCTATAACTTATTGTTACCCAGCGCAAAATCATGTATCTCGCAAAGTAATTGCCTCCTGCTTTAATGGAGTCATATGATAGCAGAAAAATGCAGAGGAATAATTTGAAGCAGATGTATGAGCTGCAGTGGGGAATCACGCTCTCTTTAGAAAATCAAAAAATAAAGGGCACTGGAAACAATTCACGACCAAACGGTAAGACGAGGCACGACATCATGTTGGGAGAGATGACAGCCACTGATGCGTCCTATCCGAGGGGAGACAATGAGGGAAGCTTCACTGACGGACACGGGGTGGGGGTGGAGTGTCGAGGGGTGGCTATTCTGGCAGTATGCGGTCGCCTCATTTATTGTTGTTTTAGAGCGCGTAGCGTCATGAAGAGGAGTATTTGATAAAAGCTAATTAGAAGCTTCCTCCCTAAAGCGCTCTCTCTGTTAGCCGTCCTCGGGCGCCCTTTCCCATTCAACTAAACAGTATCCTCACTACGGGGGCCTTTATAGCCTTGGATAACAAGGCTTAGAACTTGGGTTGTTAAATGTCAGCGGCGGTTCTGGCGCACCACTAATTATCTACACTACACCCCTAATTACAGTTTGTACATACAGGAAGCAAAGATTTTTGCTTCCTGTGTTTTGGATGCTGAGCTTCCAGATGACCCCTAACTGGAAGGAGGATCGCGCCCGACCTCCAGCGGACCAGACTCAGCTGGAAGCTACGCTTCCTGTTAGTTTGTTGGTAAACTAACGTGACCGTAAGTTGTCAACTCCGTTTGGGGGTATTCACCACTTTGAGTCAAACAGGGAGAGTTACACCTTGTTGTCGTGTAGCCCATATCTTTATGTGACCATCGCGCAACATATTCATCCCATGGCGGAAATGCTTCTTTGTTAACAGAGACTCCTTTTTCTGCGCATGCTTCTTCATCACAACGTTTTTCACTCCCTTTGCCATTCTAATTTCGCCCTCGTCAGACATCAGGGTGCATCTTTGGGTGCAGACCAACACACTCCTTGATGGGCACACCGGCACACCCATCTTGCATTTTTCCTAGCACCTTCTTGTTCGCTTTACTGAACCCTGGTTCTGTCGACTGAACACTGGTTCTGTCGACTTTGAATACGTGATGAATGGAAGACACAAACGACGTTGTAGAACCAAAAGTGAAGAAATATACTTTATTCTTCTAAAGACAGGATAGCTTCTTTATTCATCAAAGTGACCGAAACGGATAGTATTTAATGAGGGGGGAGATGTGTTTGATTTATGGTTTGTGAGCTTGCCCTCTCGTGAACGTGTGTTCACTCCCTTATATTACGTTACTTTTGGAGGCAGCCCCCCATCAGCAAATGCTATTGGCATAGAGATTCTAGCAGGTTAACCAATGAAGTCGCCCTTAATGGGGTAGTTAAGTTTAGGAATAACTGATGTGTAATCGGCGGACTGCTTACTACATCTCTCTCCCCTTTAAGGCGGATGAATATCCACACACATGCTTACGTGTAAGAATTTGACTAACTGCATAATTCAACAATTTAAGTGATATCGTAAATTGAATGGCATTCTTAGGAAATAAGTATGACAAAAGGAATAATTAGAGAATGGTTTGAGAACGAATTTCGTAAGATGACCCTTTAAAGTATTTAATCGTTATATTCGTTTATTTAATTGTCATTTTTTTAACAATTGTTAAACACGGAACATTTAACGAATGTACTAACCTAATTAGAAGAAGTGAAGATTTACGGTTAAGTAAGCTATGTAAGTTTCTTTGAAAATAATTATAAAGAGTGCTTGAAAAACATGTACGGCAGTATGTTAATGAACCGTAGCTCATGAACCGAAACATTGATATTACTCGCATAACATTGGAACAGAAATATTTATAAAATTAGCACACAATTTGAACATAATTCCATACAAAGCTTGCACACAGTTGAAACTTAAATGCAGATATGACTCGCATGTTATTGTTATCGAAATGCGGATATAAGTAGCATTACATTCTAGCAGCAATACTGATAAAGTTAGCATGTCAGAAATACAGAAATAACTCAAATGCAAATTGAACAGAAATACGGATAAGATTCCTATATGTTTTGAACACAAATTCTTATATAATTACCAATCATTCGAAGACATGCAGTTAAAACATACATAACGATATAACAGACATACTGATGTTTCTCAGATACATTGTAAAACAAAATATGGATACAACTCCCATTTAAATTGAGCAGAAATACAAATTCTATTGACCTGCAAATCTAGTATTGCTACTAGCCAATATGACATTTTTATTGCACTGACATGTTTTGATAAAATACAGCCTAATATCATTGAGTAATGATCATATTGATTTTAAACAATGAGTAATGATTGTTGCACATTACTGCCGCCATGGCAGAATTCGTCAGATATTGTTCTCTCGTTCGAAGTGTTGACAATAGTTGTGGGTTATCTACTATACCTAACAATAACGCCGACTCTGCCCATAAGAGACAAAGTAAACACTGTTACAGTGAATACCAATGTAGATTTTTTTTAATGTTTCTGATCCTTTTTAACATATTTTCCTTGTCTCGAGTGATATGGCAAACAACGCGAATACTTGTCAGATGCCAAAGAATGATGGGTAATTACTAAAAGCAAATACTGGAGACCAATGACACCCATCAGTTCCCATCCACCATTATTGAATTTAGAATTGAAGATAGCAATTTTCTCATACATTGTTGTGTATCAGTCACATTTGAATCATGCATTTAAAGGTTTAACATTACGAGTAACTTATGATTACGGGGTTTTCATAGTTAGTTCACAAGAATGGTAAATTTCAGCCATTTATTAAGATTTACTGCTTGCATCCTAAAGTAAGGTGTACAACTAACCCTTCGTCCTGACTATCCGGCCTAGACGAATAGATCAACTCTTTCACGAACGTTATTTCACTAAACAGAGAAGGAATGGAGTGCATTGTAAGTGATGCTTATGGTTATGGTTAGATGGGTACTGAATAGTGAATGGATAAGCTAAGAGGGCTTTCTACCATCAGGCGGCGCTACAATTTAATAAAGCGAATAAATGGCTTCTTTGATTTGTTCAGGAGACAGTATCACCTAGACTGACCGGAAAACTACACATGGATTTTAAATTGGATTGGTAGCACGTCTACACATTTTGTTGTGGGGACGCTCGGGTAAGCACTGTAAACCGTATCAGATCTGAAGGCAAACCTTCAGGTGTGTCGACAGGACGAAGGCGAATTATTATTTCTGTCTGCGTATTTTGGAAGACGGCATGAATTTAATGAATAGTGACATTGCAGGGCCGATATAGGGTAAGATATTTGCTAATTTTCTTAACGTAGAGGAACGGATAACTTTGGCCTAATTGACAGAAGATTAGCTAAATGCTCAGAGAGCAAGGGTTGGGTGCATATCAATATTACACATTTACACAATACCATAACGTGCACCTCCCAGCCATCAGTTTTATTGAGTACGACAGGTCAATAATTTAGTTTGGCGAGTTACTACAATTCAAGATATGACGCAAGACTAATCAAAACATGGAGACACCATCGATTCATAACGATTATAGACGACATGTGCTTGACCTCATTATCTTGGTGGACAGATCAACATAACTACCACGATCCAATGTGTTTCAGAAGGCAAAATGGAGTTGAATGTCAACATTAAACTGACCTATACCTGGGAGGATTCTCGTCGTTGAACAGGTAGGCAAATAATATTCACATTGAACAAACTTATTCCTCTCACCCCATCAGATAAAACATATAGGACAATAATCATGAGGAACAATGCACGGTTAAATGGTGCGTCAATCTATGACGAATAGCTCATTTGCAATTAGTTGACCGAATTGATGTGCTGATATATAAAATATCATGCTTTTCATGTTACCCGAGATCATTATGTTACGTATGCTTATCTGTAGAATCTGCGCATGAGCAACAACAATATAAAGTCTACAATGTCTTGTGATAGTGTTGACATGGTTTTAGCATTCAAGCGAAATTTTAGTAGATTAAAGAGTGTAAGATTTGTTTGAAACCAACACATTTATGCAACGTTGGAGCAATGTCTTCAAGGAGCTGCTAATAGGTGGCGTATGTATGACGTCACAAAGTTTTGTGTTAATTTCTTTTCCCAACTTCTTATCAGGTTATATCACTGTGACGTCATATTAGGGAACAATTCAATACAAATATTCCATTTCATTTCTCACTACCTATCCAATCTATCCCAGTAAGCATAGAAGAAAATTAATTTAATCGCGTGGTCGTGTCTCAACAAATGAATCATTATGGCAACAAAATATAAAATTGCTTGCGTGCGGAGGAATAGTTGTGGAGATGTTTTTATGGCATTGGTTTGATTTCCTCGCCGTCGCTCCACTTAACACATTCGCTTTGTTATACGATGATAACCATTTTACAATGCTTGAATACGACACAACGCCCTATTATATCAGCGGTCATGATTGCTGGTGCTGATTAGCAGAGTGTTGGTTGCGATCTACTTAACAACAGGTAGATTAACTAGCGGCCAGTGCAGCCAGCGTAAAGGAATCAATTTTGATATCAACAATGATTAGAAACGCCCGTGTTATGCACGCCCACTGCATTGTCTGATTTTGCCGATTAAGCAGTATGTGAATGCAGACGAGGATATTGTACTAACGTCAACGATACACCATAGTACCAATTATAATATTGCTTTTTTTGTACCATCCACAGGGAATCATAACCTTTAGGCTTTGATATCGCATAAATACCTGTAAAAGGTGTCTTATATCCCCGTGGCGTAGTGGTTTACTGCTTCGCATGAGTATTAAGTTGCTGGTGTTTAAACATTAAGGGATCGATCTGTAAAGAATAATGATAATCTTGCAATCGGTAGTATTTGTGTTCAATACAAATATGCAGGAGACAATTGCTCACACAAGACTACAGTCAAATTATCAAAAAGAGAACGGCGCGATAATCGATTACCTCTGTACACAAAGCTTCATCATTAGTGTCTATATTGAACAATATTTAGCCAATGTTATATACAATCAGAAAAAAAGCGTGTGACAATGTATCCAGCGTTACTGTACCATCTGATTACTGCGTATTCCTGCGAAATATTTCGAGAGTCAATGGATTTCGAGTGACACCCTGCCACGTTGACTTCATTCTGCCACAATAATCGCTCCAGTCAGAAGTCATATCAACCTTCTTTTGCTTAATGTATTACGTAAGTACAATGCGAACGATTTACTGGATGCGCACCAATTCATTGGTGCAGCTTTGCGGTAAATTGAGCCATATCGTGTGGCGTTCTGCTTTAAGGAGCGGCAATAATGATCAAGCGCACAATGAAGATATTTATTTAATATAACACGCTTCTCTTATTGCGAACAAATCAGTCACTACATTAATAATATTACTTATTAAATGAGGTAATTTTCAGCATCTTAAGTAAGCAATATTCAGGTGCTGTTGTGCGCATTCAAAGAACGAAAATAGAATTGATGGGATTCATGTCATCCATTGAACCAGAAAAGAATTGATTGATAAATCTACATTTTACTTGAAACAAATATTAGTTAGTAATGATGATATTTGCACTGCTAGAAAAAAATAATTCATGACCAGCTGTGACAATTGATGTTTGTGCTGAAGTTATCATATATAACCGCATTTCGCTTATCACCCAGCAAGAAGACACGTCAGCACATTGCAGCTGTGTCCATTCATTTCGTCAAGAAGATTGTTCATATCCTAGATTTAGCGAAATGAATGACCGCAAATTACGCTCACTGCCTTTCAAGCAGCTATCGAAAATTCACAATCATGTAAACACGCTGACTAATTAATAGATATGTCTTCCATAATTAGATGTGTTGCTGTCGCAAGGCGCTAGACAGTTGCCCCTGCTAGCTTGTTAAGTAGGCTGAAGAAACAGAGGCGGTGGGTGAGGATGTGGTTGCTAATACTTGTGTGACTTTATCTGACGCGTTAAGCTCGACAGTGGTCCTTGTCATTACCAGGTGAGATGGGTTGTGGATTCCGTTGAGCGTTGTTAGCCTGTTGCTTATTGAGAGTGTCAACAAAATGCTCCCATTCTCGACAAAATACGTCGACACACTTCCCTCCCACGCGTATTTAGGCATAACGTCTCTTAAAACCACATGAAAATTTTGGGGCACGGTCGTCGCAACCTAAACGTTGACTAATTAAACATAAACAGCAGTCCAATGTGTTTTTAGTGATTTATGGTAAGGCCGCATGACGGTGGACATGATAGCAACGCTTACCTCCATAGGTCAATTAGTGCGAGCCCTCATGGAGTAGCTATAATCTCTTGGGTCGTAACGGAGTTATGTTGCTTCTTCCCCGCGGTGTTGCTCCATGTCTAATGCATGCAGCAGTGGCGACCCATCTACATGTATAAGATGCATCAATGCGAATCATGTGTTGGATGAATTGAAACGATTGCTTCTGATCGAAATTCAGCAGTCGTGCAGATTCGTCAGAGATCAGTACAGGTTGTTCAAAAGGTCAGGGGCAATCGTTTGATTAGTGCAAATTACAGACGCTTTGAAATACCAATGTACCGGGGTGGTGATGTTCATATTAGCCAGGGTGGGTAAATAAAATGTTGTATGTGGGTCCGCAAAAGCCACAAATCGACAATGATAGTCACTTATATACTTCGGCTGAGGCGAGAGATGTTAGACTGATACACAAAAGCAGTGATGGCGAGTTATCCACCGATATTCACATGTAGTAAAGTGGAGTTACAGAGCAATTCTTACAAGCAGTGAAGTAGCGCTATAGACTTATACTCACAAGCGGTGAGGGAAAATATTAACCAATACCCAGAAGCAGTGTTGGCATGTTATTAACCAATACTCACAAGAAGTGATGTCGTTTTATTGTGTATCACACATTTGTATGTCAACATGAATTTAGAGACTAAGAAGATCTGTCGCTTGTTTGCAGATGAACCTATCGCAAAATCATATATCACGCAGAGTAATTGCCTCCTGCTTTGATTGAGTCAGATGATAACAACAGAATTCGAAGAACTAATTGGATGCAGATAAATGGGATGCAGAGTGGAACGACGCTCGCTTTAGAAAATAAAACAATGTAGGGCACTGAAATAAAAACCTGACATGACCACTCTAGCGAGATAGCGAGGCCAGCTAAGGACGGTCATTTACCTGGAAGAACACAACGTCATGCATAATTAATAAGCTACAACGAATATAAAGCATTGATTCGGCTTCTGCCCACACGCCTTCACTTCCTTCGCATCGACGTCAAATACAGATGCTGAACCATAACGCCAAGTGAATGGGTATCATCAAGGGAAAGGATGAAGAAAAAAGGTAAGGAGCTTCGTGTTCAAATCATTTGTTGTCACTTAAACTCCGTAGAAGTTACACATATATATGGATATATAGATACTTAAATATGCATATACATATATATATATATATATATATATATATATACAGATATATATATATATATATATATATATTATATTACACATATATATATATATATGGAAAGATATATATAGAGATATTATATATATATATATATATATATAGATATATATATATATATATATATATATATATATATATATATATATATATATATATATATTTATATATATATATGTATATACATATATATATATATATATACATATATATATATATATATATATATATATATATATATATATATATATATATATATATATATATGTGAATATATATAAATAAGATATGTGCATATATATTTAAATTTGCATATATGTATATGCAAGTATATACATATATATGTTTTTCTTGGACTTTTGAATATAATACCGAAATTAAATTTTGACAACTTACCATTCGAAAATGTTAATATTTGAATACCGAAAAACTGTATTTTTCACATTATTCGTCTATCTACAACTTTGAATAAGTTTGCAAAACGTTGCCTATTGCTCATGGTGATCAGATCTACGAAAAATGTTGCAATTCTGATCCAGGATGACGAAAAATGGTTTAAATATATCAGAATTCCGCAAACATACGCAAATATATATGGGCACGAAAGGTTAGATTGATACGAACGAATTAGTATTTTGACCAATCGTGGACGACCTTTATAGGACCAAAAGTATATGCCAAGTTTATTAAATGACAACAACATTTTAAGTCTGCATTAAACGTTTTCTACGTATGGTTGCTATCGTCCCTTTTCGAAGATAATATATAGATATATATATATATATATAGAGATATAGATAGAGATATATATAGATATAGAGAGAGAGAGAGAGAGATATATATATATAGATATATATATATATATATCTATATATATATATATATCTATATATATATATATGTGTATATAATCAAATATGTATATATATATATATATATATATATATTTATATATATATATATATATATATATATATATATATATATATAGGTATATATATATATATATATATATAATCATATATATATGTATATATATTAATACATATATACATATTTATAGATATATACGCATATTTATATACGCATATATATATATATATCTATATATCTTAATGGATGGTGTCTATGAAGGGTAGGGTAGCAAAGACATCCCACAAGCATGTTAAATCTAACCCAGATGCTCTACTCTGTGTAGACTGAGTAAAATGAAAACTTACCTCTATTAAGGGAAGAGCTAACAGAACTCAATGTATCTACGATAGGAAGTAACTTAATGAATATTCATTTTCACCTCAGCTATATATTGAACAATTTTAGTTTTCATTTCATACCTATTTCACATCAAGATATCAAAATGAATTGTTTGCAGATAAACTAAACAATACGCCGCTACTTTGTGTATTATCTGACTATTTACACAGAAAATGACCAGGCATCAGTTTTTATTGTCATAAAATATTAATTAATTTTTTTTGCGAACCCAATGCCTTTCAAAAGTACATTCAGGTGCATTGTGGTAACTCTGTGTGGCTTTTTGCAAAAATGGAAAACAATTTGACTAAAATGGAAAAAAATTTGAAAAGTTTGTAGGTGCGGTAAAATTACATTATAAGTTTCTTTGTAGCAGGTGGGTTGTCCGATCTTCTCCACGTGCACCTGTTTATTTTTTATGACTTCAATCTACAGTACAAATTAGGATTCCCAAAGTTAATGTTAAATATTGGTATGCCATGAAGTAATGATGGCAAAATTGGCGTTACAAGTTGAAAAGATGTATGGGTGGATGGATGTAGTATAATATTAAAAACACAGAGTTTTGTGGGTCGTTATTAGATGGTTGTACTCAAATGGTCAGACGAATCCATAGATATTTAGATAGTTGTGATTTGGAGAATCAAAACACAGGTAGCAATGATAACAATGCCATTCAAACTCTCCATAACAATAAGGTATGAAAGGAATATCTTCACAAACTTCAGAAAGACTAAGGATAAGTAATTGACATAAACCATACTGTTTATCATGTTTTGTGAGGGCAATTTATAGTCAATTACTTATAAAGTTAGCTGCCTTATCTGCATTACAACACCTTAAACGGCTACAGCCAGACTCCCTGGTTTAATGGTCTGCATCAGACTAACACCGTATTTCCGAGGACTGCAGCTGCCTAAGACAATTGATCAACTGATCGATATACTTACACACACATTTCAGTTGGATGGAGCGATCACACACCATATTTCAAAGAACTGGAGTTGTTGTCAGCCATTTGCAAATGGGCTGTGACGGCTTTGCTCAATATTTCATTGGTTCTAAGTATCCATACACCATATATCATTGGCCTGGCTGAGCTGCAAATCATACTTAAATAGAGCAAAGTAGCCTTACACTAGAACTAGAGCTATTGCAATAGACTACACTTACTCTATGTCACAATCCAATGGACTGAATTGGCCATATACCATATTTATATGGAGGAATATCCCAATAATATAATATAATGCCTTAGAGGGGATTCTCAAAGTATTGCAATAAGGAGTAGTAGATGTACGCCAGGTTTCAATAAACTTCAGTGGCTTAATACCATATCTCAATGGGCTGGACAATCTGTATGCTAGTAAGTAAGTATGGAAATAAGTAAGTATAGGGTTTAACAGCACACAATCACTGATGAGTTATATGGTGCCTACAAATGTGAATCGATCAGAATGACCAATGTGAATATATAAGAGGGACCATATTCAGTAGACGCCTTCAAGGTACACACCGTATTTATATGGTGTAATAGTCCTATTATATACTATCATCCCTTGAAGGGGCTGCTCAACATATTGCTAAAGGGCATAGTACACCAGGTTTCAATAAACGTGAGTGATTCATACCATAACTCAATGGGCTGGACAATCTGTATGTCATACATCTTTGGAAGTAAGTATAGGTTTAACGGCTCACCATCAATAACGTGTTATATGGTGCCTACAAAAGTGAATTGACAAGAATGATCAATGTGGTTAGATGGCTGTTGTTTTAATGTTGTATGTTGTAGGTGGACGTCATTTCCTTCTCCTCGTCATCACTTACTGTACTGTCGAAGCTATGGCATGTGACCCATCTTTAAGCACCCTAGAAAACCAAACTTATGGCGAGTCTTCTACAACTACAGTTGATTCAACGTTCCAAATAGGGAACTTGACATTGACAATCGATCCGCCGCGAATGATCAACGCAAAGAATTTATACAGGTCATGGTATTTACCTATATATGCTTGGCAAATATTGTGCTTGGTGTCAATAGTTCCTGGAAACGTTTTGGTTATCATGGCATTTGTACATACACCATCTTTGCGCACTCCAATCAATATATTTATACTTAACCTGTGTTTGTGTGACATCATGACATTCTTAACTGGGTTATATTTTACCACATTGAATTACACCCTTGCTGGCCTCGAATTCGCTTCCAATGCTAAATACATCTGTTTATTGAGTTTGTCAGCGGGAATGGTTAGCATTGTGACCTCATTGAGTGGAATTCTAGTGCTTAGTATTGAACGAATCATTGCTGTTTGTGCATCGTTGAGGTATTATGCCATTGTAACTGAAAACAATGCAGTCAAAGTTTGCATATGTATCTGGTCTATGTCAATTGGATTGTATTCGGTACCTGTAATTGGGTGGAATCTTTGGCAACCTGGAGTTGCTTGTTTCACTTACCTTGTCCATCCACCAGCATTTGTAGCCTATGCATTCATAATGGTTGCGATGATTATGATGATTATATCGTTTTTGCTGCACTTATCAATTTGTGTTGTTGCTTGGAAGAAAAAAGGTTTATCTCCTCCGACAATCACAGCTGGTGCAAACAATATAACCGCTCAAGTAAACACACATCAAGAATTCAAAATTACCAAAATGTTTTTCAAAATAGTTGGAACGTTCTATTTTTGCTGGGTGCCGTATCTTATCTGCACCTGCCTGCATCTCTCCTCAGATAGACCTGGTCTTTTATTGTCTATAATGCATGACATTTCTACCAGTTTTTTGCCTCTCAACGGAGCATTGAATCCACTCATTTACGCCAAACACAACCAAAGTTATCGCAATGCTATTAAAAAAATACTTCACATGAAATAATGCGTACGCCTTCACGGGAATGAATAATTGTTAACTTATAGCTGATGAGCTTAAGTCAACTAGTACCTTACAACTAACGATAGAACACAATTTTGCCAAACATGTATACACTGAACATATATTTAACCAATACATTCTAAATGGCAGGGTCAACCTCATAATTACCATAGTTGTAAACACTGTAACAATAAATGCTACGCGTCACATAGGCAGGTTCATAGAGCGAATTTGCAGCCATTTCAAGGTATATTTGGCTTTTAATATTGGATTTTGCCTGATATGTGATGGACAGGAAAAACGTCTACTTAACAATACTTGCCATTCAGGATACCTAATATGCTGTATCATTACATTGTTTCACAATCTTTATTGTCACCTTGTACAGTTGCTGTAGTTATTGGTTGATGATTGTTGATGTCAGCTTGTTACGTGTCAATAATATAATACAGGAAAAACGTCTACTTAATAATACTTGCCATTCAGGATACCTAATATGCTGTATCATTACATTGTTTCACAATCTTTATTGTCACCTTGTACAGTTGCTGTAGTTATTGGTTGATGATTGTTGATGTCAGCTTGTTACGTGTCAATATTATAATAATATGTGTCGCAGATTAATAAATGGTTTGCCTTACCATAAGGTGCATATCATTCGTTTTTATGTTTTACGGCAAATTAAGAGGTGGGACAATTTAGGAAAAATAGCTAATTTTCAATCAATGGTCTGATTTGATGTGATGATATATAAAATATCATGATGTTCATGCTATCACAAGATCATTATGTTCCGTATGCTCATCTGTATAATCTGCGTATGAGCAACAATATAACGAGCTACAATATAACGAGCTACAATATAACGAGCTACAATATAACGTCTACAATGTTTTGTGATAGTGCCAACATGACCTAACTTGTAGCATTCAAGCGAGATTGTAAGAGCGTTAATTTTGTTTGGAACCAATACATTTATGCAACTTGGGAGCAATCTCTACAAGGTACTGCTAAGGGTTGGCTTATGTATATCATCCCAAATGCGTATGTTAATTTCTTTTCCCCGGTTTTTGATCAGGTTATACCACTGTGACGTCATATTCGGGAGGAGTAATTCATTTCTCTCAACCAATCTATTTCAGTTTGCGTAAGAAAAAAGAGCTTGTTCGCGTGGTAGTGTTTCAACGAAAAAATCATTAAAATTGCTTCCCTGCCGAGGAATATTTGTTGTGATGCTTTGATGGCATTCGTTTGATTTCCCCTGCCGCCTCGCTACCTCACACATTCGCTCTGTTTTACGATATTATCATAGTGTATTGCAAACCGTCATGACAGCAGCCGTTTCAGTGCGATCCACCGCCCTATCATTTCAGCTGTCGTGATTGCTGGTGCTGATTAGCAGAGTGATTGGTGCGAGCGACTTGAGAACATGTCGGTAAACTGGCAGCCTGTGCAGCGAGCTTAAAGTAATCAAATTTGACAAAAACAATGATGAGATCCTCGTGTTACAAACGCCCACTGCATTGTCTGATTATGACATGGCTGATTAAGTAATATGTGAGTGCAGACGAGGCTGTCTTAACTGACGTCAACGATGCAAAACAGTACCAATTACAATATTATATCTGTTTGCACTATCAGCAGGGCATTAGAGACTTAATTTGCTGCTATATTTCTATTATCTTCTTAGTAAGCTTACTAGTCTTAGCTTGGATGGGAAGTAAATCATGACGTCTGGCTTTGATGTCGCGTCAATACCTGGTGTCTGGTGTTCTTATGATTTAAGTAGCTTTATATTATCTTTCTTATTTATCAAATCTTGCGGATCTTTTGTATTCATAGATTGGCTTCATGGAACTAACAAGGCTTACAAAGGTACAATGCAATTTTAGAGGTATATTGTTGTGAAAAGTGTTACTCATAGACATATTTTTTACCCCGATGTCAGCGAGGAGGGAGGGCGGGCGATAAACACATGATGTCATAATTGCTAATGCGGACGAATCACATGCAGTATTAAGTTGTAGGTGTTAAAACATATGTTCAGAACAAATATACAGGAAAAAAGGCTCGGATAAGGCTGAGGTCAGGTTATTAAAAAAAAGAACGATACAAAATTCGATTATATCTTCACACAGAGATTCATATTAATTCTCTTTATTTCGAAACCATTTAGGCTGTAAAGAGAAACAAATATTAAGTCAATGTTATATCAATTCCGAACCAAAGCGTGTTATTATGTATCCAGCTTCACAATACCACCTGATTACTGCGTATTCCTGCGAAATATTTCGAGTGGCACCTCAGTGACCTCATTCTGCGACAAAAGTCGCTGCGGTCAGAAATCATATAAACCGTCTTTCGCATAATGTATTATGTTAGAACAATGCAAACGATTGACAGGATGCAAACATTGAGCAGCTTTGCAGCAAAGTAAGCCATATCGTGCGGCTTTGGGCTTTGAGGAGCGACAATAATGATCAAGAGCATGATGAGGACATCTATTTCATAAAACACGTTTCCCTTACTGTTAAAAAAATCAATCCCTACGTGTATAACATCATTTAATAAATGTGGTAAGGTTCAGCATCTTAAGCAAGCAATATTAATGTGCTCTTGTGTGGATTTAAAGAACGAAAACAGAATTGATGGGATTCATGTCACCTATTGAACCAGAACAGAATGGATAGATAGATCTACATTATACTTGAAATAACTATTGGTTAACAATGATGATATTCTCACTGATAGTGCGGAAGTTATCATATAAAACCGCATTGTGCTTATCACCCAGCGAGAAGACATCCCAGCACATTACAGCTGCGATCTGTGTTTATTCATCTTTGTCAACTAGATCGTGTATATCCACCGTTTAGCAAAATAATTGACTGCCAATTATGCGCGCTGCCTTTCAAGCAGCTATCGGAAATTCACCATCACATAAACACTGTGACTAATCATTCGATATGTCTTCCAGAATTCGCTGTGTAGCTGTCTTAGGGTGTCTAAACGGTTGCCTATTCTCTATCCACCTCAGCATTGTTTGTTGACACACCAATGACAGACACTGCATCATTTGTGATTGCATGGGGAAGTAATTGTATCAAAAGCCCATACTGGTGTCACAATAAAAATACACACCGGAGTTGTAAGTTGATTGCCACCATATACACACATATTACAAAAACAGATCTAACAGACGATAGATCCGGCAACATGTCTTCAGTACTGATGGTCATAACGGAGATGCCGATTGTAGAATTGCCGGTGTATGTTGCATCTGGTTGAATAATACCAAGTAATAAACTGACTGAAACGGTAATTAATGAATATATCCCATCGATTGTAAGGGCGTGACACAGCAAAAGGTCATGTGTGCAGAAATCAAAATGTATAATATTCCATAAACAGAAATCCTCCGATGATTTTCTAAAGATTTGTGAAGAAAATATGTTTGAATGTGTTGAACTTAACGACTTCCTGGGTACTTAACTCATCGATATATTCATGTGGAAGACACACAATAATCTAGTTAAGATATCCAAAACATGACTGATTTATTTTGAAGAAAAAGATGCTGGACACACATGCGCTATTAACACTTTATAACTCTAATAGAACCGTAATAGCGATATTTATGTGAAATATCAATCTTCTTTTAAAAGAATTCAGATTGATACTAAAAAATGGATATTGTTTAGCAGAAAACTGAACCATTATTTTTTATACCAGGGGCAGAGTCTTGAAAAAGTCGACAGACCTCCGTCTTGTCCTTTCAGCTATTGCTTCAATTACTGTTTTCTTATCTTAATTTTAAACACATAAGACAATAAGCAGAATAAATTATTTTGTCAATGATAATTATTTCATCTTGGATACTAATGAGGAGGTTCAACTGGTGTAACTGATTAAACTGAATGCTATCTGAGGTTGAAAAAAAATAAAATTATGCGAACAACTCCAACATTACTGGTAATGAGGATGTGCAAAACTGGTTTGTTCGGGTAACGGGTTTAAAGGGACGGGCTTGGGTCACGAGGGGGAGGAGTGCTGGATGACAAACATAGATAGGTGCAGGTTCACGGCTAGTACCAGGGTGAAATCCCGGTAGGTATTGCGATGAGCTCACTGTGGGTATAAGGGTAGGGTCACGGTTGGGATCAGTGGGAGATGGGGATCCCAAAATCAACTGCCTTGCTACACTGAATTACGACTTCATAATCAATTTTGCGTTTGCATGGTAAAGCGAATTGTCTACTTATGTTTCGAAGGAATGATTTATGCTTAATAACCTTCAATATTTTGTAGGTTTTGTTAACTAATATTTTTATTGCCCTGGCAAGATTGGCTATAATGCAGATTTGATAGACATTTATGAAGGAATGTTTATTTATGCCTATTATCATTTTCCGCTGCGGACAATTTAAGAGCAACACAAATGCCCACAAGGATTCGGTTCGTTTGTAGCGTGTTGCTTATTGAGAGTGTCATCAAAATGGTCCTACTCTTGACCAAATACTTTGACACTCTACACGCGGACAAGCACGTAGTTTGGCATAACGTCTATCTTAAAACCATATGGAAATTTGGTGGCGCGGTCGTCTCGACCTATACGTTGACTAATTAAACATACACAGCAGTCCAATGTGCTTTTAGTGGTGTAATGGTAGGGACGCATGACGATGGACATGATAGAAACGCTCACCACATAGGTCAATTTGATAAACCTTGACGTTGTTAATTTCGGTCATAGGGAATGCTGTGATTTGTCTTGCACTCGTTACTCGTTACAGCCGCACCACTTAATATGCCTATACCGGATCTATCTAAGAAGCGGGTAA
>CM067342.1:10057750-10088391 GCA_034190875.2 Urechis unicinctus
AACAAATACTTGACAACCAAAGCAGTAAATTGGAGATGCGAGGGCGTACGACGAGAGGTAGAGAAGGAGACTTGATGAAAAGAAAGAGGAGAGGCAGGGAAACTAAAGAGGACGAGATGGGGAAAAAAATATAATGGAAAGCGAGAGAGATTAGTTTAGATGCGAGTGACAAATAAGGAAGGGGGCAAGAGTGACTGGACGTCAGAAGGAGGGAGAGGAGACTAGGGTGGGGCTGAGATTGAAAGATAAAGAAAAATGAGCGTCGGGTGAAAAATAGAGGAAGATATGCAGGAGTCAAGAGTTAATCAATTATCTGCAGATTGAGTATCATCACCCTCCAGCTATAAGTCGTGCAAGCATACGATATACCTCGTGGGTACACGAATAATTAGTCAGGTTTTTAATATTGGGTTCAGGCAGTAGCTTTTATAAAAAAACTTAAGCTGGCAATTGTACTCATTCAATCATTCAAAAGTATAACATTTTTGTACTTGTCCGCCTACATGCATCGGCAGAATGTCTGTGTTTTTCAATTTGTATATATCTGTTTAAATAATTCATATACTAAGTGACATGTTTTGAAACCTTTCAAGGGCCGATTACATTTTGCTTAAGATAAGATGTGATAATGTTTTGCCGAATTGTGAAACGATCTACCAAAGAGGAAAAGTCATTTATTATCTCGATCAATATGGCACTCATAATAATTACGAATGTAATAAACGATAACCATTTGGTACAGCAGTGCATAACTTGACATAACTTTACTTTGAACCAGGGCAAACCAAGCTTACGTATCGCATATGCGTCTGTGACACAGCCGAGATGGAATAAGGAATACTTACGAAGATATTTTGTTACTCAGGGGATATCTTACTAAAGCATCCTATGTACATAACAGTTCACCAAATGGTGTCAAATAATAGATCAGCACTTTAGCTTAATTCCTATTAGAAATTTCAATACAATCACCTGCTATTAGGAAGTGTTATTCATCACAAGAATAGGGCTATCGTAAATAGAACACACATTAACCCAAATAGCAACATCAACTCCCAAAGTTGCAGTGCAAAATATTGAGACGGCAACACTGTAGCTGGATATGTGGTCGCGATGTATTACCTTTAGATGGATGCAAGCTTATCGGTTACTATGTATGTGGAGAAAGTGATAACATGGCAGAATACACATTTCATATATACATTCATGTAATTACCGACTGATATCAAGAACAAGTGCTGCTCATGAATACGCCTAGATATGATATAAGTTAAGCACAATCACTGGATATCAATAGTCATCCTCCATTGTTCACGACGTTTATGTTTGTGACAATCTATTCAAATCAATCGCCGTAGTACAGTGAGCACCAGGGAGGAGGTGACGCTCCCCCAGAGACCATTCCATGGTGACAGGCTGCCATCCTGGTCCCGTATTGCTGATGACATCAGCAACAAGGGCACGGTAAACGTGGTTAGCTGATCCGTCACGTGACCAGCCACCGATTGTCATGATATACTGACCGTCCTCAGAGTGATATAGCACAGAGTAACCACCACAAGGCAGCTCATAAAGAGGACGTTTGTTGACAATTAACTTTGTGTGTTGTGATGCAGAACACACATACACGACGTTGGGATCAACCATGATTATCTTCCCGGCGATAGCCACCACTCCACACACTCCTGTATATTTCCCGCTTTTGAATGACCCAAGACACCTGCTCAGCTCTGTTTTTGGGGAGAACACCTGAACCAGCTTGTTATCAGCATCATCAAGTGTGCCATAGATCAACACCTCCCCGTCAACCACACAACATGCAGTCTTGTTACATACCGACCACAGCAACGATCCAGCAGCCCGCCACGTCTTCGTCTTCACATCTAGTGCCTCAACATGTGAAACAAGTTTGTGACTCTCTCCAGGTTCATGACCGCCAAGGCTGTAAACTCTCCCGCCACATTCAACCAAACAATGGGACTCCCGGCTGTGCTGCAGATCACCATACCGTTCCCAGTGCATTGTGTCCATGTTGAAATGCCAGTTTTCCGTCTGATTCACGCCCAGCCCTGTAACATACAGTGATGAACCCACAGCGTAGCAAGCCACGGAGGCAAACTCATGGCTCGGCAGTGACGAAGGTAGATCAGTGAGCTTGCACCAGTTTGAAGTGAATGACAATGGCGTCACCATAACAGCTATGTCGTCATCAGGGCGTCCGCCAGGTTCAACACGTCTCTTACTTACAAGGCACGTCGCCATAGAAGACGCCTTCGATGGTTTGCATTTTGAATCCTCTTTCCTGCCTTCTATTGATTGCCTTATAATCTGATAAGCTTTTTTATCCTCTTTTATCACGGGGTTGTGTAACACTTGTTGCAAACTTACCCTAGACATATTGTTCAGAGGGAGCGCTGTTAACAGCGAGGTGAGGTGTTCTGAACGGGTACTGCTGTCATGGCCGACCCACAGCAAGGCTGCTACTAGTCTGTCTCCAGCATATGACACGGCCAGGTCGTCATGCATTACGAGCTCCTCAAGATGGCTGTAGCTCAGATTCATAAAGCTCTCCTGTTCCACCAAATCATCCACATTGCTCAGAGCGATCCCCTTTCCTCTAAGCAGCATATCGTCATCACTAACGGCTTCTGCGACCTGCCACATGTCCAGGCAGTTAACTATATTTGCTGTAGCATCCTTTAACTCTGCAGCTCTACATGTGTTGTAGAGATGAGGGATGTCCAGAATCTTTGCAAGGCTGGCTACAGCCCCAACCCGATCTCTATCTACTTCCACGCGCCCTGTGTATAAGTATTCTAGACACACGTTCATGTTAACAGGGTCGTAGTCCAGAGCCAGGGTGTCATTCTCAAGCTGGTTGTTGATTGGCTTCGCGAAAAAGTCAGACATACCAGACAGTATGACTCGATGCACCTCAAATAACTGCCGCCGACACGTTATGAGCATGTCATACAGTCTATTAGTTTTCCAATAACATCCAAATCGGCAGGGCAGACTGTCTCGGCAGTCAGCCTGCACTTTGATTGTGCTTGTGCCTTTTGAGTAGCACACACCTCTGTCACTGTTTGGGGGTGAGACTTTGCTTAAGTCGTCATAAGCAGGTGAACTGCCTGACGCCATCGTGTCAGTAAAGCAATCACTGTAACACAGACACAAGGGAGGATTAAGAAAGATAGTTAACAATGTGAGAACTGGCAGGACATGATGCACATAGTGGTGGGGGAGAATGTGGAGTTGGTAAGTACTATCCGCAATTTGTGGTTTCGATCCCAGATGTGGCAACCTGACCGGCTACTTGTGACTCAGATGATCATGTTCATGACGGCCCCATCTCCGTCAAAAGTGGTGTAAAATATCACCTGAGGACGGTGGCAGTGACCACCCTCAGAGGTTGCAAAGGAAGGGCATCCTGCTGTGAAATGACCGCTAAAAAACACAAAAACAATGACTAGACAAAAATGAATTAGCAGACCCTCACAAAGGTCTTTGTCAAATCAGTCTGGAATGGGCAAACAACACATTATGATCGTACTGAGGATCATATCATAACGTTGGTTGCTATCCTATTGATGTCTGGAATGTCCAAAGAACACACTATGACCGCACTGAGAGTCGTATCATAATGTTGGCGGAGCTGCTATTGATGCCGCGCGTGACGCATAGGTTTATATGTCATTGTTTGACAAAACGTAAGATACATCCATTACAAATATCGGGCATTAGAACCATTAGTGTGTCCAGTGGGTGATATGAGGGAGGAGGTGGACGAGGCGAGAGTTAGGAAGGCAAGCAAACAAATGAAGTAGAGATAAGGAAATGAGAGGTAGAAGACGAGTGGAGAGGACACTGAATGAATTGAAGGAAGGTAAACTACGCAGGGAGACAGGGAGTAGATAAAGTAAACGAGGGAGATGAGATGAGAGGGGCAGATGAGAAAGGTAGAAAGAGTGGAGTTACGTCTGATGGCGGTAGGGGAATGGGGAGGGAGATGATTTGAATCAAAGGACGAATGACGGGAGGGGTGCAAGAGGGAGAGAGACAAGGATGGGTCGAGGGTGGGAGGAAGAATATGTATAGATGAAGAGACAATGTAGGAAATGGTAAGAAATGTCGAGGGAAAAGAAACAAAAGAGAAAGACAGACATATAGAAAAGGGAACAGAAGGGATACATATGTAAAGGAGATGGAAGGGGGCGCGTTAGCCCAGATGGGTCGGAAAGAAGGCGATGACCAAAACAAAGGGATATGAGATGTGAAAGGCGCGAGAGGTAGAAAAGACACGTGGGAGAAAACATGGAGAAATGAGAGACTGGGAGAACAGGAGATGAGAAGTACAGGGTTGAGAAATATATATTTATATAGCTAATATTTGAGAAAAGGGGTAGACAAGGGTTATCAAAGCATGAGAGGGAAGGTGATAGTGTGAGAGAGGAAGATGGATGGCGGGGAAAGGGAGGGGAAGGGGAGGAGATGGATAAGAAATAAGGCAAGAAAGGGTTGGAAGGGGACGAGGGAAGTTGGGTGCAGACAGAAGAGAGGTGATATGAAGAGAGGCGGTGGGACAATATATTGAGAAGGGTAAAAGTGATGACCAAGAGTGGAGGAGCATGTGGGGGTTGAGAGAGGAGGAGGGAGAAAAGGAGATACGGGAGGGGAACCGAGGATATAGAGTAACTAGACGAAGGGAGGGGGTGAAGACCAGGAACATTCCATGCTAGGAAGTTTCGTGAGATAGAGGAGATAGAGGAAAGTAAACTAATAAGCCTAAAGGCCGGGATTTACAATTAGGTCATATAATTGTAATTATTAATTACGTTATGATATTTATAAAAAAAAATACGCTATGATATATTATTACAGTTTAAAATTTATTATGTCAAATGAGAGGTCATTATTATAGCTCCCTTTACCGCGGCTTTAACAACTGCTAAGCAATGTAACTTTGGTAAACAAATCACCCTCAAGCCAGTGAATGATAGCGTGGAGGTGGGAGACTATTATAATACCGCTACAGTATATGTTTAACGCCGCTGCAGTATATGTTTAACGCCGCTTCGGGATATACCCAGTAAGAGCTGTCAATTGGAGATATATAATTAGTAAGTAATAGAGAACACGAATCAAGGGGCTGAAATAACGGCAGTGACCAGTGAGCAACCCGCTGCGGTACCAGGGCTGAGAAGTGAGCAACCCACAAAAAACGTTAAAAAGGTTGAGGCCGGACGAAAGGGCGTTGCAGCCCAAAAGCCATTCAAACTAGACTGAATGAGTTCCGGGGAAACCGTAGCTGAGCTAAAGCCTGAGAGAGAGAGAGATTGAGGGGGACTGGGCTTGGCAAACATGGGCTTTGCCTTTGGTTGTCGGTTGCGTGGGGGTATTTGCACTAGCATTGTATTGCTACAGGCACAAACTAGTAGCCTCACACCCTATGCTGGTAAGGGAACCGATAAAGTCAGCTCCTCCGGACGCTCATTTAAAGGATACGTTTTACATGGAATAATATGACAACACCAATTAGTGATGGAAAAATGCTCGTCAATGCACTGTACCATGGTGCATATGTTTCCGGTATATCAATAGGTTATGCCAAGCTTGCTAAGATGGCTCTGGGTGGTGGGGTGCCACGTCTTAATTTCACCCCACGCGACCTGGCTATGACTATTGCCGATGTATCACTAGCTATGGCCACAAAGGATATGCTAATTAAACAAAGAATCTTACTAGTTGATATACTGAAGCAATAACCACGATTGCTCTACTTGTTTGGGGTGCTCTTGTTAACACCCTTGCGTTCTCTGGGAGCAACTTTTTATACTCTAAATTACGAAGCAGCCAAGTGGACGCGGAACGGAAGCGTCATAATCTGGCAGTCAAGAAACTTCAATCTGCTCAGGCAGCAAGAATCGGACTGAGCGTTAAGACTTCAACAATGAGCAATTCCGCCGCCAGGGACATGCTGAGCATACTTTTCGGGATGTAAACGAGGCTATGCGTGAGTAGTACATCTTGACGTGTATATGCGTTGAAAAGCTGGGCTCTGAGCCGCAGCTTTCACACTTCTACGAGCCCTCAGATGGTCAAAAAGGGCGTGAGGTGGCGTTCATTATACTGGGTATGGCTGCGACTGGGCTGGTTGCATACAGGCTTACCAAGTAGGTCATTAGGAGACTCGGGCGTTTACTTCGTATGGATCATCGCATGCAAAAGATGTACTATAGTCCTAAGGGCTACTGGAAAAGCATTACAGCTATCAAGAAGCTTGCAATGGAGGCAAGGGTCTCTGAGGAGGTTGCCAGGGGTGGCTAACAAATCAAGATATATGGCAAATCTACCTGCCAGCGTCAAAACACATTCCCAGACCTAAGTGTGATGTCCCTGTCCCTAATGACGTGCACCAAGCCGATCTCTTATTTCTTCCTAATGACGTTGTGAAGTTGCAGACTTACAAGTATACCCTAATGGTGGTTGATGTGGTCTCGCGCTATAAGGTGGCTGAGGCGTTGGCTACAAAGGAGGCTAAAGACGTCGCAGATGCGCTCAAAAGGATATACAATAGAGGGCCGCTGCATTGGCCTATACTACTTCAAGTCGACCCCTGACGGAAGTTTATGGGAGCAGTGAATCAGCTGCTAGCAAAACACGTAGTATCCGTCAGGCATGGCTGTGTAAATATTCCTCAAGATAAGTCTACAGTGGAACACTTTAACCGAATACTGGCTAAGCGACTCTTTGGTCACCAGTATGCCGTGGATTTAAGGGATACTGGAAAACGATCGACTGAGTGGGTTTGTCAGCTGCATGCTGTAGTCACTGCGATAAATAATGAGGTGACACGCTTGACTGGAAAAAAACCTAAAGATGCTAAAAAGGCAAAACGAGTTGCACAAAAGCCCTCTTCAGTCGTACCAGGGCACCCGCTGGGCGTTAAAGAGCAAAAGTTTCCCTCTGGTGTTGGTGTTCACTTCCTCTACCAGCCTAGTGAGGTCGAGCAAGACCAGCGGCGGCCGGCCACTGACCCTGTGTGGTCACTTATTGTTTACCGGATTGGGTGCTCTGACACTAAATCTGGCGAGCCTGTACTTTACTTTTTGTTGAATGGACCCATCCGTGGCTTTGTAAAGGAGCAGTTGCTTGTGGTGCCGTCCAATACCCAGTTGCCGCCAGACGGTTTAACCAATTAGACTAATAGATATCTATATATATTATAATGGTAGAATATGATAATAAGTGCCCATGGATATTACTCGGGAAGAAAGTCCCCTGCAACAGGCCCTGTACACAAGAGCAAGAGTTTTGTGGATTGCACTGATATAAGATAAAACATGGCGTCGTTAATCGTCTTTGTTTCTCAGTTTGAAACCGTGAATTGAAACATAATTGTTTTGGGCTTTACGCATTTGCATAATGTGAGTCATGTTACTATACAAAACCATTAGTCTAAAAGGAAATTTGTTGATATACAAAAAATATACAGCGAGCCTGTACTTTGACATCTTAACTACACAGTAAAACACCCGTCTCTGAAAAGGTACCACGCTTCGTCGCACATAGGCCTAGCTTACAGTCTATGTTGTTGACAGCGCCGCAGGACTTCTATTTTTATACAGTAGTGAATCCCCGTTCAGTGGCGCCGGCTAACGAGTCAGTGTCCCTGACTATAGGCTGTTGTGAAGCAATGACCTTTACTTACGCACGGATGTACTGCTCCTGGCCGATGTGTTTTAAACATTCCGGAAAACCTGTCTTAAGCAGTACGGGTTGGATCCGGCCCACTACTATACCAGCCCCGGTTTATCGTGGGATGCGGTTTTTAAGAGCACAGGGCTGGAACTCGAGCTTCTCACCGATTATGACAAGCACCTCTTTATTGAGAAGGGGCTGCGCGGTGGGAAATGCATGGTATCACATCGCCACGCTAAAGCAAACAACCCATACGTAGAGGGCTTTGAGCAGGACAAGCCAGCGAGCTATATCCAGTACCTCGATGCCAAAAACTAATATCGGGACCTGCCGAAAATACAAAGTGAACATAGAGCCAGAAACGTTTTCTCCCTACGTCGCAAATATTTCGGCGCAAACGGAAGCTAATTGGCATTTTAGAGACCAACAAACATATGTCGGTGACAGGTACTTGTATAGGTAGTATAGACCTTTGGGCAGGGTGAGTTGGCGTTGAATGATCCGACTGTGGTTACAAATCACTACAAGGGGCTCAGCTGAGCTGACTTAGGTGACTTAGCAACGTGAAGCATGTTTGGCTTATCTGACGCATGTGACGAAACTTCGTGATTCCGGTTGTTTCAGCTGACTTAGTCGATGAAGCGTAATGAGTAAAAGCTTGCCGAGTGACGTCACTGGCTGTGAGAGAGCGCAACATTTGCTGTTCAGTTTGTATGGGTCATAAGTATTATATTCTTATCTGCATGTGATCAACTATCAGACTATGGCACCATTTCAGAAGGAAGTACGCCATACTTTAACTTGAGTACGAATGCATTCATCCGCCATTGTTTCAGAAAAATTATTCAACAGAGGTGTTATATTATTGCCGAAAGCTTATTAATATGCCCTAGAATTTTGTATAATGCATGATGTTCAATTAGAGGATACATATATGAATAAGAAAACATTGAGCGTACCTCTGCCACGCTCATGTGTATACAAATTTTCAACCATGAATACAGAAACAAAAATTGGGGTCGCTGTTAAACGGTGGAAGTCAAAACGCTTGTTGGGAATGCCAAATAACCCTCGCAGCAACTAAATTGACTATAAATGAAGGCCGTAATATATTTGCATAAATAAATCACTCAAAGCCAATCACATTTCAGAAAACAAGGTCACAAAATGCAAAACAGCAAAGGTTGGTGGTATCATTGCCATGTGTACCTCAATCAAAGTGCGCGGTACCGTGAACGTAGTAATTACTTCGTTTGAACAACGTACTTTGTTCTGCAGTCAGTCCAGGACCTAATAGTGTAAAAAGTTCCAAACTTAAAAATACGAATGTAGACAAGAAGCTAACGCTCTCTATATGCTGCTAGTTGTATGCAATCAACTTACTGACCAGCAAGAAGAACAGCCATCTATCAATCAAGCATCTCTCTCTCACTCACTCACTTACTCTCTCTCTCTCTCTCTCTCTCTCTCTCTCTCTCTCTCTCTCTCTCTCTCTCTCTCTATATCTATATATATATATATATATATATATATATATATATATATATATATATATATATTATAAAATATATATATATAATATATATATATATATATATATATTTATATATATATATATAGATATATATAGATATACATATATATATATATATATCGAGATATATATAGATATATATATATATATATATATATATATATATATATATATATAATATATATATACATCGATATATGTGTATATATATATATAATTACATTTTATATATATAGAGAGAGAGAGAAATATCAATATATATATATATATATAGATATATATATATATATATATATATATATCTATATATATATATATATATATATATCTATATAGATATATATCTCTCTAGATATATCTACTCTATATCTCCTATATCTCTCTATATATCTCTATCTATATTGATCCCTATCTTTATCTCCCCCTATATAGATAGATATATTTATATCTCTCTCTCTATTTATATCTCTAATATATATATATATCTCAGGCATATATATCTCTTAGATATATATAGATATATATCTTATATCTATCTCTCTCATATATATATCTCTCTATAGGAAATATATATATATATATATAGGGTCTCTCTATATATATATATATATATATATAGATATATCCTATATATATATCTATATATATCCATATCTATATATATATATATATCTATATATATAGCATATATCTCTTATATATATATATAGATATATCTCTATATATATACTATATATAGATAGATATAGAGATCCCATAAATATTTATGATATATATATATATGCCTATATAAATACATATATATATTATACTATGTATATCTATATATATATTTCTATGATAGAGATATATATATATATTCTTAGCTAGATATATATATATATATAGGCAGATTTATATATATGATATATATAATATATATATATATGATAGATATATTCTTATATATATATTCGATATATATATATATTTGATATATATATACCTATATATATATATATATCTATATATATATATATATATATATATATATATATATATATATATATATATATATTAAATGTATATATATATACATATATGTATATCTATATATATATATATGAATATGTATATATGCCTATAATATAATAAACATATGTATATATATATATATATATACATATGTGTGTATATATATATATATGCATATATATATTTATGAATATATATCAGTGCATATATATTCTTACTAATATATATATATATATATGTGAATATATATATAAAATATGCTCACGCATATATATATATATGTATATTTAATATATATATATGTATATATATGTATATATATATATATATATACATATGTGTATTATCTGTGTGTATATATATATATATATATTTTTATGAATATATATATATATATACTAATATATATATATATATATATAAAATATATGCTCACGCATATATATATATATATATTTATTATATATATATATATATATGTATATATATATATATATATATATATATATATATATATATATATATATTTATATTTCTCTTTTAGCCAGTGTAACAAACCCCGCTCCTAGCATTTGCTATTATTTGTTAATAACAGTCGGAAATTGAGCTCTCCAAAGTGCAGCCATAGCAGCGACAAGAGAAGGAGAGTACACATGTCATATACAAATTCATTTAATCACCGACTGATATCAAGAATAAGTGCTGCTTATGAATACGCCTGGATATGATATAAGTAGAAGGATAATCACTGGATATCAATAGTGATCCTCCATTGCTCACAACGTTTATGTTTTTGACAATTTATTCAAATCAATCGACGTAGTACAGCGGTCACCAGGGAGGAGGTGACACTTCCCCAGAGACCATATCATGTCGACCGGCTGCCATCCTAGTCCCGTGTTACTGATGACATCAATAACATGGGCATGGTAAACATAATTAGCTGATCTGTCACGTGGCCAGCCAACAATTGTCATTATAGAATGATACATATAACACAGAGAAACCATCACAAGGCAGCTCATAAGGAGGACGCTTTTTGACAATAAATTTGGAGGGATGTGATGCAGCTACACGCCGTTGGTATCAGCCATGAATATCTTCCTGGCGAGAGCCACCTAAACACAAAATCGCTGATATTTCCCGCATTTCAATAACCCAAGACAACTGCTTAGCTCTGTCATCGGGGAGAACACCTGAACCTAATTGTTAGAAGTCTCAACCAGTATCCCATGGATCAACACCTCCCCGTCAACCAAACAACATACAGTCAAGGAGCAGCCCAAACCCTACAACAAGCCAGCTATCCACCACGTCTTCGTCTTTACATCTAGTGCATCAACATGGGAGACATGTTTGTAACCGTCTCCAGGTTCATGACCGCAAAGGCTGTTAACTGTCCCGCCATTTTCCATCATGCAATGGGACTCCCTGTGGTGTTGCATATCTCCATAACGTTCCCAGCTTATCGAGTCCATGTTGAAATGCCAGGAGTCCTGCCCAGCCTTGTAACGTACAGTGATGACACCACAGCTAAGCATGCCACGGAGGCATACTGATGGCTCGGCAGAGACGACGGTAGGTCAGTGAGCTTCAACCCTCAAGTGAATGACAATGGCGTCACCAAAACAGATCTGTCGTTATCAGGGTGTCGAACACGTCCTATACTGACAAGGCACGTCACCATAGAAAACGCCATGGATGGTTTGCCTTTTGTTTACGCTTTCCTGTCTCCCATGGATTGCCTTATGAGCTTATGCGCTTCTTCATGCTCTTTTATCACTGGGTTGCGTAACACTTGTTGCAAACTTACCCTGGACATCTCGTTCAGAGGGAGCTCTGTTAACAGCGATGTAAGGTGTTTGGAACGGGTACTGCTGTCATGGCCGACCCACACCAAGGCCGCTGCCAATCTGTCTCCAGCATAGCCCACACCCAGGTCCCCATGCAACACGAGCCCCTTAAGATGGATGTAGCTCAGATTCACAAAGCTCTGCTGTTCCATCAAATCATCCACATTGGCAAGTGCTGCTTCCTTTCCCTTCCTAAGCATCTCTTTATCACCAATAGCTTCACCAATAGACCACATGTCCAGACAATTATCTGCCGCTACAGTAGCGTCCGTTAACTCGGCAGCTCTACATGTATTGTAAAGGTGAGGGATATCCAGGATCTTGGCCAAACTGGCTACAGGCCCAACCAGATCTCTGTCTACTTCTAAGCGCCCTGTGTATAAATAGTCTAGGCACTTACCCATGCACACAGGATCATAATCTAGAGTCAGGGTATCATTCTCAAGCTGGTCGCTGATTGCATTGTCAAAATAATCGGACAAACCTGATAGAATGTCTCGGTGCACTTCAAATTTCTGTTCTCGACACGCTATGACCATATCATATAATTTGTGTTTTTTCCAATAAAGTCCAAAACGGTTTGGCAGACTGTCCCTGGAATTGCCCTTCACCATGAGAGTTCTGTCGCCTTTAGAAAAGTGCAAATTCCCATTGCTGTTATGGAGCAGGGTACTGCTGGTGACGTCAGTATTGGACGAACTGGCGTGCCCCATCATGTAAGTCTAACAGGCAGTCACTGTAACAAATATACAAGAGTGGTTGTCACATTACAAAAGGCGAGAGAATCCCTATGGGAGTGTGTGAACGAAGAGTTACACTACTGTCAAATGTTCGCTGGTAATTTTTAGTCATATGTACTGTTCAAGGAGTTGTTGTCAGTTGCAGGCGTGCAATACGCTTGTTTTCATAACCTGACCGCTTCTACTATCCGACAAACAGCCCACTTAGATTCTTGGGTAAAACTCAGATTGAACGTTGGGTGACTTGTAGAAATTTTGACTCACAAATGTATCCATGCATGTTTGCGTATCGAAGAGTTGCTCAAACAAGTAGGCCTATTTGCATTAGTAAGTACAGCCTATGTTTGCTTCACATAACAAAATTATACCTTTCATTTGTTTCCTTAATATCAAGCAGCGCGCAATTAGAGTATGTAACCATATAAGGGTGCTTGACAGTATGTGATGAGTGACAGTTGATAATCGGGCGGCTCGAAAAGACGTCTGGTTACATCTGATCTATATGATTATTAAGTTTTTCTGGCAGACCTGTGACAGGTGTTATATCTCTCCGATTTTACAATGAATACGGAAATTACATTTTCCCCTGCTCCGTTCCACATGTGGTTCTGCTGGAACAATATCTATCATTTTTTTCATTATATAGGTGAAGAAAGAAGCTTCATTTTCACTGAACGTATCATGTTTTGCCAAATGATTGGCCTCCATAAGACTGCACTGGGTATCAAATTATTATATGGAATATAATGCCTTCGTAGCCGAGAACGTGTCACAAGCGAACCGTGTAGGATGTAAATGGGTTGGCCGAATATAGGTATGAATGATGGAAGATAATGAATGTAATAGGCTGGTGTTATGATCGAATGATTGCTTATGCCATCATGGCGGTGGAACTGTCAATCGTGAGTAAGCTAGGCTTACAACCTCTAATACAATCCATTTATGTTACAACGAACCTGTTCCATTCCGTCTTTTCGTTACTTGTATAATTCTCAGAAATGCAAAACCTACGTTGTCTGCTTTACGCCCACTTAACTGTACAACCAAGATCCTATCGCAATGGAGAGCTATACGAGTTACTTACTATGGGTTTTTTCAACACATAGCACGCCGTGCATTATCATGATCTTGCTGACTCTTTTAACACGCGACAACAGAGTGAGTACAGGTTTCATTGCAAATAGAAACGCTCAGCGGAGATAAATAGAGTTGGGCTTAGTCATCACTGACATATTCCTATGTTACAGCACGAGAGGCAAAGTAAACCCATGCAATTGCCCTAGAACAGCTATGTTACGGATTGCCAACGGAGACCAAGTAGAATAACAGTAGGTGGTCGGAGGCGGGGAGTAACGTAACTTTCAAGTGAAAAAAGGGAAGGTACAGGATTATGGGTGATGGTCGCCATAAACCAGCAATATGCAGTTCAAGTAACGGATATTATGTCTTCCAAGGGTATGGCTTGCTTGCAAATTTTTCGAAATTCCAGAAATCCTTAGCGATATGTTATATATTGTTTAGCTAACGTGTGTCATTTAATTCACTTACCATTGGATAAGGAAGTGTAATGGGCCGCAAAATTTAATTCGCGATGAAACAAGTCACACACAAAATAACTATCGGACATCAGCTTAGCTATGATCTACGCAATAAGGTTAATACCATAAACCACTGATTAGAGACAAGCGCAAGTATTATGTCGACAATACACATAATCGGCGGACGCACAACAGTTAACAAATGTGTAAGGCCACTCCACTTTGCAACAAGAATCACTGCAATCCTGGTCTTACCTTCGGCTGCAATCGAGGCATGTCGCATCAATATCGTTTAGTTCAGATTGGATAATACTGTTGTTCAGTATGAAAAGCGATGAGAAATAACTGCCCTCCAAAGCGATATCCGATTGACATACTGTCGATGCAAACGTACAAAGTCCAGCTCCAGTCACCCAATAAAACGGTCCCAAGCTGATTCGTGGGGCTGTTCCATAACCTCCGACTATCAGGTACGAAACAATGCATAGATTGGTGAAGACGTACACAGTCCACCGACTGTCACCTATGATTAGCGACGCAGTTATAGTGCACATGATTAATAGACTAACACTATCTACTGTATGCTTTAACACACAAGCAGTGACTTTATACCCTGACAATTATGATGTATATATATATATATATATATATATATATATATATATATATATATATATATATATATATATATATATATATATATATATATATATATATATATATATATATATATATATATATATATATATATATATTTATACAACACTTATCAAGTGAGTTGTTCCACTGTATGTCAAATATATTACTATACAACCGATCGAGAACAGCCGCGATTTCCGAGTACATCCCTTACCCAGGCAGCCCATCATCAACCCCAGAACATGGTTTCCCTTGGTTGTTACTCTCCAAAAAAAACTTATCTCATTCTCACGAGTAACCCCTCCACGTGATATGTGTAATAGCTCCCTTGTGTTACAATGCGTCTACTGTTCAATCAATTTTCCTTCCAAAATATACATGTGTCATCAGGTTAAAAATGAATTGAGGGTACAAAATCAAACCCGCCTTCACAACGCTAAAGAAACGATCTATATTCAAACAAACACTGAACCTAATTTGCTTTGGTAGGGGCGTATGGTGTAGCTGTGCGATGGCTTGTGAGTGATACACGCAAACTGGTTATAGGTTACAGGCTGGATAGCTAGGCAAGGCGGCATGGGGCGTGTCTCTAAAATCTCTCATCTGACAACCTCCATCAAATCGAAATGGCACAGTGTAAAAGCGTCAGGCGTCAATAACCACAGTGAGGGTACAACATTATTATTTTCTTTACTCTCTGGCAGGGGCGTAGCAAGCGATACGCCCTTAAGCACGTGGTGATATCAATTTGAAAAGTGAAAGAATAAATATGGTCAAAAATGGCATCAAAGTCAAAAGCTAAGGGGGATTAGACTTTACTGTCTGGAACAGTAGCTTTCTCCCCCGTCTTCACGCCTGGCTCTCTGGTATGGGGCTCATTATATGAATAGTTTAGAAGGATGTTTTTACCTGAGTACGCGACTATGCCCACTAAAGTATCTCGCAGATTCGTCGCATGGAAGAAGTCGAGAGCAACCAGTCACACTTTCGTGATGTGGTCCCATTGCTTTATGCAGGTATACAAGTTAGTGCTCGAGGAGAACCAGCTGTTAAATCTGGGATCCAGTGGATCAAACATGCATATCAAGGTACTGCCGTGGTTAAGCATGTTATTCAAGAAAAACCATTTGTTCGTGCAACGAGATCTAGCTGTTCTCACGTGGGCCGAAAATATCCTGTGATAAGGATTGAAATCGAAATAATTGATAGTGAACCCAAACACTGATGAAAACATTATTAGCAAAAAAATAATATATCATTGCTGTCAGTTATGATTATACTCAAATATGACATCAAATTAAGTATGCTATCAATAAACTCTTAATCTAGGTTGGAATCCAACCAGATCAGAATGAATAATGTAGCAGCCGCAACAGTGCATACACGCAATCAGTCAAGAACGCAGCTAGTGAAATATAAATGCAAGATTCGAAGCCCCTGTTTATATCAATTGCCAATAACCCATATTATTCATCTATATAAGCATCGACATCAATGTTGGCAATGTTGCGATTTACAGAACAATGCATGCAGATTAGGACATACACAATTTGTCATCAGGTTCCGAGGCCCTATTTATACAACGAACGTATACTACCTATAGTCGCCCGATCTATGCTCTCACCAAGCGACTGGTGAGTCCATCGTTCCGGACTTGAAATCAAAATTGATGTTACTTTTATCGCTCTCATAGAGAAATATTTGGAAACAACAGGATCAATTGACATAATCTGAAACGAAAGTATATCGTACAACCAGTGTTTGGATAAAGCAAGTTTTCGTCCTCGCCCAACATGCAGAAGGTAAGTTAGATATGGTTTTAACTGACTATACTCTACTTTGTGCTGGTGACACCTGAAAATATCTTATGGAGAAACTGATAATATCTTAGTAGTATTGAAATGTCTTGGAGCTGTTACGCATATTATGTAAAAGGGTTACTCCTTAATACTTTGAACAAACCGCACAGCTTATGTTGGTCTCTACTGACGTTAAGGAGTCCAGCTTTGATGACGAGGAGCTTGCAGCAAATAGTGCATAGGATGAGAAGTAACTCAAGTTTTCAAATGGGTAACCTGTACATAGCACGAGGAGAACCTGTCATTTTGCGATTTAATGGGGCACACATACAGATCCAGTGACGTTTGAAGGATTAAATCGTACAGATAAGGATTCAACTGATCACATAAGGTAAAATGTCCAACTGCTGAGGTATGAAATTCTCGTTGCTGAATGGAGCTTTACACAAAACGGGTAGATTTTCAATTTGTAACCAATATACGTAAGATAGTGTAGCATTTAGCTTGAGGAACGATGTAAATGGCGGTCCAATCTCTGAAAGGGGATGCACCCGTCCCGATAGTTCAATAGTACCGTACTGAACCTTCGTTCCAGCGGCGTGGGTTGTGCAGCCTGTCTAGGCAACGGATTTGTGCCAAGTGAGTGCTGGCACTTAATGGGAGCAGTGCAAGCATCAAAATCGTCCTCATCCATTGCAGTCGCGATATCACCTCGTTTTTGAAAGTGACAATAAACTCACCATTGCTATTCAAGGGTGAGGGATGTCCAGAATCGTGGCTTTGTTGACTTCAGCCTGACTTCATTCATTTCTAACTATTCGATGAATAAGTATTATAGACACATGCTCATACTGACAGGGTCGTAGTCCTGAGTCAGGGTGTCATTTTCAAGTTGGTTGCTGATTACTTCCTCGAAAAAGTCGGACGAACCAGACATTATGATTCGATGCACCTCATATATCTGCCACCGACACATTATGATTATTTCATAAATGTTGTGCGTGGTCCAATAACATCCAACTCTGCGTGGCAGGCTTTCCTTACAATTTGCCAACACTGTGATGGTTTTTGCAGATCGTAGCGTGAGTGCACTGGTGCATTGGAGAAGCACTCACCTCTGCCACTGTTTGGCGCGCAACACGTGATGACATCATCATTAGACGACCTGCCATACGCCGTCACGTAAATCAAGAAGTACGCTGTTCATGAAACACAGATATATGGGAACAGTTCTTGACGAGTAGAAATCATGTCAAATAAAATTCATCTTAGTTTTCCATTCACCAAAGCAAAGTAAATCGCCTTTACATCCTTTTCATGATGCATTCTAAGGAATACTTTGCTGAATGTGACGTAGTTTTGTTCTGACAAGTACTCCACTTTGTCACATATTTAACTGATCCCATTGTATTTCAACGTGACAGCCTCAATATCGACTTCTAGGACGAGAAAAATTCGCGTATTGCACGTCCAGTATTGCGCGCTACGAGATAGGAGGCAGTAATTAAAATAATGTATAGCTTATCGTCAGTATGTTGGTAGCGAAAGACACCTCATTGACGCAATATTGTCTATCAAACTCATTGCACCATGCATGATGAAGATTTCGAATTGATGACGCTGTGAGTTCAGAGCAGCTGTCAAATCATTACATAAATCCTCATCCATAATCATCGCGATATCAACTCGTTGTTACTCACCAATATTACCATTAACATTACCCACACACTTTACACTGGTCATTTCCATTTCATCGTTCATACGTTTCAGAGCCAGGGCCATTTGCACTTCGATTCAGCTCAATATTATTTTGATATAGGCTAGAAACACAATATGATCAAAATGCGAATAACATTATATTGTATGTGGAATACAAATGACAGATTTATGTGAGGAGCTAGATTTGTACCAGCCACTTGAGGTATGGCCGACTAGCAGAAAATAGGTGGGATACGCAAGTTATATAGGATGGATGAAATGAGATGGAGATGGGAAGAAGAGAGGGGAGGAGAGTGTACAAGGCAAAATATAGGGATAGAAATGTTAGGTGGCAAGGGGTAGAGGGGTGAGTGGAAGGGAAGCACAACAGAGAAAAAAAGAAGGACTTGAGGCAAAACATGCAGTAGAGAGAGAGAGAGATAGAGGGAGAGAGAGAAAGAGAGAGCGAGAGAGAGAGAGCGAGGGAGACAGAAAGTGAGAAAGAGAGAGATTACGTATGTGCGTGCTCGCGCGCAAATGTGTGTAATTGACTGGCTCTCCTCGTGCTGTCGACATGGTTCTGATGAGTAAACCCTCCCTATAACGTGTGTGACATTTATCTGATTAGTTCAATCCGGCAGTGATATAATCCGCTACTCCGCGCGAGATTTCTCTGTCTCATCAGGCAAGGGAGCAGCCAGGCTCAAGTGAATGCTACGCACATACGGGGAAGAAATCTACAGTTCCAAACAATAAAGTGCCCTTAGCTTTTGGCCGTATTTATTTTGCACTTTTTATCTAATTTATTTGAAGTATGTTGGGCAAGAACGAATATGTTTGACAATATGTGGATCATTCTGACGGTACTTTGCTTTCCTTTCATGTTGTATCAAATAATTCTGGCAAACGCCAACAACTCGCTATGTATGAGCGCAATGAGAGTCAGATTATAACGTTGAATTCAACGTCGATGACGCCGAGGACTGGCGAGCTGAGTGGGGTGTAAATGGTTTGGCTGACTAGAGGCAAGACTGGTAAGCTGCGTGAAGGGGACCTTGAAACCAGAAAGATAGATAAACAACAGTTATCAAATGAGATGATCCACTGTATATCCTGTATATTCTAATACAGCCGATCGTCTGAAATTATACAGCTGTGATGTCTGAATGTAATTATATGAAGCTCCACAAGTTTATCTTACTGCAGGTTATTGTTTTTAAATGACACACTGCACGTCATGCATTCTGTCGCTGCCTTGCTGACTCGTTTTATTCGAGAGTAACGGATCCAAGTACGTTCGATATGAGACAAGGCAAACGTAAACGGATATTTTAAAGCCAGAACAAATGGTCGAAACCAACCGTTATAGTGTCACATGCCAGACAAACCTTAGTACAGATATATCACGGTAATAATCTACTGACACGGATGTGAATAACGGAGAATAAAACAGATGATGGATGGGGGAGTTTATAGGCAGGATATAGTGCAAAACTGATGCACAGTCAGAGGGGAAAGACTTGATCCACATTCAGTATTTGCTGTGAAACATTGATGACAGATCAGATCATCTAGGTGATGATTGAGAGTGGGAAGAGAAAGAACGTTGTATGATATATTGGAGAGATTCATGGATGCGATAGAGTGTGGATATTGGCGGCATGTGGAAGGAAATATGTGATGGGTTATGGGATATGACATAGACCGAAATAATAGAGGCATGCGATATTATACATAATGAGATAAGATAGGGGAGAGTATTTAAATGTGAGGACATATGCCATTGCAGTTTTGAACAGATGTGAGAATATTATCAATTGATTGGATACTGCAGTACATATAACAATGTGGCGATTGTGCAATAGAGATGGATGGAGCTTATTTTGGTGCTTGCAGACGTCCAATTGGCACAAATCATAAGTATATCCGTTTGTTTCATTCCGAAAACACGACGGACTGCAGCTGTGTCGTGGAATATTCTTGACCCTAATGATGGTTGAATGACACAGAACAGTTGTCCTGAATCTAATACTGCCTATGTTTCTGCTATGGATTAGTCATGCATGCAAATTCTCATGCCTCTCACATCAGAGATAAACTCGACTGATTGGCTTGTAAATCACCTATAACGCATGCATCGTTCTTGTTAGCAGGAACCCATTTAATTTGTAAGGTGCATATACAATTACCATACCGTAAGCTCGGGCAGCATCGGGCTAGCAATAACACAAAATACAAAGTAACTATACAACAATGCGATCATTGTTTCAATCGAAAACACGTTTTCTATGGTGAAGCATCTCATCCCGGCATATCATGTCGACAGTACACAAAATTGGTGGACGCACATGATTAATAACCAAATTTTATGGTAGTTCCACTTGATAAAAACGTGTAAAACAAACAGGAACTAACCTTCGGCTGCTATTTAGTGGTACCACGTCAATAGCTTTTACTTTCCAATGGTTCTGGAAACAGTTCAGCATAAAGAATGGAGATAAATAACTGCCTCCCAGTTATTATTGGATTTATACACATTCGATTTATATACGTTTTGTAGGCGTTCCCAATCCACCAACAGATACCTTGACATGTTGCCTTATAACAACTGGTTGTAATCTGATTAGTGCAGCACTCCAACTGTCACGCCCACCACTCATTTACAAGTTGCATATTGCCCTGCTAGCAAGCAGGTACTTCTTCCAGACTACATAACTTAGCACTAATCGGGACTTTCTAAGCTTGTCCGAGCTTGTAGCTAGCGTACTGGTAACTTCTACGAGACATTTGGACGAACAATATTATAACTGTTAGCAATATTTACAGAACGAGACTTTATTATAAAGGTCGAGGTGATTACACTGGGTCGCGCTCTGCTGATATTCATTGACATATACGATATGCAGGTGCAAAAGATCCAGACCGCAAAAAACAGTCCTTTCTTATACCAGGTTGAGGACCCTGAGACAATCGAATACTGGGGTAATTGAACGGTATTATCTATGTGGTTGCCAGTTATTGAGCTGAATAGGCACGTGTTATTTCTTCACCAATTTTATTGAAGAAGGTTGGTCTAACTTTGGATGCAGTGAACAGGCAACATCTTATCAGGTGGATTGATATCAAGCATACGAACTCAATGTGCATTCCACAGTGCGTAGCTATGCTCACAGGGGTCACTCCGACAACTTAAGTGATGGTCATGACAATAAGAAAAAAACACGCCCGTCACCATGAAATCAATGAAAGCACAAGGGTCAGTTGATCAAAAGTCTTGGGGCTCGGCTTTTGTTAAATGTATAGTGTAATCTGACTGGTGGAGGCTCTCACGTTTACGAATTAATCTAGTAATGCCACTTGGTTCTAAGAGCAGCATGTTGATCACAGGTTGCGTCTTCACATTTCCTCGTGTTGAGTTTATGCAATACACATCCCGCATTGCTGTTACGTTATGCAGCATAACATCGTATCTTAGCTTGTTGATATATGCTGAGGCTTAAAAAACATTTTGATTCGGATCACTGCACCTCTTATGTGGCATCCAAGCTCTTTTCCTCTTTATCCCAGGCTCCTCTTACAATCAGCAAATGTACGCGGTGTGGAGCGTACGCGCTGTTATGTGTATCATTTCACGGGATTACTAATTACATAGTGTGGTGTGATAACCAGTTGACCATGACTTTGCGTTCTCCTGTATATAAACAACGCAAAACATATGTTCTTATAAAGACGAAAACTGATTCACGGGGCAATGCGAGTTTTGTGGACGCTCCTTTACATTGACTTATTTGCGGCCTATTTTATGATTAAAACATTGCACAGTTGCACGAGCTTGACTTGTTAGAGATATTATCTTTTGCAGGATAACCATTTATGAATATTGCTACTTCTACGGACCAAAGATATACCGCATGGGAATATAATTGCAAACATGTACGCAGACATATTTATTACACTGCATGATTTCTGTCACATATACTACCTAAACAACCCATCCTCTCCGCATTATGGAGGATATCTTATGATATGAACTATGCTGACTTAATGACTGCACTTCCATACATTTCGTATTGTAATGGATATGTTTCGTTGTTTATGCTGATTATGACAGTGCAATTAAGGCTCACATAAATGTCACAATTTCCGTATTGGACACAGTCTATCAGAAATGCAGTAATGAGTAGTAGGAATCCTGAGTGTAGGCGGTGATGTGTGACCACATTATGTGAGATAAGGGTTTATTTAAAGTTGTGGACAGGTGTTCTCCTTGTTCTTGACCCGCATGTGATCTATACAACCGCGGTAGTTCTTGTGGTCCTTCATCGTGTTAGACATGTGTTCGATTTAACAAGTGATGTTTAGTACGTTGGTGCTGGCTTTGTGGGAGCCACTTAAAGTTATCTTTTGAACTGATTGGTGTTCACACGTTTTGGTAAACCTTTTTTATATTCATCGCTTAATCCTAAGTTGTAATACCATTTGGTAGCGTGCTAAATATAATATTTAATGTTGACGTTACGTACCTCAGTTTCTTACCTGGCTTGACAATCTATTCAACTCATGCAACTTGTGGAATATCGAGCTATATCGTGTCAATAGAGCCATCTGTCAGGAGTGATGAGCTTAGGTAACCAGGCATTATGTCGCTGACATGATTTGTAATCTGGTGGTGATATACTATGTATTCGATTCGTTACGTGATTAGTAAAGCGGATGACGGTATTCTTAGTGGTAGAGTGGATATGTGCTTACGGGTGGTCATATATATATATATATATATATATATATATATATATATATATATATATATATATATATATATATATATATATATATATATATATATATATATATATATATACATATATATATACATATACATATATATATAGAATATGTATATATATATATATATGTGTATATATAGATATATAACCTGATTTGAAGCAGGGACGTCCCTGCTTGAAAATACTCCTGCCGACCATTGAAAATCTATGTGCTTTGAGCTTTTATAAGTTTATTGCTAACCGGATCGCGGCTTTCAATAACAGAGTCATTTTATATTTCAATCCGACATTGATTATTAAGCCATGATGGAGTACTTGATTCAATATAGGCTGTCGGCATTATATATGCCTTCGCTTCGTTTATATAGGGTATATGCACAGCATTACATATTTCTCTATATACTCAGCTTAGAATAACTTAGTAAAGTAACATAGTGATTAAACCAAACCAAGTTGCGCCAAAAACAGCTACTTTCTCTACTACTGTACGTGTGACTCGTCCGAAAAGGTCAACTTCAGGCCCAAACTCATTGTACTTTGTATTCAAACTGGCTGGGCCTTGTAAAACTATCCCCCTATTCAGCTCACTATGATCACACAAAAGCCACAATGGCAATGCCCAAATCCATGCAAGTTAAACCTAGCGATACAAGAGGGGGGCTGGGGTATGAGTGTATTGACGCGGCCACGTTTAGATTTTTATTTGTCGAGAATATTTGACAATAGAGCGAGCGCACTTGCAGTGTGGAACCATATAAAGGCAAGGGATAACATGTGGAATGAAATATGATCTTCTAGCAGTTTCATTGAGGTGTCGGGCAACAACACTTGCCTGATTTGATTATCCTCAAATGAGCGAGATGTTTTCACGTTTGACCCACAATAGAGCCATGATCGATGGGACAACCATTATATTATATATGCACACGCATATTGTGACAACCATGCGTCATCCACCCCTCCTAAACCGTCTGTAAAGATAAATATAGTCCTTTAGACTACTACAGTATCTAACATTTATTGGATTCCAAATCCCAAACATACACTGTTCTGTGAAAAGCCAACAAAGCAGCGAGAACCTGATACCTCAGCAGTTGCACAATATCTGGCCCACTGTTTCAATGACCAAAAAAATGTCCCAGTGTCTTTGGTTGAATCACCTAATGTGATCAGCTGAGTACATAATTGTAAGATCAACTTTTTAACTGTTCATCTAAAAAGAAATGGATATATTCCTATGATCTACAGAATCACCCTGAAATAACAACTTAATAGCCGATGTTGATCTACATCAAAACCTGGACTTGTTTCCGCAAGGTGTATGGAGCCTAATATACCCCGTGCGGTTTATTCAGTCTTGTTTATACGAGTAACCCCTCCATGTGACAAGAGTTACAGGTTCTAGACATATTTCAATCCGTGAATTACATAATCCTCTTCACGGCAATACATTTCTAGGTGTCACAGCACGACGCAGAGTCGAGTCAATAAAAGCAATATCTAACTTACCATCTGAATGCGGAGCGAGGAAGAAACCGCTGATAAGACCGATCTTACTATGGTTTCGTTTTAGGTTATGTCAAATGCTCCCAGTATGGATAAACAATTCGCTATGTCAGCGCTAAGAGAAACATCATAACGTTGATTACAAATCCGTGACGACGGACTCGCCTGTTAGATGGATCAGGTGATGATATGTGGAATGCGTTTTTTGTGTAAATCTGACCTCAGAACCGGATGAAAAATAATACAGGTAATTAACTATATGCTGTGTCCTTTAATTAGCAACACTATCAGCACCGATGTCGATGCTTACATGGGCAAACAATGTGGATTATTTGCAACCATCAATATAAGTAGGGGTTTTAATATCTTGCAATTAACTTTCACTAGCTGCGTTCTTGACTGGATGCGTTGCTGTGTAGTTGCGTATTTTACATGATATATTCAGACCTGGTTGCATTCTAACCCGAATTCGGAATTGAGTGGTAGTAGAACAGAATAGTTCTTATCAATGTTTGAGTTCAATGTCAATTAATTCCAATTCGAATCACATGATTCTTGCGCGAGATCAAACTGATCTCTTGGTATGATGTACACTATCACCACGTAGGTACAGCTAGATCTTATTATAAGATCAACTGGGTTTGCTTGTTTGATGGTCTGAAACGCTACTGTCCCTCGATGTCCGGTTGTGACCCACTAGATCCCTAGTAAAACAAATGAATCACCACGAATGACCATTGGGATAGCCGCATACAGTAATGGGACCACATCACGTGGTCCACCGAATATGCAAGGGTGATCTACAGGATATCTTCGCCCAATACATTATACAACTACTTAATAACTATTGGATATTATCCTGCGATTCACTGGATCATACGGTGAGAAATACTTGATCTTCTTGTGTTAACCGCTGGATCCCGTCACACTTTGCTATCAGATCCGGGACTACATATTACGCTGCACCTCCTCCTCACAGGCAGCCAATCATCTACACCAGGTCTTGATTTCTATTGGTTGTCACAGACCAATAAAACTTGTGCAACATCTTGCGGGTCACCTTACAACTTTTTGACGAGTAACCCCTCCAAATATTGCGCTTACAGTTCGCTGGTGTTTTAATGCGATTGCCTCGTAATCTATTTTCCTCCCGAAATATAAGTGTATCATCAGGTACAAATAGGGGAAGGGCACGAAAATCAAGCTTACCTTCATGAAAATTATTATAAACGATCTACATTTAAACAAAACTGTGGATCAAAATGAACACACTTTCCTTGGTAAGGATTTGGATAGCGTCGGTGCTATGGTTAGTGAGCAATACAAGCCAACTTGGCATAGGCTTCAGTCCGGCCAGCCCAACTAGCCCAATGATGCTACAACATCCAGCATGTAGCCAGTCGGGAACGTAAGCTGGAGGAGCTGCCAGACGAGGCTGAAGACGAGAGGAAAATCAAAGGGCGTGAGCTTGCAGAACTGTTGGAAGAAAGACAAGATCATCAGACTTCTTAACGACGACACGACGCTAGGCGAGCGTATTCACACCTCTTGCATTATCAGAGGCAAATACCTACTTTTGCATAGTCAAACAACACTTAACAACACAAGGTTCAATGCTGCTGTCGAGCAACATGCGCTGTTGCTTCTAGGAAAAATGAGGCATTTCACAGACACGTCATCAATGGTGGAAGAAACTCGAAGGAATATACTGTAAGAAAATGTAGCGTTGTTTTAAATACGTTTCTGTGCGATCCACAAATGGCGGCATTCTTGAAGTCATCGTGTTAGGTTAGCTAGTCGTTGAAACAAAATGATCCTTTGCAGGTTGCTGTAATGTGTCGATATCGATGTCTTTAATAGTCCTCGTGTATATGACTACCAGATGAAATCGACCACATAGATAGAGACAAATGTTAACAATTTTTTTGTGCGTAAATATCATTAAATAGATAGTCGGCGATAATATAAGGGGCTAAAGGACCTGTCACTCTTGTTTACCCATGATTCTATTTGATACCCCTATCTTCACGTTACTTTAATACCCACCTGCATTTACAAAGCATGTATATTATGGTCGTATCCATATATTCTACAACGAAATGATGTCATCAAATGGTATACAGTCACCCGATCAACGGCTGTACCTAACGATCTATCCCATGGCTTTACCGCATACAAGGAATCATCGTACTAAAATTTTAGCAGAAATACTTCAGATGTATTCGATTAATCGTCACCTTATGCACAAGAATTCCATACTTACGTGTCCAGTCGTCATGTGCCGTTCTATTTTCGTCTTCAACGCCACTCGTCTGCATTTCCATTTGGTTCAGGAAACCGATCATCTTCATCTTTGGCTCATGTTACAAGGCATAATATTTCAGTTAGATAGCAGCAAAAAAAGCGATCTTTACAAGCCGAAATCACACTGCTCCTACTAGATAATCAATAGGCTATGGACTGCCGTTACACAACAGAACTTTCTGTAAGCACAGCCTGCACCAAACGACGTCATACAACACAGATGGCAGCGACTATGAAATCTTCCTAGACTAACCGTAAGGGGGGGAAGGGGGAGCTATCCTATCTGTCTTTTCGTCCCGGAAATCTATGATAGAAGAGTTTTTATAAATTTAACTATAATTGTGTTTGTTTCACAGGTGTGTCACTTTAACGTACAAGTAGTTCATCATCATGGGCATCGGACTTGCTCCTGCTGCAAAAGGCCATAATGAAAACAAAATGTTATATTTGGATTGTTGATATAAAATAATTAAAACAGATATGTAAGGGGCATATTTTGGTCAGCGATCGTGAACATAGCGTCAGTTGCCTTCTGGCATGTTACTTGTCGCCACAACATAAATATGACATGCCAATTTGTGGAACTCTGGCGCACCCATGATCCTGTTTGTATATCAAAATATATGACGTATAATATTGAGTATGCCAAACGCAACCTAATTTTTCTCCTATTTGAAGAACCTCGATATTGCGATATTCTGCGATGGAACAGGCGCTGTCATGCATTTAACATATCCACAGGTCTTCTTCTCTTGCCTGAATCATCTAATTTGTTTTTGGGGTTTTACGTCACTTTCAACAAGCAGGTGATATCGCGACGGTTATGAATGAAGATGAGTGTGACGCATCGGCAGCATCCCTTATTTGACTCAATCAACGTCTTTAATTTCCCGTCCTCCCTCGCTCACTCTCACTCTCACTCACTCACTGACTCTCACTCGCTCACTCGCTCACTCGTTCACTACCTCATCCGCTCACTCACTCAATCACTAACTCACTCACCCAATCACCCGGTCGCTATCTCGGTCACTTACTCACGCACTAACACACTAAACGTATCTCATTGTAACGAGTGAACCCCCAATGTGATGTGTGTATTAACTCTTGGTGCTACAATGCGAACTCCTAACAATCAATTTTCCTCAAGAAATATACATGTGTCATCAGCTACAAAATAAGTGGAGGGTTCAAAATCATACCCGCCCCCACGACGCTTAGGTTCCAGCAGCTTGGGTTTGCGTCAAGTGAGCAGTCTAGGCATCCAAATCATCCTCATCTTTCATATCGCGATATCACATAGTCGTTGAAATTTCACCATTTATATTCAAGTCTTGTGGGGATGAGGAATGTCCAGAATCTTGGCTTTGTTGGCTTCAGCCCTGAATCGATATTCATCCATGTATACGCGCTTTATGTATAAGTATTCTACACACGTGTTCATGCTAACAGGGTCGCAGTCCCGAGCCAGGGTGTCATTTTCAAGTTGGTCGCAGATTACTTCCCCGATAAATTCGGACAAACCCGACATTATGATTCGATGCACCTCAAATATCTGTCACCACCGCATTATGATAACGTCATAAGTGTTGTTTGTGGTCCAATAACATCCAACCCTGCTTGGCAGGCTTTCCCTACAGTTGGCCTGCACTGTGACTGTTTTTGCAGCCCCTAGAGTTAGTGTACTGATGCATTGGAGAAGCACTCAACTATGCCACTGTTTCGAAGCGCAACACGTGATCGCAATAAACTCTAATTTCACCATTGCTATTCAAGTGTTGTGGGGATGAGGAATGTCCAGAATCTTGGATTCATTGACTTCAGCCCTGACTCGATGTTCATTCATTTATACGCGCACTGTGTATAAGTTACGTGGACATGTTCTCATTCTAACCGGGTCTTAGTCCCGAGTCAGGGTATCATTTTCAAGTTGGTCATTGATTACTTCCTCGACGAACCAGACATTATGATTCGATGCACCTAAAATATCTGCCACCACAGCATTATGATAACGTCATAAGTGTTGTGTGGGGTCCAATAACATCCATCCATGCTTGCCAGGCTTTCCCTACAGTCGGCCAGCACAGTGATTGTTTTTGCATTCCTAGAGTGAGTGTACTGGTGCAATGGAGACAATCACTACTGCCACTGCTTCGGCGCACAACACGTGATTACATTATCATGAGGAGACCTACTCAAGAAGTATGCTGTTCATGTAACATAGATATGTGGGAGAAGGTATTGACGATTAGATATCATGTCAAATTGAATACATCTTAATTTTCTTGTCACCAAAGAAAAGTAAATCGCCCTTTACAACCTTCTCATGATGCCTTCTAAGGAATTCTTCGCTGAATGTGACGAAGTTTTGTTCTGACAAGTACTCCACTATGTCACATAATTTGCCGATCCCATTGCATTTCAACGTGACAGCCTCAATATCCGCTTCTAGAATGAGAAATATTTGCATATTGTGTGCGACAAGGCAGCAACCAAAATAATGTATAGCTTATCTTCAGTATGTCGGCAGTGGAACACACCTCAATGACGCAATATTGTCTATCAAATTGATTGCACCATGCATGATGATTCCGAATTTTGATTGTTAGACGACAAAGTGTAGAAGGGTAAGTGAAATAATAAGCCGGCTAAGTGCGTCAATGGTGTTATGCAGTCAGATCCGCAGTAAGATAGCATAAAGCTGAGAAGGCAGGAAAGTAGTTACAAACAAAGTGCCAAATCTTATATATTCTCTATGATTAAATCTGACTATGCTTGGCATGATAGCTTCTCATCCAAACCATTCCTCCCAGTCAGCGTTTGGCCAGCCCATCAGTCTCTGTGCATAGCTTCATAGATCTGTATCCGATATAACTCTAAACTAAACTGGTTGACCTTGAAAGCAGCATAATGTATCAAGACGTCTTTTTTGGTATTTTTTATTGGATAAATAACTTTTTAATGGTACAACAACGATGGTATCTTGGCTTGCATACGATCAGTAAAGTACAACGTGTATCATGTGTAGATGAAACATTCAGAGTGAAAAACAATCAATTACAACGGCATTAATGGGAGATAATACCGATAAACACTGTTGTAAACGTTAGTGAATGTGAGTTGGACTGTAAGGCATCAGCAACTCTATCACATAATATATTAAACACCTGCAATGAACCCAATATCATTCCTATGCCGTGGCACGGGCAACATATATTTCATGACCTGATATATCAGTTTCAAAACGGGCCTTATATTTGATTTGACAAATATCTCTTTCTGAGGGCGCTTTTTGTATGAGAAGGGACAGCTGTCAGTAAGTACGGACTATTCACTAGGGGAGTATAGAACATGCTCTCCCACCCTAGGTTGACATTCACCAAGCGCCCTGCGGCTCGATTCAAAAGATCACATTTAAGCTGACAAGGCTGATCTGTGTACACGATAGAGAGACATCTGTTTTTGTCGGACAGAACCTTGAGGAATGCTAAGACGTTGAGATCACCAAAGCCACTTAAAAGTGAAACAGAG
>CM067342.1:10095681-10133181 GCA_034190875.2 Urechis unicinctus
GCGCACTCATGGCCCACACCGGGGTAGACCTATAAAGTGCTGTCGACAACTTCTCAGGAGCCGCTACCCACTATTGGTTGACCGTCGTTATAAAGAAGACGGCCCCGACCAGAAACGACGAAATAACATAGCCAGTGCCAACTTCAGACGTCTACAGCATAAGCTGTGGTCGGATCGTGGCATCAGGCTCCGCGCAATGGTTGGCGTCTATAATGCTGCTGTGTTAACCTTGCTGCTGACGGATGCCCGTGGTACCGACAGCATGTGAATAGGCTGGACCAGTTCATCTTCATTGCCTAAGAAGGATCTGCGGCATCTTGTGGGTGTACTGTGTACCGGAGAGAGAGGAACTGGAGAGGTGTGGCATCACTGGGACTGAAGCCCTCCTTATGAAGGCTCAGCAACGCTAGTAAGTTTATGTAGTGCGTATGTAGGGCTATTGAATACCCAAGGCTCTATTCTACGCCCCAGGGCGGCCAATACAAGAGGTACAAAGGCTTCCTTAGGGCGACGCTGAAGTCATTTAACATCGGCTCTGTCACCTAGTAGAAACACCCTCGACAGCCATCGTAGACGCATTCATCCTCATCATCACTAGGAGGCAGCAAAGAAGGAGACCCGTCCAAGCCGACGGCTCAGTTCATCGATCAACCGCCGACACATGATTTACCATTTTGAGCCTGCGCTGAAAGATCGCATCTATCAAGTTATTGTATCAAGCGCAATTTCTGCGTTTAAGTTACAAATTCTGACTTCATAATCATTCATATTATCCTTGCATTTAACAATGGTAATCGTACGCATAGCTTCTCTGCAATCCATCATGTGAGATTCTATGACTCCTGCATTGACCCCTTGCAATTAGAGATAAATTGCTTTCCTTCACACAGCAGTTTGCCACCCTAGGATCTAGTAGATTTCATGAGGAGAGCCAGTTGTTTCTATGTGGCAATTCAATAGAGGAGTGGCTATGAGGATTGAATATCGACTACATGGAAGGGAAGATAATCTTGTGGTCATAAGAGATCTCTGTCTGGCTGTTTGAAGTTTGATTAGCTATATGTCAACGTTTCATGGCAGTGGGCTGTTAAAAGACCATCTTTGAAGTTACACATGGTATCTTTAAATAACGTTTGCCCGGTAAGTAATTAAGTGAGCTTGTGAGCGAGTGAATTAATATGTGCGTGAGTAAGTGAGTGTGTAAGTGAGTTAGTAAGCGATGGAGTGAGTGAATTAGCTAGTGAGTGAGTGAGTGAGTGAGTCAGTGAGTGAATGATTGAGTTAGTTTGTGAGCGAGTGAGTCAGTTGGTGATTGATGAGTGAGTGTGAGAGTGAGTTAGTGTGTTAGTGTGTGAGTAAGTGACCGAGATAGCGACGGGTGATTGGGTGAGTTAGTGTTTGAGTGAGTGAGCGGGTGAGGTAGTGAACGAGTGAGCGAGTGAGCGAGTGAGAGTCAGTGAGTGAGTGAGAGTAAGCGAGCGAGGGAGAACGGGAAATTAAAGACTTTGATTGAGTCAAATAAGGGGTGCTGCCGATGCGTCACACCCATCTTCATTCATAACCGTCGAGATATCACCTGCTTGTTGAAAATGACGTAAAACCCCAAAAACAAATTATATGATTCAGGCAAGAGAAAAAGACCTGTTGATATGTTAAATTCATGACAGCGCCTGTTCCATCGCAGAATATCGCAATATCGAGGTTCTTCAAATAAGAGAAAAATTAGGTTGCGTTTGGCATACTCAATATTATACGTCACATATTTTGATATACAAACAGGATCATGGGTGCGCCAGAGTTCCACAAATTGGCATGTCATATTTATGTTGTGGCGACAAGTAACATGCCAGAAGGCAACTGACGCTATGTTTACGATCGCTGAACAAAATATGCCCCTTACATATCTGTTTTAATTATTTTATATCAACAATCCAAATATAACATTTTGTTTTCATTATGGACTTTTGCAGCAGGAGCAAGTCCGATGCCCATGATGATGAACTACGTGTACGTTAAAGTGACATCACCTGCAAAACAAACACAATTATAGTAAAATAAAATAAACTCTTCTATCATAGATTACCGGGACGAAAAGACGGCGACAGGTAGGATAGCTTCTCCCCCCCCCCCTTACGGTTAGTCTAGGAAGATTTCATAGTCGCTGCCATCTGTGTTGTATGACGTCGTTTGGTGCAGGCTGTGCTTACAGAAAGTTCTGTTGTGTAACGGCAGTCCATAGCCTATTGATTATCTTGTAGGAGCAGTGTGATTTTGGCTTGTAAAGATCGCTTTTTTTGCTGCTATCTAACTGAAATATTATGCCTTGTAAAAACAATAGCCAAATAGAAATGCAGACGAGTGGCGTTGAAGACGAAAATAGAACGGCACATGACGACTGGACACGTAAGTATGGAATTCTTGTGCATAAAGTGACGATTAATCGAATACATCTGAAGTATTTCTGCTAAAATGTTAGTACGATGATTCCTTGTATGCGGTAAAGCCATGGGATAGACCGTTAGGTACAGCCGTTGATCGGGTGACTGTATACCATTTGATGACATTATTTCGTTGTAGAATATATGGATACGACCATAATATACATGCTTTGTAAATGCAGGTGCGTATTAAAGTAACGTGAATATTGGGGTATCAAATAGAATCATGGGTAAACAAGAGTGACAGGTCCTTTAGCCCCTTATATTATCGCCGACTATATATTTAATGATGTTTACGTTAACAATTGTTAACATTTGTCTCTATCTAGCTGGTCGATTGCATCTGGTAGTCATATACATGAGCACTATTACAGACATCGATATCGACACATTACAGCAACCTGCAAAGGATCATTTTGTTTCAACGACTAGCTAACCTACCATGATGACTTCATGAATTGCGCCCTTCGTGGATCGCACAGAAACGTATTTAAAACAACGCTACATTTTCTTACAGTATATTCCTTGGAGTTTCGTCCACCGTTGATGACGTGTCTGTGAAATGACTCATTTTTCCTAGAAGCAGCAGCGTATGTTGCTCGACAGCAGCATTGTAACCTTGTGTTGTTAAGTGTTGTTTGACTATGCAAAAGTGGGTATTTGCCTCTGATAAAGCAAGAGGGTGTAAATACGCTCGCCTAGCGTCGTGTCGTCGTAAAGAAGTCTACTGATCTTGTCTTTCTTCCGACAGCTCTGCAAGCTCACGCCCTTTGAGTTTCCTCTCGTCTTCAGCCTCGTCTGGCAGCTCCTCCAGCTTACGTTTCCGACTGGCTTCATGCTGGATGTTGTAGCATCATTGGGCTAGTTTTTACATCTGGCCGGACTGAAGCCTATGCCAAGTTGGCTTGTATTGCTCACTAACCATAGCACCGACGCTATCCAAATACTTACCAAGGAAAGTGTGTTCATTTTGATTCACAGTTCTGTTTAAATGTAGATCATTTGTGATAATTTTCATGAAGGTTAGCTTGATTTTCGTGCCCTCCCCCTATTTGTACCTGATGATACACTTATATTTCGGGAGGAAAATAGATTACGAGGCAATCGCATTAAAACACCAGCGAACTGTAAGCGCAATATTTGGAGGTGTTACTCGTCAAAAAGTTGTAAGGTGACCCGCAAGATGTTGCACAAGTTTTATTAGACTGTGACAACCAATAGAAATCAAGACCTGGTGTAGATGATTGGCTGCCTGTGGGGAGGATGTGCAGCGTAATATGTAGCCCTGGATCTGATAGCAAAGTGTGACGGGATCCAGCGGTTAACACAAGAAGATCAAGTATCTCTCACCGTATGATCCAGTGAATCACAGGATAATATCCAATTGTTATTAAGTAGTTGTATAATGTATTGGACGAAGATATCCTGTAGATCACCCTTGCATATTCGGTGGACCACGTGATGTGGTCCCATTACTGTATGCGGCTATCCCAATGGTCATTCGTGGTGATTCATTTGTTTTACTAGGGATCTAGTGGGTAACAACCGGACATCGAGGGACAGTAGCGTTTCAGACCATCAAACAAGCAAACCCAGTTGATCTTATAATAAGATCTAGCTGTACCTACGTGGTGATAGTGTACATCATACCAAGAGATCAGTTTGATCTCGCGCAAGAATCATGTGATTTGAATTGGAATTAATTGACATTGAACTCAAACTTTGATAAGAACTATTCTGTTCTACTACCACTCAATTCCGAATTCGGGTTAGAATGCAACCAGGTCTGAATATATCATGTAAAATACGCAACTACACAGCAACGCATCCAGTCAAGAACGCAGCTAGTGAAAGTTAATTGCAAGATATGAAAACCCCTACTTATATTGATGGTTGCAAATAATCCACATTGTTTGCCCATGTAAGCATCGACATCGGTGCTGATAGTGTTGCTAATTAAAGGACACAGCATATAGTTTATTACCTGTATTATTTTTCATCCGGTTCTGAGGTCAGATTTACACAAAAAACGCATTCCACATATCATCACCTGATCCATCTAACAGGCGAGTCCGTCGTCACGGATTTGTAATCAACGTTATGATGTTTCTCTTAGCGCTGACATAGCGAATTGTTTATCCATACTGGGAGCATTTGACATAACCTAAAACGAAACCATAGTAAGATCGGTCTTATCAGCGGTTTCTTCCTCGCTCCGCATTCAGATGGTAAGTTAGATATTGCTTTTATTGACTCGACTCTGCGTTGTGTGATGTGACACCTAGATTTTGTATTGCCGTGAAGAGGATAATGTAATTCTCGGATTGAAATATGTCTAGAACCTGTAACTCTTGTCACATGGAGGGGTTACTCGTATAAACAAGACTGAATAAACCGCACGGGGTATATTAGGCTCCATCAACCTTGCGGAAACATGTCCAGGTTTAACTTGCATGGATTTGGGCATTGCAATTGTGGCTTTTGTGTGATCATAGTGAGCTGAATAGGGGGGTAGTTTTACAAGGCCCAGCCACTGTTGAATACAAAGTACAATGAGTTTGGGTCTGAAGTTGACCTTTTCGGACGAGTCACACGTACAGTAGTATAGAAAATAGCTGTTTTTGGCGCAGCTAGGTTTGGTTTAATCACTATGTTACTTTGCTAAGTTATTCAAAGCTGAGTATATAGAGAAATATGTAATGCGGTGCATATACTCTATATAAACGAAGCGAAGGCATATATAATGCCGACAGCCTATATTGAATCAAGTACTCTATTATGGCTTAATAATAAATGTCGGATTGACATATAAAATGACTCTGTTATTGAAAGCCGCGATCCGGTTAGCAATAAACTTATAAAAGCTCAAAGCACAGTTTTTTCAATGGTCGGCAGGAGTATTTTCAAGCAGGGACATCCCCGCCTAAAAATCAGGTTATATATATATATATATATAGAGATATATATATATATATATATATATATATATATATATATATATATATATATATATATATATATATATATATATATATATATATACATATGTTATATATATATATATATCTATATATATATATATATATATATATATCTCTATCTCTATATATATCTCTATATATATATATATCTATATATATATATATATATATGTGTGTGTATATAAATTCGTAACACCTGATTAACGTTGCGTTGACACATTGCAAAGACACTCAATAATAAGCCGGTAACATGAACGAAGGCTACATATGAAACATGATCCACGAAGAAGTCTCTACATATTGGTGTCTTGGTTTTCAGAGTTATACCCAAAAAATGATCACAAACTAACTGGATTACGATGATAAGGTCAATCATTCAAAATGTTAAAATTATTCCCATGCTGAGTTAGAACTTAATAACGCATGGTTTTGAGGGAAATTGTTCAATAAACTGCATCTTGAAACTTAACAACAAGCCTACCGTTCGCTGATTACTGTGATAAATGCGAACTGTGTACCATTGTATCTATATACAAATCTAATACTCCCTTAAATACAAAACTTTTGAAACAAATATTCTACCTCAGCTACATCAATTTTCTGATGAGTTTGCCGAGCCAAGTAGACTCAAGGAGGTGTCAGGTAACTCCAGCACTAGTTAATAGGGGTTGAGGCCATATGTTGATATTCACGTACATTTACCGACGAAACTTAGTTCTCAACATCTCCTGTAGCATTCCGCTTAATGTCATGCACGACTTTAGTCATGAATGGTACACAAGCCGAGCACAACACAAGGCAATCTTTGTGTAATAATAGAAGTACAGACGTTCTCAAAATCGCTCAGTTGAGCAAGTCTGCTAAATAGATAATAGCGGCGTATTCTGTAGTGTAGTACGAGTAATCATTCAAACAATTGTTAAGCAAAGCAAACCACTATTAATATTGGAAATACAAAATGTCTGACAATAGCGTAAGTCATATACTGGTGGTATAATCTATTCATTGGGAGTTTGATTGCAGTTCGTAATTGCTTACAATAGTTGTTTCTCGTCGAATTGTTTCAAATCAAGAGCTATTGTTTTGAATCATTGGCCGCTTTGACGGATTTGTAATGCCATGCAAGTTTTATTTTTTATCTTTTAAACACCTCTGGTTTTTGTCATGTTTAGTAACCCGCTAAGATCTGCAAAGTTAGTGGCGTTCTGTTAAATAAAATACTGTCAGATGACAGCTGTCGCACCATGTAGCACAAAAGTCAAGATCGATTTATCTTAACGATTCAAACAATGCTCATGACGAGTTAAAAGCGAACTTAATAATTGCAGCTCTTATTTAATGTGAAGCAAAATACGTCGTACATTATAAAACGTTCTTAGGCGCCAATGTTTGAGCATGTTAAATCAGGCAGGTGCTAAAGTACTCTCAATTTCCAGAAATATTGCGTGTCTGTCAATGGTCTCGCATGGCTTATGGAAAATATATGATATAACCTCATAGGCACTGAGTGATCTTCTCAATATGCCGAATGAATAGTATATTACAGACGAACTTAACTGACATGAAACAATGTCCATAGGCCATCATGAAACACTGACGTCTCTGAAATATCAATTTTAAATTGCACGAGGAATTAAGTTTAATGAAAAATGTAAGTGGAGAGATATCAATCAGATAATGATATAATCAATGAGTTATAGTTGTAAACACGGTGGTAAGTGACCATTCGGATTTGCCGATTAAATCTGAAATAGTGTTTGTAAGAGAGAATCACAGCCACATATAACCTGCAGAACCTTCACTGAGGTGTCCGGTGTAGTAAATAGGGAGTTATTTCGATTTATACAAATACTGCATTGGTTCCTGCTATACTTAAGTTGCCGTTATAGTGCTTTAAACCCCTTAATGCACACGTATTTCCGCAGTATCATTACCGTTGTTTATCTGATAGTGGACAAATATGAATGTTCAACTTCTCCGCGCTGTGTATAGAACTTGAATTTATACCCATATCTTTCCAAAATGGATTCGTGTGCTAAGGAACTGCGATCCCTCAACTATCATAAGGACATAAATCAGCGAATATTGTACCGGTTTTCTTTTTCCATGCACAAGCTGAGTGATGAAACTATAATCCGATTTAATTGCAACCGCTATTCAAAATATCAACGACGGGAATCAAGGCAGATGTAGCTTGATTTTCACCAAAGATATAAAACACTTTTTATCTATGACCGTTGAATTATAATTTCATCACCATATCGTCGTATATTTCCGCAATCGATTACTATATTACCACCAAATAAAATAGCGCATAACACCCGAATCCTAAGAATGAATAAGCATTTGGCTCCAAAGCTGATACGTATATTATAAATTGATTCCCACGCATAATCACCCTAATCCTGCACATTCCACCGCCCGAATTCTATGAGTAAAACCACTGAATTCATACCGACATAACTACCCATTAGCAAAACATATCATTATATCATTACTTACCATGTCAACATGCATGACCACTCGTTAACCAAGCATATTTATTAGGTATATGACCACCCGTAAGCACATATCCACTCTACCACTAAGAATACCGTCATCCGCTTTACTAATCACGTGACGAATCGAATACATAGTATATCACCACCAGATTACAAATCATGTCAGCGACATAATGCCTGGTTACCTAAGCTCATCACTCCTGATGGATGGCTCCATTGACACGATATAGCTCGATATTTCACAAGTTGTATGAATTGACTAGATTGTCAAGCCAGGTAAGAAACTGAGGTACGTAACGTCAACATTAAATATTATATTTAGCACGCTACCAAATGGTATTACAACTTAGGATTAAGCGATGAATATAAAAAAGGTTTTCCAAAACGTGTGAACACCAATCAGTTCAAAAGATAACTTTAAGTGGCTCCCACAAAGCCCGCACAACGTACTAAACATTGCTCGTTAAATCGAACACATGTCTAACACGATGAAGGACCACAAGAACTACCGCGGTTGTATAGATCACATGCGGGTCAAGAACAAGGAGAACACCTGTCCACGACTTTAAATAAACCCTTATCTCACATAATGTGGTCACACATCACCGCCTACACTCAGGACTCCTACTACTCATTATTGCATTTCTGATAGACTGTGTCCAATACGGAAATTGTGAAATTTATGTGAGCCTTAATTGCACTGTCATAATCAGTATAAGCAACGAAACATATCCATTACAATACGCACATGTATGGAAGTGCAGTCATTAAGTCAGCATAGTTCATATCATAAGATATCCTCCATATTGCAGAGAGGATGGGTTGTTTAGGTAGTATATGTGACAGAAATCATGCAGTGTAACAAATATGTCTGCGTACATGTTTGCAATTATATTCCCATGCGGTATATCTTTGGTCCGTAGAAGTAGCAATATTCATAAATGGTTATCCTGCAAAAGTTAAGCTCGTGCAACTGTGCAATGTTTTAATCATTAAAATAAGTCAATGTAAAGGAGCGTCCACAAAACTCGCATTGCCCCGTGAATCAGTTTTCGTCTTTATAAGAACATATGTTTTGCGTTGTTTATATACAGGAGAACGCAAAGTCATGGTCAACTGGTTATCAAACCACACTATGTAATTAGTAATCCCGTGAAATGATACACATAACAGCGCGTACGCTCCACACCGCGTACATTTGCTGATTGTAAGAGGAGCCTGGGATAAAGAGGCAAAGAGCTTGGATGCCACATTAGAGGTGCAGTGATCCGAATCAAAATGTTTTTTAAGCCTCAGCATATATCAACAAGCTAAGATACGATGTTATGATGCATAACGTAACAGCAATGACGGGATGTGTATTGCATAAACTCAACACGAGGAAATGTGAAGACGCAACCTGTGATTCACATGCTGCTCTTAGAACCAAGTGGCATTACTAGATTAATTCGTAAACGTGAGAGCCTCCACCAATCAGATTACACTATACATTTAACAAAAGCCGAGCCCCAAGACTTTTGATCAACTGACCCTTGTGCTTTCATTGATTTCATGGTGACGGGCGTTTTTTTCTTATTGTCATGACCATCACATAGGTTGTCGGAGTGACCCCTGTGAGCATAGCTACGCACTGTGGAATGCACATTGAGTTCGTATGCTTGATATCAATCTTCCTGATAAGATGCAACTTGGAAATGAGTGGTGGGCGTGACAGTTGGAGTGCTGCACTAATCAGATTACAACCAGTTGTTATAAGGCAACATGTCAAGGTATCTGTTGGTGGATTGGGAACGCCTACAAAACGTATATAAATCGAATGTGTATAAATCCAATAATAACTGGGAGGCAGTTATTTATCTCCATTCTTTATGCTGAACTGTTTCCAGAACCATTGGAAAGTAAAAGCTATTGACGTGGTACCACTAAATAGCAGCCGAAGGTTAGTTCCTGTTTGTTTTACACGTTTTTATCAAGTGGAACTACCATAAAATTTGGTTATTAATCATGTGCGTCCATCAATTTTGTGTACTGTCGACATGATATGCCGGGATGAGATGCTTCACCATAGAAAACGTGTTTCGATTGAAAACAATGATCGCATTGTTGTATAGTTACTTTGTATTTTGTGTTATTGCTAGCCCGATGCTGCCCGAGCTTACGGTATGGTAATTGTATATGCACCTTACAAATTAAATGGGTTCCTGCTAACAAGAACGATGCATGCGTTATAGGTGATTTACAAGCCAATCAGTCGAGTTTATCTCTGATGTGAGAGGCATGAGAATTTGCATGCATGACTAATCCATAGCAGAAACATAGGCAGTATTAGATTCAGGACAACTCTTCTGTGTCATTCAACCATCATTAGGGTCAAGAATATTCCACGACACAGCTGCAGTCGGTAGCGTTTTTGGAATGAAACAAACGGATATGCTTACGGTTTGTGCCATTTGGACGTCTGCAAGCACCAAAATAAGCTCCATCCATCTCTATTGCACAATCGCCTCATTGTTATATGTACTGCAGTATCCAATCAATTTGATAATATTCTCACATCTGTCAAAACTGCAATGTATATGTCCTCACATTTACATACTCTCCCCTATCTTATCTCATTATGTATGATATCGCATGCCTCTATTATTTCGGTCTATGTCATATCCCATAACCCATCACACATTTCCTTCCAAATGCCGCCAATATCCACACTCTATCACATCCATGAATCTCTCCAATATATCATACAACGTTCTTTCTCTTCCCACTCAGTTTTGCACTATATCCTGCCTATAAACTCCCCCATCCATCATCTGTTTTATTCTCCGTTATTCACATCCGTGTCAGTAGATTATTACCTTGATATATCTGTACTAAGGTTTGTCTGGCATGTGACACTATAACGGTTGGTTTCGACCATTTGTTCTGGCTTTAAAATATCCGTTTACGTTTGCCTTGTCTCATATCGAACGTACTTGGAGCCGTTACTCTCGAATAAAACGAGTCAGCAAGGCAGCGACAGAATGCATGACGTGCAGTGTGTCATTTAAAAACAATAACCTGCAGTAATATAAACTTGTGGAGCTTTATATAATTACATTCAGACATCACAGCTGTATAATTTCAGACGATCGGATGTATTAGAATATACAGGATATACAGTGGATCATCTCATTTGATAACTGTTGTTTATCTATCTTTCTGGTTTCAAGGTCCCCTTCACGCAGCTTACCAGTCTTGCCTCTAGTCAGCCAAACCATTTACACCCCACTCAGCTCGCCAGTGCATTGTTCTACTCCTCGGCGACATCGACGTTGAATTCAACGTTATAATCTGACTCTCAGTGCGCTCATACATAGCGAGTTGTTGGCGTTTGCCAGAATTATTTGATACAACATGAAAGGAAAGCAAAGTACCGTCAGAATGATCCACATATTGTCAAACATATTCGTTCTTGCCCAACATACTTCAAATAAATTAGATAAAAAGTGCAAAATAATTACGGCCAAAAGCTAAGGGGACTTTATTGTTTGGAACTGTAGATTTCTTCCCCGTATGTGCGTAGCATTCACTTGAGCCTGGCTACTCCCTTGCCTGATGAGACAGAGAAATCTCGCGCGGAGTAGCGGATTATATCACTGCCGGATTGAACTAATCAGATAAATGTCACACCCGTTATAGGGAGGGTTTACTCATGAGAACCATGTCGACAGCACGAGGAGAGCCAGTCGTTTACACATTGTGCGCGCGAGCACACACATACGTAATCTCTCTCTTTCTCACTTTCTGTCTCCCTCGCTCTCTCTCTCTCTCTTGCTCTCTCTTTCTCTTTCTCCCTCTATCTCTCTCTCTCTCTACTGCATGTTTTGCCTCAAGTCCTTCTTATTTTCTCTGTTGTGCTTCCCTTCCACTCACCCCTCTGCCCCTTGCCACATGTCATGTATATCCCTATATTTTGCCTTGTACACTCTCCTCCCCTCTCTTCTTCCCATCTCCATCTCATTTCATCCATCCTATATAACTTGCGTATCACACTTTTTTTCTGCTAGTCGGCCATAACCTCAAGTGGCTGGTATAGATCTAGCTCCTCACATAAATCTTTCATTTGTATTCCACATACAATATAATGCTATTCGCATTTTGATCATATTGTGTTTCTAGCCTATATCAAAATAATATTGAGCTGAATCGAAGTGCAAATGGCCCTGACTCTGAAACGTATGAACGATGAAATGGAAATGACCAGTGTAAAGTGTGTAAATCGCAACATTGCCAACATTGATGTCGATGCTTATATAGATGAATAATATGGGTTATTGGCAATAAATATAAACAGGGGCTTCGAAACTTGCATTTATATTTCACTAGCTGCGTTCTTGACTGATTGTGTGTATGCACTGTTGCGGCTGTTACATTATTCATTCTGATCTGGTTGGATTCCAACCTAGATTAAGAGTTTATTGATAGCATACTTAATTTGATGTCATATTTAAGAAAAATCATAACTGACAGCAATGATATATTATTTTTTTGCTAATAATGTTTTCATCAGTGTTTGGGTTCACTATCAATTATTTCGATTTCAATCCTTATCACAGGATATTTTCGGCCCACGTGAGAACAGCTAGATCTCGTTGCACGAACAAATGGTTTTTCTTGAATTACATGCTTAACCACGACAGTACCTTGATATGCATGTTTGATCCACTGGATCCCAGATTTAACAGCTGGTTCTCCTCGAGCACTAACTTGTATACCTGTATAAAGCAATGGGACCACATCACGAAAGTGTGACTGGTTGCTCTCGACTTCTTCCATGCGACGAATCTGCGGGATACTTTAGTGGGCATAGTCGCGTACTCCGGTAAAAACATCCTTCTAAACTATTCATATAATGAGCCCCATACCAGAGAGCCAGGCGTGAAGACGGGGGAGAAAGCTACTGTTCCAGACAGTAAAGTCTAATCCCCCTTAGCTTTTGACTTTGATGCCATTTTTGGCCATATTTATTCTTTCTCTTTTCAAATTGATGTCACCACGTGCGTAAGGGCGTATCGCTTGCTACGCCCCTGCCAGAGATTAAAGAAAATAATAATGTTGTACCCTCACTGTGCTTATTGACGCCTGACGCTTTTACACTGTGCCATTTCGATTTGATGGAGGTTGTCAGATGAGAGATTTGAGAGACACGCCCCATGCCGCTTTGCCTAGCTATCCGGCCTGTATCCTATAACAAGTTTGCGTGTATCACTCACAAGTCATCGCACAGCTACACCCCACGCTCCTACCAAAGCAAATTATGTTCAGTGTTTGTTTGAATATAGATCGTTCCTTTGGCGTTGTAAAGGCGGGTTTGATTTTGTACCCTCGATTCATTTTTAACCTGATGACACATGTATATTTTGGAAGGAAAATTGATTGAACAGTAGACGCATTGTAACACATGGGAGCTATTACACACATCACATGGAGGGGTTACTCGTGAGAATGAGATGTTTTTTTTGGAGAGTAACAACCAAGGGAAACCATGTTCTGGGGTTGATGATGGGCTGCCTGGGTATGGGATGTACTCGGAAATCGCGGCTGTTCTCGATCGGTTGTATAGTAAAATATTTGACATAGAGTTGAACAACTCACTTGATAAGTGTTGTATAAATATATATATATATATATATATATATATATATATATATATATATATATATATATATATATATATATATATATATATATATATATATATATATATATTTATATGTATATATATATATATATACATCATAATTGTCAGGGTATAAAGTCATTGCTTGTGTGTTAAAGCATACAGTAGATAGTGTTAGTCTATTAATCATGTGCACTATAACTGCGTCGCTAATCATATGTGACAGACGGTGGACTGTGTACGTCATCACCAATCTATGCATTGTTTCGGACCTGATAGTCGGAGTTTATGGAACAGCCCCACGAATCAGCTTGGGACCGTTTTATTGGGTGACTGGAGCTGGACTTTGTACGTTTGCATCGACAGTATGTCAATTCGATATCGCTTAGGAGGGCAGTTATTTCTCATCGCTTTTCATACTGAACAATAGTATAATCCAATCTGAACTAAACGATATTGACGCGACAAACCTCGATTGCAGCCGAAGGTAAGACCAGGATTGCAGTGATTCTTGTTGCAAAGTGGAGCGGCCTTACACATTTGTTAACTGTTGTGCGTCCGCCGATTATGTGTATTGTCGACATAATACTTGCGCTTGTCTCTAATCAGGGGTTTATGGTATTAACCTTATTGCGTAGATCATAGCTAAGCTGATGTCAGATAGTTATTTTGTGTGTGACTTGTTTCATCGCGAATTAAATTTTGCGTCCCATTACACTTCCTTATCTAATGGTAAGTGAATCAAATGACTCACGTTAGCTTAACAATATATAACATATCGCTAGAGGATTTCTGGAATTTCAAAAAAATTGCAAGCAAGCCATACCCATGGAAGACATAATATCCGTTACTTGACCTGCATAGTGCTGGTTTATGGCGACCATCACTTACAATCCTGTACCTTCCCTTTTTTCACTTGAAAGTTAAGTTACTCGCCGCCTCCGACCACCTACCATTATTATTCTATTTGGTCTCCGTTGCCAATCCGTAAAATAGCTGTTTTAGGGCAATTGCATGGGTTTACTTTGTCTCTCGTGCTGTAACATAGGAATATGTCAGTGATGACTAAGCCCTTCTCTACTTATCTCCGCTTAGCGTTTCTATTTGCAATGAAACCTGTACTCACTCTGTTGTCGCGTGTTAAAAGAGTCAGCAAGATCATGATAATGCAAGGCGTGCTATGTCACCCAACGTTCAGTCTGAGTTTTACCCAAGAATCTAAGTGGGCTGTTTGTCGGATAGTAGATAACCTACAGAAGCGGTCAGGTTATGAAAACAAGCGTATTGCACGCCTGCAACTGACAACAACTCCTTGAACAGTAAATATGACTAAAAATCACCAGCGAACATTTGACATTTAGTGTATCTCTTCGTTCACACACTCCCATAGGGATTCTCTCGCCTTTTGTAATGTGACAACCACACTTGTATATTTGTTACAGTGACTGCCTGTTAGACTTACATGATGGGGCACGCCAGTTCGTCCAATACCGACGTCACCAGCAGTACCCTGCTCCATAACAGCAATGGAAATTTGCACTTTTCTAAAGGCGACAGAACTCTCATGGTTGAGGGCAATTCCAAGGACAGTCTGCCCAACCGTTTTGGACTTTATTGGAAAAAACACAAATTATATGATATGGTCATAGCGTGTCGAGAGCAGAAATTTGAAGTGCACCGAGACATTCTATCAGGTTTGTCCGATTATTTTGACAATGCAATCAGCGACCAGCTTGAGAATGACACCCTGACTCTAGATTATGATCCTGTGTGCATGTGTAAGTGCCTAGACTATTTATACACAGGGCGCTTAGAAGTTGACAGAGATCTGGTTGGGCCTGTAGCCAGTTTGGCCAAGATCCTGGATATTCCTCACCTTTACAATATATGCAGAGCTGCCGAGTTAACGGACGCTACTGTAGCGGCAGATAATTGTCTGGACATGTGGTCTATTGGTGAAGCTATTGGTGATAAAGAGATGCTTAGGAAGGGAAAGGAAGCAGCACTTGCCAATGTGGATGATTTGATGGAACAGCAGAGCTTTGTGAATCTGAGCTACATCCATCTTGAGGAGCTCGTGTTGCATGGGGACCTGGGTGTGGGCTATGCTGGAGACAGATTGGCAGCGGCCTCGGTGTGGGTCGGCCATGACAGCAGTACCCGTTCAAAACACCTTACATCGCTGTTAACAGAGCTCCCTCTGAACGAGATGTCCAGGGTAAGTTTGCAACAAGTGTTACACAACCCAGTGTTAAAAGAGCATGAAGAAGCTCATAAGCTCATAAGGCAATTCATGGGAGACAGGAAAGCGTAAACAAAAGGCAAACCATTCATGGTGTCTTCTATGGTGACATGCCTTGTCAGTATGGGACGTGTTCGACACTCTGATAACGACAGAGCTGTTATGGTGACGCCATTGTCATTCACTTGAGGGTTCAAGCTCACTGACTTACCTTCGTCACTGCCGAGCTATGAGTATGCCTCAGTGGCTTGCTACGCTGTGGGTTCATCACTGTACGTTACAGGGCTGGGCGTGAATCAGACGGAAAACTGGCATTTCAACATGGACACAATGCACTGGGAACGGTATGGTGATCTGCAGCACGGCCGGGAGTCCCATTGCATGGTGGAATGTGGCGGGACAGTTTACAGCCTTGGCGGTCATGAACCTGGAGACAGTTACAAACTTGTTTCACATGTTGAGGCACTTGGCTCAAAGTAAAGTTATGTCAAGTTATGCTGGGACATACAAATTGGTTTTCGCTTATTACATTCGTTATTATTACGAGTGCCATGTTGATAAAGATAATTAATGACTTTTCATCTTTTGTATATCGAATCGCACTTCGGAATAATATTATCACATCTATACCTTTAGCAAAATGTATTCAGTATAAAACCCATGAACGGCTCCAAAACCTGTCACTTGGTATATGGAGTATTTGAAAATATATACCAATTGAAAAACACAGGCGCTCTGACGATGTATGTAGGCGGACAAGTACAAAGATGTGATACTTTTAAATGATTGAATAAATACCATTGCCAAGCTTAAGTTGTTATAGAAGCCACTACCTGAACACAATATTAAACACCTGACTAATTATTCGTGTACGCACGAGGTATATCGCATGCTATCAAAAATGCAAGTAAAGACCGTCTCATCAAATCTTTACTTGCCTGGATGTATCGACACATGAACGAATTTGAATAAATGAAGAAATAAGAAACATCTCCCATGTTGAGACTTGCGAATAGCACACTGTACTTTGAGGTAAACATTGCTTGACTTTGTAATCGCATGCTCCACAATTATTTATACTTACACAAATAGTTCATGACTAAACAACAGTATAATGCCAGACCATCTCGATTGATTAAGGCCCGGTCACAACCCACCGTGCGTGTTTTTAGTCCGTACGTTTTTTGGAGAGGCCACGGCCGCCACGTTTTTCTGAAAACGTGGGCAGGGAGTAGCAAGAGCGGGGAGAGAGTACGTCAAGGCACGTCACTCGCACGGTTGCGCAAGGTGTAAATTCGTGGCCAGCCTTGCACACGTGGTAAGGTGAGTTGTTTGTGCTAACAACTTGCTTACAATGTACGTTATCCGTGCGATTTCCACGTTATCGTACAGAGGCCGCACTTAAACGTGCTGCTCACGTACAGTGTCCTTACTCACTCGCATGTTGTGAGTGCGTGAAAGTGCGATGAACGTGACTTTTTCCGCCCAATGTTCGGGGGGGGGGAATATATTGAACGACCTTTCGAGGTTCTCCAGAAGTCCCACCCGAACGCAGCGAACGCAGCGGACGCAGCGAAAGTTCTGCATGCGCTATAAGTGCTACGGCGTGTCTGAGTGCTCCCAAATCCGTACTGAGGCGGTACTCACCATGTACGGATCCACAAAGTACACAGCACGTACTTGCAAGTACAGTGGGTTGGGACCACGGCTTAAGCGATCCGATTGTGGTGATCCACTCTCACTCTCTTTTCGCTGCTATGACTTAAGATACAATGTAGACATGTTACTCAATCTTCAAACCTCCGCTGTCATGCAGTTAATTGATTCACTCCTGAGTCCTATATATCTTCCTCTATTGCGCATCCCTCACTAATTTTCTTTCTCTTACAATCTCGACCCCCATGTCACCTCTCCCTTTTTCTGACGTCACGCCATTCTCCCTCCCTTCCTCATTTGTCACATTCATCTAAACTAATCTCTAAGCTTTCCATTATATTTTTTCCTCGATCTCGTCCTTTACAGTCTCCTTCTCTACCGCTCGTCTTCCCCTCTCACATCTCCTCCTCTCTATACACGTTGTTTACTTTCCTATCACACTCTCGTCACGTCCATCTCCTTCTCATCCCATCCCTTGGACTCAATATTGCTCGGAGACCAAATAATCGCAATGAACATACCTTGCTTATTCTCACCCATTATTTATAACCTTATACGCCTGGTATCGTCCACGACCGGCTCCAAGGCAGCGTAACCAACGTTATGATACGACTCTTAGCGCTGTCATAGTGTCAGGTTGAGCATACCAGAATAATTTGACTTAACCTGGAACGAGAGGAAAGTGGGCTTGTTTTGTTGCAATGACCCTACTTGTTTCTTGATCAACATACAGAAGGTGAGTTATAAATTGGTCGAGATGCATCCAACATTGATAGATCAATATTTATTGCGGAGTCGTATTGTGACCGCGATGATCTGCACACTTGTTGGAGGGGTTACTCTTGGTACAGCCGCATTATATAATTAAATATATATATATATATATATATATATATATATATATATATATATATATATATATATATATATATATATGCGTGTGGTGTGTGTATTGTACTATACAATATATATATATATATATATATATATATATATATATATATATATATATATATATATATATATTATATATACATGCATATATATATATATATAAGACATATATAGCATATATATATATATAGATATATATATATATATATATATGTACATATATATATATATTTATTATATATACATAGATATATATTTTATACATATATATATAGGTATATTTATATATGTATACATATATGTGCTTATGTAGATATATATAGATAGGGAGATATTTATATATATATATATATATTATATATATATATATATATATATATAGAGATATATATATATATATATATATATATATATATATATATATATATATATTATATATATATATATATATCTATATATCTCCTATATTCCTATATTAATATAAGTCACCCGTTCATATAGCAGCCACATATTCAACCCCCATTACAAACTGTACCTAAATTTATTTAATCGGTTATGCTTCACCTTTTTGTCTCTGCTCTCTGCATATCGTCACCCCTACTCCTTTTACAATTCTCCAATAAGTAAAATACCCCTCACTATTAAATCATTCTTTTTGTTGGATAGAATCAAAAGCCCCTACTTCACAAGGCTTGTACATTGCTGAGGGAATTTATGCACAAAACAGAATTCACGAGGTAACGATTGTATTGGTAGACGATTTGATCTTCCACGAGGGTTGTTAAGCACATGTTGCTCATGGGTGATGGCCAATGTAGCATACTGACCCCCCCCCCCCTCCCCCAGTGTAGAAGTTCTGCTGATCATTGAACTCTTCATACAGCACACTAGCTGATAACCTCCTCTTTGTTCGTCTTATGTTTTTACTAATATCATATTCCCTTAATGCCTATTCTGCCATACCATTGTATCCTCCGAAACTTAAGTGCTAAGGTCAAGACCCGATGTTACTCACATTTCCCTTAGGCCAATCTCAATGCCTCTTCCAATCAATCAGTTTTCTTGGCCAAACTAATCTGTCCCCGTGTATCGTTTCTCATCAACCATATCGCTCGATGCTCTATCTAATATCCTCCCCTATTGCTCATCGACAACTGTCAGTTCATCGACTTAGAAAGGTTAATGGTAATGGCGGGTTGGGGTTTACACTTCAAGTGGCATGATATACCCTGCTGTATATCTGACTGCACTGCGTGTGCTGTGCTTACATTTTTTGGCGTTGGAGCAGTCCCAAGCCTCTGCGTCACGCGCGGCATCAATAGCAGCTCAGCCAACATTATGATACGACATCAACAGGAGCGCAACCAACGTTATTGAACGTCCTTCGGTACGGTCATAGTGTATTGTTTTTGCCCAGTCCAGACTAGCCTGCAAAGAAAGCAAATTGCGTCCATTTGATCCTCATCTGCGTAAGAAACATACGTGATTCGTGATCTACATATCAAATGTTAGTAGCTGTTGAATGCTCAAATCTTCTGTGGAGTAGTGGATGTCGTATTGAGACAAACGGGAGCAGTCACACATTTATATGGAGGGGCTACTCCTCAGAAATTACGATGATTATAGTTGGCACCTGCATATTGTACAAATCAAGTACGTGCAATGATTATGGGGTGTGAAGTTGGTTAGCAGGGTATGTAGCAGCAGTTTCAGCGTAATGGGTGGTAGAGGGGAGGGAAAGACGGAAAAACCATTCATTGCCATTCGGGGGGAGTAGCAGTTATATATAGAGATATAGATATAGATAGAGAGAGAGAGAGATAGATAGAGATAGAGAGAGAGAGAGAGAGAGATAGAGAGAGATAGAGATAGATAGAGAGAGATATATATAGAGAGAGAGAGAGAGAGATAGAGATATAGAGATATAGAGAAGCAGGGGGAGAGATATATAGATAGAGAGAGATAGATATTCTATATAGATAGACATATATATAAGATCTAGAGATATATATCTATAGAGAGATCTCTCTAGATATATATATATAGATATTGTTCTATCTATATATATATATATATATATATATATATATATAGGTATTCTTATATATATCTATATATATATATATATATATATTACGTAGCTAAATGATTATATATATATATATATATGTCTATATATATATATCTATATATATACAATTACGTAGATATATAGATTATATATATCTATATATATATATAAATATATAGGTATATCTCTATCTATATAGATATATATATATATATATATATATATATATAAAAGGAATATATATATATATATATATATATATATGGAGAGATATATATATATATATATATAGAGAGAAATATATATATCTATATCTATATCTAGATATCTATATATATATATATATAAATATATATATATATATATATATATATATATATATAGTATATATATATATATATATATATATAGATATATATATCTATATATATATATATATATATATATATATATATATATATATATCTATCATATATATATATATATATATATATATATATATATATATAAATATATAAAGGAACCCACAGGATACTATATGGCAAAGGTTTATGTCCCGAGATTCCAATCGAGACACTCCTGTCGCAGCTTCCACAGTTCTCCCGTCTACTGCACACGCGAGGGGCAAATATCTACGCAACAGACTACACCCAAGACTTCTCTGGGGTATTGGATCGAGAGTTTCCTTTCTGCAGGGACAGGGTTTTCGATTTGAGGGCGATCCCGCTATTGCAGAGCCAACCATTCTCGACTACACAGATAGATTTGGGAAAGCATGTTTGTACCTGGATTGGGAAACGCGACGGCTACAAGACTCGCACCAAACTCAACAACAAGGTCGTTTCTAATTTCGAAGCTGGGGAAGTACGCAAGCAGGTAGGAGGCCATCTTGCAGAGTACGCTGACTGTCCAAATGCCCACCTTCGCAGTACCTTTCTATACCCAGATGTCCAAGATTGAGGCTGCACTCGTATCGAAATCACCATCTACGGGTACGACAAGGCCACCCAGGGCCATCTGGTGCAATAGACCGCAGACTATCTCGATGGCCACAATCTTTTCGTAGTACAACCCCCAGCAGCCCAATGGACGAACCTAGCTTCCGTACTAGACCGATGTCTGGTGCTCGCAAACAAGTCTTTGGTAGAAATATTTGTGGGATGGTATGCACATACCACAACACGTCGGATAGTTGGCATACAAAGAAAGTTGGATACTACCGACGACGAAAAATAGGAGAAAACGATACTATAGGCAGCCGAAAAAAATTGTCTTTCGCAAGTGTCCCTACGACGACCCTTCGATAGCATTTGCACCCCTCCGTTGCTATGCACAATTGGCCCCACCATTCTCTGCGCATCTTGTAGAAACTGTGGCACCCAAAGCACCAGAGCTGTCCCCCGCTGCAGCCATAGAAGAAGGGGTAAACACATGCACCCACTTTGCAAGGACAACCTTCCGAGGGGCCAAGCGCACAGTGCTCTTCTTGGAGCGGGACTGGTCCGAGTCTGCAGTCTATGGATACTCTCTGGAAAAAGAAGTCGGCCGGCTCTCGGAACCACTGGAAAAAAAACATGGCCTAATTGTATGCAAGTTCGGCGCACTCCGGACCACACCTACAAAGAACAAGTCCGGACATGTTGAAATTGTTGGGGTCTAGCACACTTCCCAGCAACGAGGGTGCACCAGCAGCCCAGGACAGGTGCAGAACAACTAATAGCCTCTATCTCCTACGGCATACAATCCGCCCAAGGGTCACGAGCGCCTGGACTTTGTCTATCCATGCCAACACCTTCGGTTCCACCACCAAGGAGGCCTCTTTTTCCAGCTCCTCTAAAGTACATTTTGTTGGTCGAGCATGGCGGATAACCCTCTGGAACTCAGTGTAGGGGAAGAAACACGGTTCTCCTGGTATCCATTCGAGTTGCATCTGCAAATTTACCCCCATTTTCTATGTCTATATATTATAGACTAACCTCCCCATTGACCACTCAAGACTATTGTTTTCGACGATACGAGCTTGCTCCTGCCCAAAAACAAAACCTGTTCAAACGCGATTTGAAAGGGAAGGTTCCGGCAGAGCAGATTCGAAAAAAAACTAAGGTGTTGGTACTAGTTGACTCCATAGAATATGGAATACGGCAACAAGCTCTATGGAGGAGAGTGAACCACCGCCCCCAACCCCCAAAGAATCTACCAATATGGTTTCCGAGAGTCGGATATAGATAACAAGGTACACGATATTGCAGTATCTGTAGAGGAGGAAATAGACGACAGGTTGGAACCAATGTAGGAACGATTGCAGAACTGGCGTCGTTTTCGACAAGATTGCAAATGGTGGGATCTGTAGGATTTGCCGCATTTCTTTCATGGAAGGTGTGGAAAATTACAAAGAACCACACGGAAGCCGCATCGAATTTCCTACCAAAACCAGAACCGGCCACTTAGCCTACCCCAATTTAGGACCCTTTCTACATGGAATAGGAGACAGAGCAGGCAAATAGATTCATTGGGCCACCATTGGGAGAGGCTTTGTAGAGACGAATAGATCGCTTGGGGCAGACAAAAGAAACCATTAGGAGAGGTTTTGTAAGCTAAAAGGTCGACTAGGCTTTGTAGGCTATAGGGCAGACGTTGGGGAGGCTCGATGGCATGCTACTAACAATAGATCTAGGGGGTGCGAAAGGCGTTGGGCGACAAAAAAAGAAAACAAAGAGACCAAACCACGATCCCTAGAGGTAGTCCCAACTATGGGTAGTCCCGACGTTTTGTATGCTCTTTTCATGAAAAAAAACTTCATCAAACCTCGGGCAACCCCCCTCCCCCCGCGGATGTAGCCTATGCCCAAAAACGACAGTCGACTCTGTGCTGCTTGGACACCTAACAGAGCGACAACTACTCTTTGACAAGGATATGTCCTCTAAACGGCAATGCATAGTGAGAGCTTTTGGAATCTGAAGATGTGAGCAAACTAGCAATGGCTTGCTGCATTCTGCAAAACATATTTATATCTTTAAAAGATGATGACTTTGATTCAATCAATTTGTGTCAATTTCAGCAAACCAAAAATGTCACCCTACCCCTTATAGGTTAATTACAGCGATTTTCATATTTCTTTACAGTGTGTTTCAAATTGGAGATTGATAACTCATTAACCAAAGGCGGCCCGTAATTCGTTGACCGGGTTCCTATAAAACTGCCTGAACAAATATGTGCTGGAAGCTTCCAAATTCATTCAAACAGATAGACCTGCGATGAGGTCTCACCAATAAGTCAGTTAGCCACTATTGCTACAAAAAAGAAAAGTTTAAGGTTGAACAATTATATCATTTGTTGCCGAGGGATCATCAATCACGCTTGGTAAAATATTCAGTGTTCACATAAACTACAATATATTTCACATCGCAATGAGTAAATAACATCACCAGTACAGTGGAATCCAAAAGCAGAGCTTGCAATTAAATTAAAAAGTGAGGGAATGGTTGACACATGACAGGTTTTTTTTAAATTATACAACTTATTTCAAAACCATAGACAATTAATCAATACACTGCCTCAAATTATTCAGATATCTAGCCTACCATCGGTTTACATTCTGGGTATGGCGCTGACTAGGCAGAAAAAAACCAGGAACGTGCTCCCAGCCTGTGTGGTAACAACAATTAGATAATACTTCCCTGACCCGGGTGGCAAATATGCAAGACATCTACAATGGAGCTGAAAAAACATTTCTTTGTCAGGTTGAATCGACACCTGTGAACACCTACGTGAAGATCCTTTTCAGGTTTCTCGTAATGGGAGGCAGAAGTTTAAGGGACACATTTCATCTGCAAGGACCTTGGCAAGTCTGTAGCTTGGGATATTTGATTGAGCTCATATATTATTAATATTTTATGATAGTCATATTATAAATCCGTTATATTAAACGCCCATATTTAATTGTGCTTTTGAAACTTACTCAGGTTATAAATGTCAAAATCACGTTTGTGTTTCATTTTAGATTAATGCACATACATACCAAAATAACTTGGAACATTGGCTTGAAAACTTGGTATTCCTGTCTGGGGTAGGACACTCCCCATTGGGACTGACCTCTTTGAGTGATGGCTTGAGCTTTGAGTGATGGCTTGAGCTTTGCGCAAGTGAATCACTGATATGAGCATTCTGGATATATATATACCAGTTTGATAACATATTGCCAAGTAAGATTTGGACGCATAAAGAACATGACAGCTGTCACTACACAGATGTGCTAAACTTCCATTCAACCCCAATTCAAATATACACGATGGAATTTCAAAATGTGCTATTTCATTGGTATAGTGGACACTCTTTGGTGCGAATAATATGACCAACATGTGAAACGATGCTGGGCTTGATGTCTGCTCTGAAGGGAATAGCCTGTCAACGTCATTTAGGAGATGCTTGCTTGAAATTATCAATTACCTCTGTGTCTGTAGGGACTTGTCAGCCATCTATGTTATCAATACAATAAGTATGCTTTAATTGCATTCGTCACTGGATTTCAATGTTTACAAACTGACTTTATGAAAAGACACGAGGATAAATGCTACATAAGTAATCCCTGTCTATGCATTTAATCAAATACAACAATACAGTTCCATTGTGCCATTTACCAAAACATTTGGCAGCATCCAAAATGACAAGTGAGGGCAAGCTTCATGGTCGGCAGTGCTTGGGTATGACACCTAAGTCTGTGATTCATCACTGTCACGTGAGTTATCTTTTTACCCCAGCTGCCAAAACCATTTAATTTACTACCTGCACGACGAGAAACTGCTGTATTGATATCTGGTAACTTGAACATCAACTAAATAAGTAGCAGGACTAGCCTAAAGGTTCAGACAGTGGATCGCACCGGTCTGTTGGTCTGTGTCACCTGCTGTCGTTGCCTTTTCCTCGAGGCTCTCCGTCACTCAGTTTGACTGTCATTGACTCCAACGTGGCCAAAGAGAGTCAGTATAGCTTCATTTCGTAGAGTAGGTTTCTTAAGAAATCCTAGACTTTTTTAGCAGACTTCTGGGTCAGTCTCATATGCACCATTCTCGAAATGATCAGAACATATAACTGCCGTAAGGGTCGGCCACGACCAGTGTTTACGCTTGACTTTTTTCACCCATATGCGGTGCAGTTTACTGTTGTCTTTCGGAAACCAAAAAAAACTCACTCCTGACTTCTCATTGTCCTGACAACCGAACGCACTACAATATTCCATACCAAGGAATGCACCAGACTGCGGAGATAGAAGAGTAAGTCACAAGCTGTCAACCAACGGTGAAGGCTGAAAATTGCGAGGTTATCACGAACAACGCGTTTGACGTCACTGTCCGGAAATTCCCGAATTTTACCGAGCGATATCTTGACAGATTTGACGTGGAAAATGGACGTTTTTAAATTGAGTCACCATATTTTGGTTATGATAACCTTTTAAAACATTTAACTTAGGAAAAATGGAATAAAAGAAATGGTTATATTTTTACCTTTGATATGAACACACAGGGTCAGCTGAAGATAGCTGAATTACAACTATAGCAACCTGTTTTTCACATGTGTTGTAACTAAAAATATATACCATATATAATTGAACATTAAATGTCATGGGATTATAGTTGCTTTACGACATTAAAGCAAAGTTATTCCGGTGATATAATAACATATCATATATCAACAACAAAACCACAGCAAACATTTGTGTAGTGACAAAATAACTTATTTATTGCTGAAATTAGCTCTTTAATCAACCCCATGCATTTCTCATGCCATTACTTGGCAGCTTCGTCCTGGCAAATTGCGGTTTCCTACAAATAAGGCCAAACCCTCTCAACCCCATTTTTTCTCTCTCGGCCCTTTGTATGCAAACAATTAACTTTCCTAGCAATACTTTTAAAAGCTGTTATATTAAGATATTACATTTTTTCATCATAATGCATCCTTTACCCTTCCTCTTCTTTTTCTTCATTGTCATTATCAGCTTTGTCGGTGTATTAGCAACTGAACATTAATTATAATCAAATAAACGACACTAGAACACTTAAAGTTTTCATTGAGATCTGATATGTCTGTTATCTTCTAAATAAGTATGTTGGTCAATACCTGGATCACCCCCAAAAGTTTCCTCGAGTGTCCTTTCTGTGGCAAAGGCATTGTTGCCACTCTTATTGTTATAAGCTGTTATTTGTATTGGCGGATTAAGCATACGGCGCTACCAATCGAGCACATCTACTGAGTGAGGAGGGTTTTACTAACACCCACTGGCTATTGGGCACTGTTTACTCACAATTATCATGCCATTAGTCTTAACACGGCGAATATACCTGGTTGTGCATCGTTGTCAAATGCTCTAAGTGCACACTAAATCTGTAGCAGTTTAAAGAATGACACCTTATCATTGTGGAACGTGTATTGCACACTGTAATGACCTGCGTACTTATTGTTTTTACGCTTCGGTACCAAGTGGAAATGGCTGGGAGTGAATGCTACAAACTTGTTGGTTGTAGAAGCCACTGAGTGGACCCAATTTTTAACTCCTGACTAATAATATTCAAGTGCTATTTCACATCATTGATGTCTCAAAATCATGGTCGATACAGTCAGAGTGATTAAGCACATGGTCCACAAATCATCTGAGACACGCAAACAAAGCGTGAAAACAATAATATTGAATTACATTAAGATTGCATAAAACATTGAAAAATTAAGAACAAGGTGAGATTTAATTTCTTCCTATATGTACTGAATTGGGATATTTAATGACTTATACCCAACAGGGTGGCCGTGTAACATCCAACAATAGGCATGGTGTCTAGGTGTTTGACATGAAGACCACAATAACAGCTGTTCTGATATGGAAGGACAAAAAGTGCATTCTGGGTTTCAGTGCTAAATCTATGAATACGTAGCACTGGGACAGTTGATGCTGGATATTTTCATTTACGTATGCAAGTCCGGCCCAACTGCCGTCAGCCGCTGTGCCAGCACAAACGTTTTTACATAATGGATAACCAATTAATTATTGCAAAATCCAAGATACCACGCAGTGGACATTAATGATCAATCCTACACATCAACTCATCGACTGTTTACCTAGCTTACGGTATTCATACAAAATCCGGCATGATCCGTTTGCATATCGCTTAAACATATTCTGTCAGAAAGAGCGTTGTCTCCCGACTGTAATATCTCTCATCAAGCTTTACATGCACTATGCCTCAAATCACAACAACAATTAGCTGTCAGCACTTGTGCGCAGAATACTGTCGCTTTATACACTACAACTCTTGGCGGATCCTGTACCGGGTTAAGAATGATAGAATGTTATGTTCTACAATGAATTATCTTTAATCCTATGATTATTGCTTAACAAGTTTTGACAGACCATATATCAATCAAACTATATTGTAGATAAACTGGAACACGTATCAGCGTGCGTGCAATTTTTACGATTATCAATAATGGCACAGCTGTGTGCATCGCCATAGGGGTCAGCGGACTTATTCATTTTGTATTTACCCTGTTGATCGCAGAAATGAACATTTCTCCAGAACAACTTATTCCTTTCATTTTGTTGATACATTTGTTCTTCAATTGTCCTATAATATTTTCGTTCAATGCCTTCATACTCATTTGCTTCCCCAATCGGTGAGCCAACATGCTTCCCTATGAGTCAAGGATTCAGTGTCCCGTTTCGATGATGATAATATCGATAAATTACGATTATGGAAGACGTAAGGGAATAACTACTCTGTATACTCTGTGTTATGATGATTTTTCTGTGTTGTATGTCTCTGATAATTGTCAGTTTATAATGGCAATCGGTGGCACTTGGCTGACCACATCACTCTTCGCATTCGCGCTTCTTATATTGTCAGTGATATGAGAACAGGATAGCAGCCTGTCAACAGTAGAGTGGTGTCTGGGAGAGCGTCATGTTATCCAATGTGGTGTGTCATTCGCTGACTCGGACACACTGTCCCAAACATGCGCGCTGTTCAATGCAAGCTTGTTAATGGTATATTGTGTTTAGATGAAAAGACTCCTATTTGCAATTGTTATATTATGAACTTTAGTTTGAAGTAATATCTATGCATGAACTTTCGAAGCAGTAAATATGCGTTTAAATGTATAATTTTGCACTAATTCGCTGAATAAAACTTGAACTAAGGCTTTATAATAGCAGTTGTATAAGTAAGTTATATTGCCAAGCCACGTCAGAGCGTAATTTACTCATTGTTCTTGCAGACCACAACCAAGGGAATGAATTATCTCCATGACAATAACATAAAACGTCCTAGTACGCTTAAGATAGCATGAGAATTGCAAGATGGGGGCTAATAACGCTCACTATTACCGGTTTTGTAACGTCCAGGTATACAGGGCATGTAATTGATCTACTCATCCTAATACTCATGACATATGTCTAGCATGCTGGAAATCAGAACCATGAATCAGCCAAATCAGGCAAATAGAACACGTGTCGTAGGACTTCAAATCAACCATTGCGGAAAAATAGCGGGCTGGTCTTAATGATATAACAACTAAATCCCACCATTTGTGATTAAACAAAAAACAACAACATATAAATGAAATACGTAAATCTCATTGCAGGATCCTGAGACCAAGCATAGAGACAGTTCACCTTGCAGATTCATGGCAAATCTGGGAAGCATGTAAACCTTTGTCCAGGACTAGGATATCATCTATAGCATATGCCGAGGTGGTGATGTTCGACATGTAAACTCCGATAAATATGACGAGTATGGTTCAATGCTCCCCAGAATGCGGTACAGCTAAACATATGTGTAACATGTAGCATATGGCGCTGTGTTGACTAAACACATAATGTATGGAGACAAATAAGGATTGATTTTAACATGATGTAAATGTTTGACAAGAGAGCATCTGGTGTATTGCTGATACATTTCAGTCCGATAATTCCGTTAATTCGGTAAAGCCATGTCGTAGATCGATAGGGCGCCAATAGAACATTTAATGACATCATCATGTGGTTGGATCTAGTAGAATCATGGGTATACAAGAGTGACTGGTCCTTCACTCACTTAAATTATCACCGACTATTTATTTCATGATATGTATGCAAATAGATGTTTTCATACACTTTGTTCCGATTGGCCCGCATAATATTGATAGTAAAATAAATATGTTTAATGGTGGCCGGCAAATATTTGTTCCAAATAAATATTATTCATAGTCCAGCATGGTACAGCTTGAATTGTGTGCAATGTAAAAACGTCAATACAATATAAAGCACATTTGTCATATACCTTGTACATTGTTTTATCAATTAATTGATATGGCTCGAATGCATATATTCTAAACAAACATCGTGGTACAAGCGTCTTTATCGATTTGGTCAATCGCATTTTGGAGTCATATACCCGAGGAATATGTGCAGCAGGGGTAGATTTAGTCATTTGAGTGCTGTCTGAGGTGCCAAAGTGGTGTTGGGTTGATGCCGATAAAAGACTCAAGACTTGGGATTATTTAAGGTCAGTGAGAATTAGCATATCTGCTCAAACGCCTTTGACCATAGAAGAAGATGTTTGATGATGTCGGAATTGCCGCATATATGCAATTATGCATGACAAATTACTCAATCCCTAATTACTGATATTTTCAAGTGTACAATTGTTGTTTTGGGCTATTTACACAAAACTGCCCTACAAGTATTATTGTTTAATATCCGATATCCGAAGAAATCGCCAAGAGCTCAAAAAAATGGCTTTGGTCACTGCCTAGGTGCATGCGCTTCGTTTATGGCAAGGGCGCCCATCAGTGTACCATATTTGATCGAAGCCCTGCCCACGAATAAGAAGCAAACATAAATAATACTAGAAGCCTTTTCCCACTGGTCTTATATATCCATTGTTCATATTGTATAATGGACAATCATAGTACACATACTGATCAAGAATATCACGATCATACTTACTGAATAGAAAATAAACACTGGATTCTTGAATTTTTTTCCCCAAGGAGACCCGGATCTTGTTATCATTGGAATATCCACGTGTATGCTTTAACATCACTGCCATCTATGCATAGTTATCAGCTATTTCAAATTCCGTGCAGCTTCTTACTTGCATTCCTTGTTGTGCCTGTCTAGAATTGATCCCTATGGTCTGGAACGTCTTAAATGCACAATACAATTATGCAGTTATTTGCTTTATAGCAGCACCATGTTTCTACGTGACTGAGCATCTAACCCGGTATCATAATTGGTTTCACGTGTATTTCCCGCTATGAGTAGGATTTAAATAATTCGTACATACATACATACATACATACATACATACATACATACATACATACATACATACATACATACATACATACATACATACATACAGACATACAGACATACATACATACATACAGACATACATACATACATACATACATACATACATACATACATACATACATACATACATACATACATACATACATACATACATACATACATACATACATACATACATACATACATACATACATACATACATACATACATACATACATACATACATACATACATACATACATACATACATACATACATACATACATACATACAAACGTACATGTATACATACAGTCCATGTCATTTGATATTGCCTGAGGGTATACAGTTAGTTAATTATTCTCTAACCTCGGTATGTCATCAGTGATTAACGCAAACATTGTGTATGCAGCAATCAGCATGTCTAGATCATGATTGATCTGCACTATCACCTGTCCATAATCAGCGTACGTTACTCTAACCCAGCTTATATATATATATATAGATATATATATATATATATATATATATATATATATATATATATATATATATATATATATATATATATATATATATATATATATATATATATATATATATATATATATATATATATATATCTCCATATATATATATATATATATAATATATATATATATATATATATATATCTATATATATATATATATATATATATATATATATATATATATATATAAATTTTAATTTGTGTTTCGTTATCGATTGCCACGCACACTCAAACTGTCATGCTGATAGAGCAATTAATAGGTATTTTGCATTCGTTTAATGCACTGCTTGTGCTAAAGGCGAAGGACAAGTAATGGCTGATAATAACATTATTTAATTGCTTTAATATGAACAGCTGGTAGAGTTTATAGTTTATAGCGCAGTGCGCACCATTAGCTTAATTTTATTGTTGTTATTTTCAAAATAGTTGTACTAAATCATACCGCATTTCCGTTCCAATTGATTCATACCAATAATGCGATTGTTACCGGTTGTAATATACTGTAGATGCAATCGTTCAATTGCAACCCGTAATCTTCTTGATTATAGCATTGTGATGCCAAATATACCTAACAATAACCAGGATTGAACTGCTGCATACTTTTATTGGCATTCGCAAACACAATCATGTGTCGTTTCTGCAAAGCTTGCATATAAAATGCCTAAATTCTGTACAGAGACTGAACGCCAGCAATATCGTCGGGTTGCGGGGTAGTAAACCCATGGACGGTGGGATACATAACAGCTGCATAGGTGTCCGAATGGCCGAGTCCAATGGAATGGCCGAACTCGTGAAGTGCAAAACCTTGCAACAAAGAATCTGAAAACCCCAAAAGCACTCAAATCATACATCGTATTTTCTTATTATGCGAGTAGAGAAATAGACACGAAGGAAAGCCAAAATGTTTCGATAATAACATGTCCAGGATTCGTCGTCATCAAAGCAAACATCTCCAACAGGTGGGTAGAAAGCATGGGCCCCAACTCCTCCCTCAGGGCCATCAAAAGCTGTGTGGTCATCGTGGCTGCGGGCCACAAACTGGATCCTGATATCACCAGGGTCAGACGGCGAAAACCTTAGAGGGCTAACCGCTGACCAGGCCTGACCGAACAAATGTGTGGTATCTTGTATAATGGCATTAGATAAAACATTACTGAAAAGGTCTCACCGCCAGATCGCTATAGCTGTTGTTGCTGTTAGTATATCAAGGTAAAGCAGTTCGGCAACGATAGGCCGCGTAGTGCTATTACTATAGCCCAGAGGCTTCAAGCATTTATATCTTTGTAGTTTCGGACTCAAAGGTCAGCGCGATTCCCAACATCTTATAATACTATTTTGATCAATAATATTATGTCGTTAAACACATTTGTAATATCTGAGTGACTATGGCGTTTGATCAAACGGTCGTGTATAGGGTGTATGCTAACTCATAATGGTGAAGGAGTGAATAACTTGGTAAACTCACGGAAAAGGCATCGGCCAAGGCACTTTCTATTAAGGACTTGGAGAGATCAGGTGAATAGTTGATCATACTCCAAGTAAGCGAAGTCTTGGACCACTTCGCTATTACACGATTGCAAAGGTAATATGAAGGTAGGGTGTTCATACATTAATGTATCGGAATTATAATGTAGGTGTATTAGCCACCAAAATCATATCATGTAAAAGAAATTACTGTAGGTAATGTATCGAGCCACGCCTGTTGTGTTCACGAGCGATTTGTCATCCCTCCCACAACGTAGTTTAGTCATCCTCTCCAATGTAGCCTCGTCAATGTCACCTGTTTCATGTTAAACGCAAATAAATAGAGCGTCCGGAAATATATATGCCTATACTGGATTGTTGTGTATGGCACCGCTATTTATGTTGTCTTTGAATATTTAAAACGCCTAACCTGTCATAGGAATTCCAGCCACACGCTGATATGACAGAAGCGCAGACTTCAAATTAGCCCCATTGCCTTCCTCACTTTCTTCCATGTAACCAAATCTTACCAAATAGTTCTAAAACAACCATCCAGATTCAATCAGTACTTAGCAGGCCAGAAGAGCTAAATAGTTTGTGCCATGTTTGCAAAATCTATTTCGACATTAAGTCCTGTACCGTTTTACAGTAAAAGATGTTGGTTAGAATGAAACGGCCAAGTAACAACCACAACCTTTGAAATACGCTTCTCACCTGTGCATCCAGATCTGTAATGTTGACAGGCGCCAGCAGGACTCCTGAAATGCAGAGGTTTAGCACAGCTACAGCGGAGAGCAAGCCTTCCATCTTCCCAATGAGTGGTGTTAAATTTGATCGATGGGTAAACCAAATGACTGGATTTGATTTTGGATGAGATTCTGGGCTGATTATATACATGTTCCAGCTTGTGTTTGCGGCGTATACTGGGCACGTTCAGTGCTATTAGAAGTAAAAAGACAATTTACACGCGATGCAGTTAACATTAGAGCAATTCGATCAGACGTATGGCATATGGGTTTGGTATGATGTTAAGCAAAAGCTCTATAAATTACGTTGGCAATATATGTCATAAGCTGTCATTAAACTGCGAGTTACACCACTGGATGATCACCAATAAATCGTCATTTCTCTATCGCCAGAGTCGTTGGGATCACATACACAATATGGCTGTTTAATTGCTCTACCAGCTGGGGCATCCTGAAAGCTCTGTGTATTCCATATGGTGACATGCTGAATTACGGGGCGGTAACGGATTGAGAGATTAAACACGCTGGTTATGGAGAGCCGTTACTGCAGATCGAACAGTGAGTAACATGAATACTATTGATCACTTAAACAGACAAAACGGTCCACGTGGTATATTATTGGTAATAATGTGAATCTTGTAATTTGATCCGGTTGCAACCCAATTCATGCCGTACGGAAATGTTGCTGTATAATGCTATATTTATTAGATCAAATAACGCCGTCTCCTAAGTACTTTCGTGGCCACCGATATCTGATTTGCTATGTGGTAAATCTGCAACGGATAATAATCCTCAAATCAGTCTGGACTGGGAAACCAAGTGGGCGCAGCCAAATAAGGGATATGTTGATTGATAAGCAGTATTTCAGCAGCACTACATCAAATAAAACGCATCTGAACGGGCGTGATACTTTAAATGTCATTTTTTCTAAATTCATGAAGCTTACTTGCATGTCGTTTGCCAGTTATATGTTTGGTTTGAGACGTTATACACAAAACCGAAACACTTAAGTATCATCAGTTTTGGAGAATCACCAATTCGACTTTAATGATCTAAACACTTAGGTACATTGTGAAGCTATTCCTTGATGCAATTAAGTCAAAGCTCTCTTCAGACAATTACTAGAAAAATTGCTGAAAGCTTCTGAACAGAGATGTTACTTGAATCATAATGACGGAACCCATATAATATTTGGAAATATAGATCGGCTGTCACCAAAACCATTGAACCAACTTGCTTCATGCTAATGTACTTAAGCGATATACAACATTACACGTTGTGTTGCACCCTTAAACGGCCTGTAAATTGTTATTGCTCTGCCATATGCGGAGACGAACCACGCTGGTTCTCATCTGACTAGCGCCAGATGATAGATGGTGACGTTATGATATGATGTAATTGCTTTTACGCAAAGTCAAGCCGGTCTTTTGGAAAATTTATGGCTCGCTGGCTCAATTGCATTGCAACCACAATGTCCCAGATGTCATTAGCCACATTAAGAGCCCCCATCCCACCTTGCGAAGTAATCCCATTCCCTATTGACTGCATAGGTTTAAAATAGGCGTGGCCAGACGAAACGACAGCGATATGTAGGCTCGCCTCCCCCTCCCCCCATCTAACGATTAGTCCAGGAACGATTTCATAGTCGCTGCCATTTGTGTGGTATGACGTCGTAGGGTGCAAGCGATGCTTACAGGCAGTCCTGTTGTTTGATGGCAGTCCACAGCCAATCGATTAATATTCTAGGAGCAGTGTGATTTTGGCTTGTTCATATCCCTTTTTTGCTGCTATTCAAGTGAAGTATTATGCCTTGTAAAAAAAAAATAGCTAAAGATGAAGATGATCGGTTTCGGAAACAAAATGGAACTGCAGACGAAATAGGTGTTCAAGACGAATATGGAAAGGCAAATGTCGAGACGAACACATGACGACTGGACACGTAGGTATGGTATTCTTGTGCATAAGGTGGCGATTAATTCGAATAAATCTGTGTTATAAAGAATATACTAGAAGCAAGGCAATACATTTTCCACCTTGTATGCGTTAACCTTTAACGAATGAGAATGCATCTATGGTTTATTGTAGTTGTTCATATTTTATAGCTTAGATACAAGCTGTCTACCATCTTGATGCACGACAACTAATATTATCTAAATATTTAAGAATACATATCACCTACATTATATGTTTTTTTAGTACGTATGATAAATCTTCATTGACGATTATGATAAAAAACAAAAACATATGGATGAAATACATACATAACATTACATGGTCCTGAGACCAAACCTAGAGGTAATTCATCTACTTGATTGATAGCAAATCTGGTAAACATATAAACAAGACACATTAAAGACTAACCAGGGAAAAACGCCCGATTGTCCCTGGCAAGTAGGTGAAGCCGTCGGCCAAGTGAAGCTGCCATCTAGCTTGCCCTGACGGGACAAGTCGTTTTCATATTCTATTTTGTTTTGTCTTTAAACGAAGCTTATCAAGATCGATCGGCGATTTCTGGGAACGTGCGCTCAGTTTACCGAGAACGAAAACCCCAATCGTCCGTATGCGAGCTCAAGGTCTAAACTAACTGCGTTGCGAGACTCGTCAACTCAGCGCGTGATCGGCGATTCCTGGTTAATTCTGCGTTAGTCTACACTTAGTCTATAAGGCTAAATTTTATACTATGACCGGGAAATGAGGTTTTTCAATCGGACAAGCAAATATTAGGAGGACTTGATCGACTGAACAAGTATTTCTCAGAGTTAGTGTTTCTCCCTGCTAACACGTGTCCATGAGTGGAAGATCTTCTAAAGCATTTACACTATATGATAGTAAGAAGATCATAAAAGGTAAATAACAAACTAGTATGTATATATACTACAATCAAGTATTGCTAGTCATGGGTGTAAAGTGAGTTACATAGACAATATAATATGGGTCTATGCAGCCGTATACCAGTGATTAGCATCCACCAGATGTTATTAATATCGCGGGCTAGCTACCAATGTGGCGATGTTCGACATGTAGACGCCGATGAATAGGACGAGTTTGTTTCGATGCTGTCTAGAACGTGGTGCACATAGACGTATGAGTAGCATGTGGCATATGGTGCTGTATCGACACAACTGATAATAAATGATGACAAGTAACGACCAACTTTGACATGATGTAAATGTACGACAAGAGAGCATTTCTGTTAAATTACAGTATGACGATTCTGTTTATGCGGCAACGCCATGACGTGTATCGTTAGGTACAGCTGTTGATCAGGTGCCTATAGATCATTTGATGACATCATTATGATGTCGAAAATAATTTACGACCAAAATATGCATGCATTATGAAGCAGGTGCGTAGTTAAGTAATGTGGAGTTAGGGGTGTCAAGTAGAATCATGGGTAACCAAGAGTGGCAGGTCCTTTACCCCCTTATATTATCGCCGACTATAAATTTCATGATATTTACGCAAATATATATATTCAGGCACTTTACTTAAATTTGCCAGGTCAATTACGTTTGTCAGAAGAAATAGTTTAATGGTGACTAGCAAACATTGATTTTCGCAAAATAGTATTCAGTGACCGGCAGGGTACACAATGAATTGTGTGTTTTTGTTAAAAACCTCAATACCATGTAACGCACAGGTGCCATACTCTTGCTACAATGCATTATCAATGAATTGAATACAATATACAATGTATTATGACTTACGCATGTGTTATTGGCTCAAATGCAAAAATTATTAAACATTCGTCTCTATCGAGATGGTCTATTGCATCTGGGAGTCAGATACATGAGGTCTCTGTGCAACAAATGTATATTTAGTCACCTTGGCTGCTGATTGAGATGCCCATGTGGTGTGGTTTTGATGCAGAAATAATATTTAATACCTGGGATTATTTAATGGTCAGTGACATCTAGTACATCCGCTCAAACGCATTTGAGATGTTTGGTGATGTTAGAATTTAGAACTACTCAATCCCTTATCAGCACTATAAT
>CM067342.1:10138181-10178181 GCA_034190875.2 Urechis unicinctus
ATGATTATACTTATCATCAATAATTTTTAAAGCTTGATGTATAATGTTATGAATCCTTTATACAGAAAATGATGCTCATTGGCGTTTGGAGTCACTGTAGATAGTATGCTATAGAGCAAGTAAATTGTTTAAGCAGAAAGGTTGGAACAAAACAAGTCTATGTAAACTGAGCTATTTAACAACAATTGGTATGCTGCATGTTCATTTCATCATATCATTTTACCCTGATATAGATGTATATGGAATTATCACTATGTATATTCTTGATCATTTCTTTATCAGTTACTGATTAGTCATGGATGCACCATATATGGTATAAAATGGGATATGTGTTGTTTTACTGCTAAAAGTGTCATGTTGATTCAAAAGTAACTCTTATCCCCAACCTACCATAACACTGGGAAGCATATGTGATAGTATTGTTGATGTCATAGAATCGACGAATGTTTGCACACTTATTCATAACCCCTCTAAATGCTAATACTGGGAAACAGCCACTCACTAATAGCCATTGATATCAACACTTAGTAGTTCCCCACTCAAAAGCTGCTCTCGCGCTCTGAGTGACACGAGCGCCTATGCGCCCATACAGTACGCTAAGACCTCCAAACGATTCATATACGCCAAGACACCTCTGTATACTCCTGTGACCCAGTTAACTGAAGCGCTGTATGTTCCTAAACCCCTTACGCATCCTACTCCAACGCGAGAATGCTCTTCTGTCCTTACCCACCAGACGACCATCACCATACACCGTGGTACGGGATGGAGAGAAGAAGTGTTTCCAAAACAATGCAGGTCAAATAGTTCATTGGGATGTTCCAATAAGCAGGATTGATAGATTCAGCGGGATGACATTAAGTATTTTAAGCATGGCAACAGTTTCTGTCACACACGCCAAATGGCTGTGAATCGTGTAAATGACTACAACAGTCCAATTGATTTTTTAAATCAGGTTAATTCCATATCGACTAACTTAAAAAAACGTGACCTACTCAGACTCGCCAACCCTTGACAAAGTCGCATTATGAAATCTCCCGAGGACGCGAATCGTTGCCAGACGACGAAATTATATGGCGCTGAGAGATTTCTCTGGGAAAATAAGCTGAATACATGGTGACTTTAAATTAACCGTACTATTTTATTCTTGGTCCCACATGATATTGAAAATATGCAGAAGCTTTTATAATGATTTCCCGTATAATACTTGTAAAATAATTCAATAACCCCCGGTCCCTCCATAGAAATCACATAGTCTACACATGTGATCTTATTCTCAATGACCCCGCCTTGTTAACTTTCTGTATGGTCATGTGACCAAAATAATCAAGTGTGACCGTAAAAGTCAAATACTTTCTTGACAGACTACCAAATATACATTATTCACACAGTATTCAACACTGTTGGATCATAGAATACCATATAATAACAAAACACTTGATATAAAAACCCATTCGTACAATCGAAGCTACCACATTCACTCCTTGACCCTAGCCATAATAATCTGGCTTTGAACTTTGACCCCAGATGTACGACAGATCGGCAAAATAAAGAGCGCAAAACTAGCAGACTTGCCAATGTCAAGTCACATAAAATTGCCAAACCGACAAATAATGATCATTAAAAATATATTTAACTTATTTTATCACAGCCCTGGTTAAGAATGATACGATTGGTACAGTATTACGGCTAATAATGCCATTTTATAAATTACGAAACTCGTAAACAATAACTCTACATTAGACTGCTTCCTCGTGACTTCGCAGAAAGCATAGAAATTTGTTGTTAAATACGGATTTCCCAACAAATACATTCGGACATGGACGGTAAAGAAGCTGTGTCGGTAAAATAATATAGTATTACCTAATCCCCGTTTTACCCCTACCCTGACAGAATTTATATCCATGGCCCGATTCCCTCGATTGCGATCAGCTGTTCCACAATTTAGGCGTTAGCAGTAGCCAAACAGACCATTAGTTGATCGGATACACCCTTGTTGAGCACAAGCTCCACTTGGTTCATGAGAACTAGTAAGCAGCTTTCGTTTGAATACTGTTGGATGGTTCTGTTAATTTGAAAAACAAATTGTTGTTTGATAGACTTGTTTTGCTATTATAGCTAAGACGTTTCGGTGATATGTAAATGCAAAGAGAACTTGACTATGAAACAAACTACTTAACAGTTTCAACAATGAATGGATGCCCTTCACTCCATTCACTAGGCTTCAGCCATGAAGAAAGACATGATGTTATATGGACATGATAGTAAGACATAATCTTAATGTGTATGGTGCTGCGCTGTTTGGCAAGTTGTGATTGCACCATTGATGGTTTTAAATACCAGTGGCTGCTTATCCACCGTCACTTGGTGTTTCATAAACTTAACTATTGCCAATTATCTTAATATGATAGACCTCAAATGTCAAAGGGTCCTCAGATTGCAATTATAATCAATACTTGGGGGAAGTCATAACATCACATGCATATTGGGCTGTTGCCTATCCAGGCAATGGCCAATGTGATGGTCTATCAAAAGAGGGAATAAGTTGATGGTGCAAATATAGACTTGAAAGGGTCAGATATCACCAGATGGTCACCTAATGCAAATAACACCAGCCATTAAATAAACAGCCTCTTAACTGCATAACTATTTAATTGCATAATAAATGAGCATCTGTGCTATAAAAACCATGACTATGATTATTATGTAGTATGACAGTAGATAATATTGAATGTTCTCAGCTAAACAGCTGATGTGGCCTCACATAAGTTTTCTGACATTGAATTAGGTGATCTGACTTCTGCAGGTATCCTATAAGTGAGTTTGGAAACATTTTATGAGGTGTTATATTGTGAAAATAAATAACCAGCATCTGTATACTGGGTCTCTATCTTCTAACTACATTGCTCTTTAAGCTTCCATTCCTATTTAGTTCTCTAATAAAGATGCAGATTGAAATGCATTATCATATATATAGAGATCTGTTAAAGTTTGGGCCCATATACTGTGAATATGGAAGAAATTCTATTTGGAACCAACCAGATATGTATATTTCCACAAATCTACCCATATATGTTTCATTAATGTAGGTACATATTTTAGATCTTAGCTTGGGAACCTGTCAGAGACCACTGCCTGAATTGACCATAATTAAAGTGGGCATGTATTTGGCACAAATGGATTGCCTTGACAGTCAGTTCGTTTGGTTTGGTTGTATCGAGAGACATTATATGATGAAGTATTTTTCAATTTGGTACCACAACTATACCGACATTTTTGCAACATGGTCCGATTGTCATCAAATGATCAATTAAATGGTTTTGAAAACTCACACAATATGCAGGTCACATACTTATGAACAAATGTGAAGCAATGGCATAAATATGCAGTGATACAAACATTGCTCCTCATTGTTTACATCTGAATTAATGCATAGTCTGTAATGTGTCAATTATATTAATTTTGCAAGCAAGTACCAGTTATGCCACAAGTCTGCCTAGAACAACAAGCCCTATAGACCCCAGACTTAAAGATGCCAACAAATACAACTTGATTTCTAGTGACTCTGAGTCAGATCAGGATGTCTCGAGCAGAACATGCATCAAAGATACAAGTGAGTATTTTTCATTCCTCTGTGATCTGTTAACTAGTGACAAGGTATAAACCAAAGAAAGGCTTCTTTGCATTATAAATGAATTCTAGTTAAGTGACCTTCATATAAAAGGCACTATCCACTGCATGGTCTGTGCGATATTATGGAAGTCATTACAAGTCTGCTATAACTAGAAACTAATAGCGAAATATGAAAACAATATACCAATGCACATGCAGACCGTTTCTGATGGGATACAAGGCAGACCCAATCTCTACAACTTGCCTTCAGAAATTATATTCAGATCCCCAGTCTAAGTAAACTACTCCCAGGTATGGTATATATACTTCAGAATATACTGTATTAATCAGGATAAATTTGACAGACAGATCGTTCCCAGTATCTCTTTTATGGTAGATGTCATATATTGAATACAATTGTTGCACAATTGTGATATATGCTGAATTGTTATTTAGGCTTGTAGATTATCCATGCACTGCCATGTGATGTTTCATGATTAAGTAACTTTATCTGATGCTTAATCAGTAAGTTAAATCTTCTATTCTCCGCATAACACTGCAGATAGATTATTACAAAAGTACTAGTTACACTGAATGTACAATCTGTGTAGCTCTAAAATAACCTCTCTTATTGTTCTGTACATCTTTCTGAAGATGTCCAGGCAATCTTAAACCTGCTGCGGTGCTGCAATCTTGTGTTCAACAGCAATTTAGTCTGTAAAACATTTATGGTCACCATCTTATACAGAATGCATGTAATACTATTCATTTGACACTAACCTCACATACAACCTCACTTTGACACCTTTAGTTGTTCTACACCATTCATTCAGAAAAAATGGTAGGTTATAGTTTTACCAGCAAGGAACACTACCTAACAATCTGTGGGATGACCCATCAATCTGAACCACATATCTCTTGCCTCCAGTTTTGGTTGAATAATAGAACTGTTATTTCTGGATTAGTGGTGCCAAGTAATTTGCTTAATATGTGTACATGATGATTGTTTCGTGGAAGAAAGAAGTTCCCTACTTGGAAAATAATTTGAATGAGCAGCGCAAGTTCCATGGCCCTTGTACCACCTCTTAATTATGCTTGAAATGTCATTAACTATGCATAATTGTAATAAGCAGTGCTGGTTCCAAATAGATGTGCCACAAACTCTTAATTATGCTTGAAATGTCAATAAACATGCATAATTATCATACAATTTATTATTGTAGCTTATAGAAAATGTAACACATGCCCAGTTTACTCAATTAATGATGCAATAATATTTCATTATAGCTTTTGACAGTAAAAAACGATTTTTAAACTATATTTACCCATGGCCTCGGTGTTAAAATTGTGTTTACCAGTGGCCTTGTTCGATAGCTGTGATATTAATATGTAACCTGCATTTCAAATCCAACCCCTTTTAAACAAATTATGGCCATGTGAAATCTGTTCCCTTGGGAGAACTATGCATTTAGCACTATAACAGATGATATAATCAGAGAAAATAGAGATTACATAGCGGTAGTACGATTATCATTAAGTTATTAGCGTATATTTCTATGAACTAGAGCAAAAAAAGCATGCCTGTCTGAGAGCTACATTGGATGATCAAGCGTTTTGATGAACAACGGAGACGCCTCCATGGACAAACAAACAACAATATCGAGCTGAAGAGTGGGAGCCACAGGGATTTATATAAATCGTCTACAGTGCCAACTCGTTAAACGGGACATCGCCACTGTTTACGTGGTTCAAACAGAAGTGGGCCCAAGGCGCAAGACTGTCCGGAACAGAAATTCAATCAAAGGCTCTCCAGCTAGCGGAAATGAAGAGGGTGCCGAGTTTCAAAGCATCATCTGGTTGGCTGTGGTGCTTGACGTCACGGTTCAACGTAGCCTTCACAAAGCAGCAAGGTGAAAAACAAGACGCCGATAATCCGTCCTCCCGCCACTGGCGCCAAGACAAATTTCCTGAAATTCTCGCTGACTTCAGTGACCAGGACATATTCAACGCAGACGAGACGGCCCTTTACTTCCGGGCCTTCAATGACAAGGAACACTGCCTGCCCATGGAGGAATTCGCCGGAGGAAAAGCTGCCAAGGAAAGGATCACCATCCTACTTTGCGCCAATATGGACGGATCGGAAACGCTGCCGCTGCTCGTCATCAGTAAAAGTCGTCGCCCACGCTGTTTTCCGAAAGATACCACAAAACTGCCGGTCGAGTACGCTTCCTCGAAAAATGCATGGATGACAGTAGATCTTTGCAAACTGGCTGGCTAAATGGGACCGAAAGCCCTTATTCAACCAACATAAGGTCTGCCTGTTGATCGACAACTGTTCTGCCCACTCGCCGCAGGTGATGCTGACCAATATCACTTTACACTTCCTGCCGCCCAACACGACGATTCTGATCCATCCCATGTACCAAGGAGTGATACTGATACTGGAAAGGACATTACCACAGCGCGTTGAATGGACGAATCATAAATGCCCTTGACGCTGACGAATCGGTACAAGCACTGCGAGTTGCCTGACAGATCAACCTTCTCGACGCCATCTACCTTGACAAGATGGTAAAGGCTGTGACCATCGCCAACTGTTACCGTAAAGCCGGCTTCACTCGAACCGACCTGCACGTCTCGTAGTGGCGAATACGACGATGCCACTCTCCTCGAGCAAGTCAGTCAAACACGCGCTGCCCCAACAACGACGACTCCGACGACGACGACGAAAGCCCGTGAATGACGAAGAAAGAACAGCACATGCTTGTGGAGTATTTGAGACGATTCGCTCAAGAGCAAAGCTACGGCGAGGATCACGTTGTGTATTGTAGTCTGCGCCACATCGAAAACGTGTAAATGGACTTAGCGGCCGAAGAAACCACCGAATCGCGTTTGGACCAATTCTTCAAAAGTAATTAGTAACCGGATATGTGGATGTATAAATGCAATACGAACTCTGATGGGACAAGCCAAGTCGATTTTATCGTATTTTCATTGTACACAATTGTCTGTGTTATTTTGTTATTTGTAATAAATAATAAATTCAAGTTGTGAGATGATTTAATTGTTCACATTTTACTTGCTTTTTGTGCGTTGGGTCGGGCCCTGTAGTTATCTGTTGGTTATGGATACCTGCACGTTCTTTAGTTGTGTACGGTTGGTGGGACCTCGCTATTGGGGATGCCTCGTTAAAGAGGATGTTAGTCCGGCCACGGAGGCGTCCCCTTCAACGAGGTTGCACTGTATTACTATAACTACATCAGTGTTGTTATATTAGTAGCAAAGGATAATACTTATGTGGAATGTGTGCAACATTAGGGATTAACCTCGCTTGCAACATCGAACATCACTTAGCTACGGAGCGTATATGTCTCGGACAGAATGTGGAATGATACTGAACTATGTTCGTGTTTTCTCAATGATAAGAAAGCCGACCCCTGTCAAGTTCATATGTAGACTCTTGACACATATTGCGCGTTCCATCCAAAGAGTTCCTGTACGACTTCCAGTTTCACAGTGTGCGTATCTCGGTGTAGATATATCTATACATGCGCCTGACCCGGCACTCGAAAGCGCCAGACATTTAAAGCCTTTGCTGCTCCATGTTTGAATAACGTTGGATAGTACTTCTTTCAATGTGAAATAAATGAATCGTCGTTAATTAAACATGCATTGCTCCTTAACTGCACGTTAATTCTATAGCTTATTATCATTTCAAATTAAGATTCCTCGTCATACAGACAGGGATGAAAGACATACCCAATGGCATTGATGCGAACATTTAATTCCCGCCACAACAAGGTCACCATACTGTCGCATAATGGTTTTTGTTGAGTCGTAAAGCGTTTTGGTTTCTGTTATGTACCAAAATAGTAGGTTTTTTGTGATGTACCAAAATGGTTGGTTTTTGGTTATGTCCCAAAATGGTAGGTTTTTTGTTATGTCCCAAAAAAGTTGGTTTTTTGCTATGTTCCAAAGTAGTTGTTTTTTTACATGTCTCTAATACCCTATTTTGGAACACCCATTTTGGTACACAAAATACATAAGTTTAATAAAACAATGAAAAACCAAGATAAATTTACGAAACCGAAACATGTTACCAACAGACCAACAGAAAACAAGAAATAATCATCATATTGGCTATATGTTTTGTCGCCTCCAATGTCCCAAAATGGTTGGTTTCTTGCTAAATGTCTAAAATGGTCGCATTCGTAGGTATATATTAAGTCTTACACTTGTGCACACTCATTTACACACTTATTTACTCGCTCTCATATTCACCTGCTAACTCACGGACCTGCATCCTCATCCGCTTAGATTCTTGTCTGCACATGTTTAGCACTTTTGTGCCAATTTATCATGAGCCCACTGCGTCACAGTATTGCATTAAACCCTGTCCAAATGCAGTCTTGACCCCAATCGGTGGCTCGTTCCCCACACCATTATACATTGTACCTGAGCGATCGTTGTATTTGATGCTTAAACTAAAGGTGTGACTGGTTTATCTCGACTTTTTCTATGCAACGAATCTGCGAGATACTTCAGCGGTTACAGTCGCGTCCTCAGGTAAGAACATCATGTTATACTATTCATATTACGAGCCCCATACCGGACAGTAAAGGAAATATGTGGTAGTCTCATGGTGTTTGTTGACGCCTGACGCTTTTACACTGCGCTATTTCGGTTTAGTAACGGTATATATCATCGAAGAGAAACATAGTAGGCTACGACATGCTTCGTTGACTAAGCGTAGAGTTGAGAGGCACGCCCTATGCCGCTTTGCATTGCTAGCCGGGTTGTAACCCATGCCCAGTCCCTAGTGGAGGAAAATTGATTATTAGGAAGTCGCATTGTACCACACATCACGTGGAGGGGTAACTCGTCAGAATGAGACTATTTTTATCTGACAGTAACAACCTAGAAGAATCAGGTTCTGGTGTTGATGGTGGGCTGCCTGGGTATTTAGGATGCGCAGAGAGATATGTAGCCCCGCTTCTGATAGCAAAAAAAATGGCGGGATCCAGCAGTTTATACACAAAGATTTAGTATGCATCCAATGAATCGCACAATGATATTCAGTTATTACTACATAGTTATGTGATGTATCGGACCTACATAGTTATGTATCGGACGTAATGATCTAGTTGATCGAGTGTGATTTGGTCCCATAACTCTATACAGCTATACACGTGATCATTCTAGGAGACCCAGTTGTTAAACATGGGATCCAGTGGATCAAACACGAATATCCAGGGACTGTCGTGATTTAGCATATCATTCAAGGAGAACCAGTTATTTGTACAACAAAATCTAGCTTTCTTATTCCATGTTTGCCTCAGATCATTCCTACATGCAGTCCACCCCCCCCCCCATATACAATGCAGTACCCTATTATATTCATATCCCTCCTAGGGACCCATCTTATATCCCCATCCCTACCACATTTGCTGTTATATTTCCATTGATTGCACGACAAACCCCTCCCCAAAAACCACTCAACCCCCACTCTAACCGCTGTCTATTTGACCTACACAAATTTAACTCAGAAATCACGGCTGTCCAATCTCGGACGGGCTGTTCACAGTTCAGATGTAACATGTGTAATTAAAAAATCACGGACTGAAAATGATCTCGTTCTTTAGGTAGACTATTGCGGTAAGCACCAAGATGAACTGGCTCCAAAATGTTTGATCACAGATGAACTGTTAAGGGTTCGAATGTAACCAAAAACGCAGAATCGTGATTAGGTTTTGTTGTCCATGTACATTCCACACGGCTAGTGCATGCTACATTCCGCATCTCAGCGTCAATGACATTCAACACTATAATGTGACTCTCAGTGTTATTTGTGTATGCCAGAATAATTTGACACAAAATAATACGAAAGCATAGTGCATTCAGTTTTATCCATATTTTGGGTAATATAAATGTTCTTTCTAGCCGCACATACTACAGATAAGTAAGATATTCGTCTACTCCACTTTGTAACTGGTTACACTAATACATGTATCGCGGAGAAGCGGATAATGTGATCGTCATATGGAAAATAAGAGGGCAGTTACAACAGTCATAGGGAGAGTATGCTTCCCATAAGTAGACAAGGTGACCCTAAATAGTCCGCAAAACGTTTAAATCAACTTATGGCCTTGATTATGGTAAGCCTCGGGGACGGATGTGTACAGTAAGATTGTTGTAGAGTGATGGCGGAGGGGTTAACATGGGGATCCTGTAATAAATGCGAAAAGATCCGATTTTCACCACATTGGGTTCCTGCCGATCATGTTAATTGTACATGGAGATATAATTGTTATCTCATGGGGATCCTGGAGATCACCCATGGATAGTAAGTGGTTTAATATGGCATTTAATAGGAGATTCCATGATGATGTGCAACTGCTGAGGTATCAGGTGCTATACAAAAAATCAGTGTTTGCGTTAGGATTCAGTATCCAATATATGTTAAGTACTGCAGAAGTCTATGGGGCTGTTTTTAACGTCTACTAGACAGGCCATATATTATTGAAGTCAAATGATTCCACCCAACAGGTGCGCTCTCACTGGATTCAGCTCTTCACGCATCGTGTTAAATGAACAGATACTCCTCTTCATACATGCACAACATATGATGTCTCTCAATAGTGGCACATAGTACCTTTCCCATCCCCTCCACAACCCACTTATCAACACGCTTACATCCCAACCCTTTACATACTGAATGTAATTGCGACGGCAGGTATTGATTGGCGTAGCATTGTCGTGGTGTTATTGCAATCAAAGTTAGCTGTATGACAGATGTGATCCAGTGACATACAAATAGATATTTTATTGGGCTACAAAGGGCGGGTACCAGGTTGTCGGCGCTTTACGGCACCTTACCCAAAACAGCGTGGGTATAAAATTTGGGTGCCACTAAACGTTAGATACTGCGGAAGTCTAAGGGGCTGTTTAGCCTCTGCAAGACAGATCATACATTATTTCCTATTCGCGTAAAAATCACCGCGTTCTAGCATTTTTACGTCACGTCACAGACCGTCAAGCAATTGCACTCCATAGATGCGCTCTGTCTGGTATCAACCCTCCACATACAAAAACGTAAACGTGCTCGCGTAAAATGAACACATACCCTCATAGGTTTACATATTTTCGACATACACACACAAAAGATAATAATTGTGTAGGTTGTTCTCTATGGCACCCCAATACCATTTTAAGATTGAATGTGGCCCGATCAGTGAGTATTGACCCAAAGTTGACCCATCCGGACGTGTCGCACCCAATAAGGTAAGTCACATTTGTGCAATTTGAAATCAAGTTAAATCACACAGTAGTTGCCCTCCCCCCAACCCACACCTACACCGCTAGTACACTTTTACCCCGACCCCATTTTCTGGCGTTACTGTTAGCGACAATATAGTTTGATCATACTACATGTGCAGACACATTTATGGATCTAAGTACACCAAAATATTAAACCAGTCATTTTTTACAATATAATGTTAATGGATATAAACCCTTACCAACAGATTCGTTCAATAACTCAGCTTTAACGTCTCTTCCCGAAGCTATATGGTGCAACGTAGCGAAATTTTAACTTTATCCTGTTCTAACACTCCGGAAAATGTGGACATGTTAAAGGTTTGAGGCATTTGAGAAGAAAGCATGTTGATATGAGAAATTCACAGCGGCGTCTGTTCTATTTTGGTAAATCGCAATATCGAGGTTCTCAAGATATGTGCGAAATGGCATGCACATTAAAAAGATGTCATCGTCATTATTGTATGAAATCAAACTAACTCAGACACATGGCAGCTCTGGGATAGATACATTGTAGTATTGTGATATATAAGCACAATATCAGCAGCACAACATCAAAGATAGCGCATCTATAGTCAGCTAAGCAGGTGGGATACGTTAAATGGGACAATAATGGGACAAAGTTGCTAAGATATTCAGTGTAATTTTGATCACCTCCTCTACCTGGTCTGAATAACTAATTTCATTGGTAACACCGGGCAACGATGGCAGTCTGTCGTCATGTAATGAGCTGGTCTTCTTCTCGTGCCCTGCATTGCGTCTATGGACGTGGATGTACCGTCTCAAGCTCGAGCCATATGCAATGACACCGCATGAGTAGTGTAAGAGGTATCCCTTCATACCCCGTTTTTGCCGTCGAACGATGGACGAAGTGGATTGCACAATATATTTTTCGCTGACGATCGCTTCCGGATTCGGTGCGATATTTTGATGACATCATTCTATTTTTGGAAAGTGATTTCACCATCTGTTCAAATATTTTCCGTCCTTGAAATCTTTGCGACCTTGGTTTTGCGACCTCATGGAGGCGCGCTATTTTGGATGAGGTCATTTTTGGCAGTTTTATTGAGAAGGAGTTTGTAAATGGGTATTAAAAGTCAATTAGCGGTAATGGTGTTGAAAGAGAAGTCAAGGATAGCGTTATTGTTAGTGTCTGTTCAGATATGAAGACGGTGTTTACGAGGTGATTTGTTGCTATTAACTTCCTTTATCCCATGACATGTGGTGAAATATTGAATTGGTGACCTTAGCAGGCTCACGCGATGTACGGTATTCGAGTGAGTTCATTTGGGGCTATGTCCTTAGGAAGGTTGTTGACCTTAATAATCTGATGTGATGAATGGGCGGTATTTGGGTGAGGTCATTTTCGACAGTTTTATTGAGGAGATTGTAAATGGCTATTAAAAGTCAATTTTCGTCGGATATGTCGGTCGATTGAAGTTTTCACCTGAATGAATCTTACTAGCATATGAGTCTTACATAGGAGGGAAAAATGACAGATGGCTTTAAGTGTGTTCTAACTCTCATTGAGAATATAACGACAGATGGATTAAAACTTGACCATTGGATATTTCTCAAAATGGGCTGGAGTTATGGGTTACAAATAGGGGATGGTAACTTTACTTCCAAATAGTTTTCATCTAAATTTTATCATAATGGAACATATCCATAAAAACCATTTTATTTCAACGGATCCAACCAAATCGAAGTTTTATAATTCCGACTATCGTATTTTAATTCAACAGACATTGACAAATCCAGATTTAGGACAACATTTTGGATACCATAAAAACGTTTGTTATAAGCATTTTGACAATATAATTGGAGTCACAGGGGCGTATCCTGGATATATATCGGCCCCCACCCGACTGGTGAAAGTTATTACAAAGGGAGGGTCCCTCGTAATAGCTTATCCCGTACTGTTAGTATTTGCTTAAAACACGCTATATGGCTGTATAGATTCGTTGACTTTTTTGTATCTGTTGTAAGTCTATATTTCTTTGTATGCAGGGAACCCAAACATTTATTACAAGAGAACCGTGAGTACCGCAAATGTTTAAGATTATCTGGAATTTTATTTTGGTTTATTCTTAGAGATTAAAACAAAAATAATTTGTTTTGTTTGTAGGATGAAGATAGAAGAAATTAGTCAGAATTAAATATTTTTAAAATTTAAATAAATATATTAATAAATCTATCTTAATTAAATAACGACTCATGTCAAACGATTTGATAAATTAGTCATTGTGAGTTGCCTCCCCTTAGCGCTAAAATTACTCGAGCGTATATCATTGTCAACCCTGCTGTTAGTCGATTTCGCATTCACCTCAGATATTGTGGTGACATCATTCTATTTTTGGAAAGTGATTTCATCATCTGCTCGACTATTTTTCGTCCTTGAAATCTTTGCGACCTTGGTTTTGCGACCTCATGTCAATACATTGAGCTGGGCGCTATTTGGATGAGGTCATTCTATTTTTGGAAAGTGATTTCACAATTTTCGTCGGATATGTCGTCATAGTTTGCTGAGCTAAGCTAAGTGATGGGATAGAGGGTGTATATAAAACAGGAGAGTGTCTCAGTTCTGCGTTCAGTTATAACCATGGCTGAGAAGAGACAGCTAGAAGCTTTCAATGATGTGTGCAAACGCAGTAGACCGATGAGCAATGCGGACTTGTTAAAAGCCGTGGCGCAAATCGAGATGGAAAGCAGTGAGTATGATTTTATTTCTATACCTGAATTATAGAATTACCACGTATACGTCATTTATTTATTTATTTATTTTTGTTACGCGTGTGTGTTTTAGTGTTGACGGAGACGAAGATATTTTACACGCCGCTATGGATGCATATGCAATCGAACAGGCCAATGCAGCACTGAATTTGTTAAACAATGCTCAACACAGCCCCCCGACACAAACTGGAAATGGCGCTACAGTCGACAACGCTAAGGGTAGGTCTATTAAAGGATAGGTCTATTACCGGTAGAATTAAAGAATGACGCAATGGAAAGCTTTATGACTTTGGGTGATATTTATATTGACAGATTATCGATTATTATGTCGACAGAAGCTGTGTTGTCTGGGAATGAAAGAGCTATACGGACTCATACGCAATTTGGAAGCCTGCAAACTGTTTACAATTATAGTTTATCAGAAGATGTGCCCAACCTCAACCAGTATATATTTGAGGAATGCGATTCAGCCTTTAAAATCAACGGGAGTTATGGATTCTTATTACGTCACAAAGAATCAGATGAATTGCGGTACTTTCATTCGTCCGTCAATAACAATCGAATGCTACCAACCCCTCTAGTCGTACGGAATGCTGATGATTTTGAGAGGGCTATAGATGCAATAACACAAACAGACATTTTAACCTACGCCCAGAACCAACGACCGGATTCGAAATGGAGTGTAGAGGAAGTGACTAATTTGACCATCTTTGTGAACCCAATCGAAGATCACGTGATCGGCTACCCACCACCCGTTATGCCGGAACACCTGAAAACAAACAGAGCCATCAACTTGTTAGAGCGAAGTCTAAAAACCGGTAAACCGTACCAAGACCAATTGTGTTTTTTCAGGGCACTGGCCTTACACAAAGGAGCGAAATTCACGAGTCTAGAAAACACAGCAAAAACATTGTTAAAGACTGCCTACCCCAAGCAAAAGAAAAAAACATTTGCTGGTGTACCTCTTGAAGACGTCGAAAGACTAGCAAAACAATTCGAAGTGAATGTCACAGTATACACGCTAGACGAGAATCAAGTAAGTGTGTCTTGTAGTGATGAAACAGAAGTAACAACATAAACAATGTAATCATTTGATATCGAAATGGAAATATGAGATGTGATCGTTTTGTTATATGTGTTTCAGGTAGCTACTTTGGTCAAGCGAACGCGTACAAAATTCGCCTCGACCTTGAAATTGAACCTGTACGAAAATCACTTTAGTTACATAAAAAACTTTGACCTTTATTGCAAATCATATATTTGTGGTACCTGTCAGAAGCTGTGGAAAAGTGAGAAAAAACTACATCGCCACGAAAACAAATGTACTGTGGAAACCAAATACAAGTACCCAGGCGGTGTTTTTCATCTACCACCCACTATCATTGAAGCGTTACGGGACGAAGGAATCGAAATAGAAGACGGTATTTACCCTTACAGAGCCACCTATGATTTTGAAAGTTATTTTGGAGAAGACAACCTACCCGTCAATTCACCCAAAGTCACCTGGGACCAAAAACACGTACCGTTATCAGTGAGTGTATGCAGCAATGTACCTGATTATACAGAACCAAAATGCTTTGTAACGGAAGGAAACGCACAAACATTGATTGACAGGATGATGATGTATATAGAGGAGATATTAAACGCCGCCTATCTACTGATGCTTGCTCAATACGAACCTGCCCTAACCCAGTTACAAGAGAAAATCAATGTCACGCATCAACTTGATCCGGTCGCTAAGGGAGAACATCCATTGCAGAAATTACAGAATAAATTCGACAACTATTTACATGTATTACCATTAGTCGGATTCAACTCATCGAATTATGACCTCAAAGTTGTGAAAATACCGTTGACAACTTACCTGCAAGAACATTCATCGATCAAGTATACCATCAAACGAAATAACTCATTCATGTGCATTGAAACGGACCATGTACGGTTTTTGGATATCACCAACTTTATTGCACCTGGATATACATACGACAAATACCTACGAGCCTTTCAATGCGAACAGAAAAAGGGATATTTCCCGTATGAATGGGAGACACTCGATCGTTTGAACAACACAGAATTACCACCCCATGCAGCTTTTTACAGTGCGTTAAAACAAGAAAACATTACAGCTGACCAATACGCTGAATGTCAAGATGCGTGGGAAGCAGGTCATATGCAGACTTTTAAAGACTTTTTGATATATTACAACAATTTAGATGTCGAACCGTTTCTGGAAGCCATAGAGAAACAGAGTCGTTTTTACAGTGAGAGAGGTATAGATATGTTGAAGGATGGAATATCAGTGCCCGGATTAACCATGCGATATTTATTTCAAGACTTGGAAGATTATTTTACCTTACCTGACGAAAAGAACAACGACATCTATTGGTTGATAAAAACTGGAATAGTGGGCGGACCCTCAATCATCTTTCATCGTTACCACGAAAAAGGAAAAACTTACACCAGGCGTGAACAGAACGGAAATGAAGCGAAGTTGGGTGAAGGAATCGTAGGTTATGATGCGAATGCCTTGTATCTGTGGGCGTTATCTCAACCCATGCCAGCCAACTTTCTGACCCGACGTCACGCGCCTGAGTTTAAACCAATTCAGACCCGAAAACGTGGCGTAGCGGATGAATGGTTGGCTTGGAGAGCACACAGCTCACAAAATCAAATACAACATCGTCTAAACAGAGGGGAAAAACGAATTGGCGCTCGGCGATTACCCGTAGACGGTTGGTGCAAAGAAACGCAAACAGTATATCAGTTTCACGGATGTGTATGGCATGGCTGTCCGTGTCTGAAATTGACCCATAGCCCCATCAGTGGAAAACTAATGAGTGATTTATATACTGAAACAGAAAGAAATACCCAGTATTTGAGAGGATTAGGTTATGATGTCCTAGCTGTGTGGGAATGTGAATGGACGAAAAAACGAAAAACAGACCCTCAGATCAAAGCGCTCACGTACAGTCGACCGCAACCACTACGAACTGGTTTGACGGAAAAACAGCTCATAGCCAATATACGTGACGGAACCTTTTTTGGAATGGCTGAAGTAGATATACACGTACCAGAAACCCTTAAAGACTATTTTAGTGAAATGAACCCTATATTCAAAAACACTGAACTGACCCGAGATGAAATCGGACCCTTTATGCGAGACTATGCTGAACAACGGGACATTATGAAAGTAAGTACACAAGGTGACAAGGGGCGTGGGATCATAATGTATTTTGTTGCGATCACTATGATGTCATAACGATTTTCATTATTTATTTTCAAATAGACGGAATGGCGGACGTTGATAGGGAGCTACAAAGGTGTGAAAATATTGCTTGCTAGCCCACTACTGAAATGGTACTTGGAACATGGCCTGGTGATCACAAAGATATACCAAACACTGGAGTATGAACCCACAGCCTGTTTCAAACGATTTGCCGAGACCGTATCAGACGCCAGGTATGTACGAATATATATATGATATACTCTTATAGTTATATGTGACATACTCTTTCAAGCGTTGAATTTTATTTTTGATAATGTTCTTGTTTGTGTGTAGACGTGGGGGTGATGTCGACCCGAGTCAGACCGTTATAGCCGAAACTTTTAAGCTACTTGGAAATTCGGCCTATGGTAAATATACTAAAATGTATTATTGTAAAATATATTGATTTAATTGTTACTTTCAAATTTATTTCAAATTTATGATTTAAAAAAAACAAACCGTCAAGTGCTGTTGATTTATACTAATTTGTCTATGTTTGTAGGTAAATGCGTCACGGATAAAACTAAACACCATGATGTCAGATATGCCGACTACCGAGAGGGTCAGAAATTGATCAACAACAAAAGATTCAGAGCCTTGAACGAATTAACCCCCAACCTATTTGAAATCGACATGGCCAAAACCACCATTGATCTCAACTTACCCCAACAAATAGGCTATTTTGTTTATCAATACGCCAAATTAAGAATGCTAGAATTTTACTATGATTACTATGATTTTATTGACAAGTATGTCGCGAGATCTGATTTTGCCTATGTACTATGGACACTGATAGTAGTTATATCACTCTTAGTAGTAGTCATCTAACAGATGTCATCAAACCCAACATGAAAGAACAATTTTACCGAGAATACCCTCAGTGGTTGCCAGCTGTAGCGTTTGATGATCACAACAACGACTTTATACAGTGTAAAACGAACGGAACCCCGTGGGTACCTCAACCGTGCTGTGTGACCCGCCAAAAATATGATAAACGTACCCCGGGGTTATTTAAAGAGGAGTGGAGTGGAGATGGTTTTATCGGACTGTGCAGTAAAACCTATTACTGCTATGGAACTACGGATAAAGCCTCGTGTAAGGGACTCAATAAGCGTCAAAACGACCTGAACAAGGAGAAATATATGAATGTGCTGAGAGAACAAAAATCGGGTCGCGGTGTGAACCGTGGCTTTCGCTTTAACAATAACACAATGTATTCGTATACGCAAATTAGAGATGGATTAAGTTATTTTTACCCCAAGAGAATTGTGAATGCAGACGGTGTAAGCACTAAACCTTTAGATGTGTGATACATTAATATGCTATTTAAGAAATTGATATGTGTTATTATGTAATAAATTGAAGTGAAGGTGTTATGTAATCGATGGATGTGCGCTCTGTTAGAAATTGATGTTTAAAGGCTGTGAGAGAAACTAAGAATAAAAATGTCGTACATTTTCAACACGCGTTGTTTATTTGCCTTGAATTAAATATGTCACCAGCTTATCGTTGGTTGAATAATCGTCGGTAAATACAGCCAGCAATTGGTTCAAACATATTCCACGACATCGTCTCTTTAAATAATACAAACAATAAAGTCCACAAGTATTGGAATTAAAGTCTTGTAATGGCTTTGTATTATAAGTCCAGTTCACACAATGCTTGGTCAAGAACTTCACAAATACGTTATGAATAGGAGGTAGTTTGTAAGAATCAAAATATTCGCCTCATTCATTATGATCAATGAAAATAGCAATCCAGTGTTTGCCTTTTTTGGAAGCTGGATCCGTATTACAAACGAAACCGCTGGGGTAGTTGACATGGCTGGGTAATTTATTCCGCGCAAACACTCCGCGCACAGTAGCTTTTGTAAGAGCTCGTGTAATTGCCTGGTATCCATTGTTAGGCAGCGTAATCAAACACAACGTTACGGTTTCGGTCAATTTGAATAATATTTTCAAATTCGGCATACACAATGACATTAATGGTACGTTCTAGGGCCGTACCAAAACCCATTTCCAAGCGCACGTTTCCTTGTTTCAACAAATTAAAATGAGTGCCGCCATCACCCAGGTCGGGGGTCAGATCAAAAGCGAATAGTGTATAGCCATTGGGATAATCACTCCAACTTATGGCATTGCCTTCGTCTTGATAGAGTTGTCCAGTGCTAATGAATAAATTAGCATAACTGCGGGTGTATATATGGTGATTAAAATCGGGCTGTAATGGTTTTGCAGGCACTTGTTGCCCGTCAACGTACAGAGCTAAAAATGTGAGGTCGTTATGCTTAAAGTTGAAGGGGTTCTGAGTGTAATCACCGTTGAACGCCCTATTATTAACACTTCCGACTACAATTCGTTTGGATAACTGACCCAAAAATAAATTTTCTTGATTGATCGTCATAGCTCCTTGAGATGCAGAAAACACTTTGGTTTCTATGCGCCTTATGGGGTAAATCCATCTGCAGGATTGGCCATAAGGGCAAAGCTGTCACCGCTGCATACTAATCGTACTAATCGCAACTTCAAATCTACGCTGTTTAATAAATAGCGTTCTTGACTAAATAAACTAAATGTAATTTGCCCATCATATCCACAATGCGACTCTCTTGAGCTCGTTCCATTCTAGCTATCATCCCCTTGTTGTGAGTACCACCCACGGCGTCCATGTGTTTTGGGGTGTCTTTGTACCATAAACTAGCTGTTAACTGAGAGTTTTTGGCTTCCGAACCATAGCTCAATAGCGTTTCCATATAAGCGTGATACGGGTATGTGTTTGTCGAGGAGGACACAAGATTTTCGTTGAGAGAGACATCGACTTGGGAAAAGAGTGAATGTAACCAGAGGTTAACGGGTGCTACAGCACTGTCAGCCACCAAAACCTCCCCATCCTTTTTCACCACTTTGGCATTCACTTGTAAATACGGTGTCGTTCAGATCGATATAATCTTCACCTGACCCACTGATGTAGAATTCGACTGGACCCGAACCTAAAGCAGCTACCGGATGGAATTCGATCCACGATCCGTGATCGACACTGCTTTGAGTTGGGGGAATCGAAAATAGGTCTAATTCACTTTTGACACAGGGACAAGATTGGGGGTGTACCAGTGCCATGATCTAACCGAATATATCTTTTGGCAACCTCCGAGTTGTTCCACGGCGACGGCGTGAACTACTGTTCCTACCTCGTGCAAGTCATTTTATAGAGAATGGTGGTCGGCGACGCGGTTGTTTGGGTGGAACTATTTGATCGAACACTTCCTCTCCGGTTTGTAACAATCGTTTCTTAGTCGACTGTTTCAGAGACTTCCCTCCCAACAAATCTCCAACCACCCTCACTCCTGTTTTCAAGGCGTGTTTTTTAACGACAGGTAAAACTTTTCGAACCAGCGGTAACACCATTTTAGCCAGACCACCAACCACATTACCAAGGCCGTGTCCGCGTTGACTCCTGGCACCGGAAAACACGGGGAGCCCTCCACCCGCTTGGTTCAGGTAATACGGGGTGTAAATATCACCCATGGTTTTCAAAATATAGCTTTCTTGATTTTACGGAAATGTAACGTCACTGTCACTTTACCAGATTCGAATGGAATGGGTCGACCCGTGTCATCTCTTATATCGATTTCTATAGTAGAAAAAGTCTTGGTGGCTATCGGGTAATAAAATATCTTTTTATACGTGGAGTTGATCAACTGCCCGCGACGATTGTGATCGATTGGAATAATACGCAGAAGGGGGACCACAGTGTCTCCTACCACCTGAGCTTCGATGAGATTACAATAGACATAGAGTCCGTACAAGCCTCGATCAGGGTCAACAATATGCTGACCGACTTGACTGTTCTCAAAAATCCCCATTTCAAAACCGAGTCTTTGACGCAACCCCTCGTCCATGTAAACTACAACTGACTCATTGTCTAGGGTCATAGTTGCTGTCTGTCGTGTTCGATTGTAGGTGAGACGCACTCGCTCCTCATTTTGCTCCTTTAACTTGACTGCAAAGGCTTCTATCAACGATCCGGTCGTATAAAAACCAGGGGTAATGTGAAAATATTTGGGACGGGCCTCTGCAAATTCACTCACAATGTCATATCGCTCACTGCAACAGATATCCGGGGGGAGATTGAGCGCACCAGCCACACGATCCATGACGACCAACCCCTCGTCCTCAGTAACATTGTACCACGTGTAAGGGTACTGAATTTCCGCTAATCCCACTTCCCAAGCCCCTTCCAACTGTACAGCTTTGGAGAGTCGAGTTAAGTAACGTGTCAACGTGTTGTTGGGGTGATAATTCATTGAACTGTTGGAAGGTAGGGTCAGAAAGAAACTCATGATGGTGATGCCATGAGACTCAAATTAAGTTCTTCTTGGTTTCACGGAAATGTAAAGTCACCATCACATGTCCGTCTTCGAATGCCACGGACTGACCCGTGTCGTCTCTTATATCAATTTCTATGGTACAAAAGGTTTTGGTGCCCACAGGGTAATAAAATATCTGTTCGTATGTCTGGGTCACCATTCTGTGCACCCGGTGGTAGTCCACAGGAACTGTGCGTAACAAGGGGGCCATCGTGTCACCGACCACTTGTGATTCAATTATACTACAAAAAAACGTACAGTGCGTACAACCCTCGAAATACATTAGGCTTGTAATCAGTTTGAGAATCGTAAAGCGAAAGACATTCCTCACACCTCAATATTTGACGAAGACCTTCAGTCATGACAACTTGAAGTTTGGGATCAGTTATTTTTACATTCACGGTCTGTGAGTGGGAATTGAATTGAAATCGAACCACGCCTCTGAGATGCGATTTGCGGATGTGCATATTGATCCTGTCTATCAATTGTTCAGCACTGTAGTAACCGGGGGTCAGGCGAACAACCAAGGACTCGACCAAAGGATCCCCTTCCAAGTGTCTGTCTATCGTATGGTATCCAGCTCGCTCATCCACTATGACAAAACCGACATTGTCCCCTATGTTGTACCAGGAAACAGGGTACTGAATTTCTGCTAATCCCACCTCCCAATTACCTTTTAATTGTATGGGTTTAGGCAACTGAGTAAAGTAACGTGTGAGCGTGTTGTTGGGGTGATAATTCATTGAACTGTTGGAAGGCAGGGTCAGAAAGAAACTCATGACGTCGCTTTATGTTTCAAAGTGGGGTTGGGAAGAATGTACCCTAAGCTACTGCTTAACAGAGCAGTCCACAAATAACTATCTCCTTTACCCGCCGATAGATTGTAGATGCTGACGATGATTACGGTATATAAAATGAGGATTTGTGTGAAAAACACGATTTCGGCTTTCGGAATTTCCCCGACCAAATATGGTCCACACCCGATCACTTCTCTGATCTTCCATCCTAATGACGCTTCTGTTCCAAATCTCAGTTTTTATACAGCTCCACACCACTGACCCAACTATTAAAACTGGCAGGGTAGCCAAACCACTTGACAAAGTATTGTTTTTGTCCTTTCCGTTTACGTTCTTTGATAATTTTTTCAACCCTATACCATGCTTTGTCATTCACTTTCTGTAATTCTTCCGAGTAAAATGTTCCCTCTAACACTTCGTCATTATCATCCTTTATCGTATACACATTAGGGGAGCCTAAGTGAACGTTTTCCACCCGAAACAACTCCTCGCTCTAATTGGAAGTGTAACCCTTTTAAATTTACCCCGTGCTTGACTGATGCGGACACGATCCCCGATATCATACCGTGGTCGTTTAACCCTATCAGAGCGTTCCCCGTATAATGTCATCAACGTGTCTTCTTGATTACGCACCGAGACTGATATGGGGGGGCGCTTGATGCTGCGGTGATAACTGACGTTGTATCCTTTCACCAGCGAAGCCAGAACCGGTGGATAAACACTGGTGTTGTGTTTGGTAAAATAACGCCACATTTTAGTTTTTAATGTACGATTAAACCGCTCGACTATGCTAGCTTTGGTTTCTTCGTTGTGGGTAGTAAAAAAGCGAATCCCCTGCTGCTTAAGAAATGTCTGAAATTTACTGTTGATAAATTCTCCACCCTTATCGGTCTGTAAACACAGGGGCTTCCGCCCTTGTTTTAATATACTCTCAAAGGCTCGAATCAAACTGTCATCCGTTTTATTTTTTAGTGGTATCACCCACGCATATTTTGAGAATACATCGATACAGGTCAAGAGAAATTTCATGTCTTGGTTCTGTTTGTTTCCACTAAATCGGCTTGCCATTGATGGTCAATCCCCCCGACTATGACGCGTCGTCTGCGAAATTGACGACAGATCAGTTTAAGTAATGTATAGGCATCTTGCTCGCCCAACCATTGTCTGACTGCCTTTGTTTTGAGTTTCGTAGCTCCAAACAATGGCTGCACCCCTCCATACGCGGCCGGTGCCTCAGGGTCGAAATACACACTTAACTTCTCCATGACGTCCAATTTTGTGTTACAGGCTCTTCCTCACCAGGTCTTTTATCTATTTGCATCGCATCCTGTCGGATATAGTTCCATCGATCGGGGTGACCTACTAAATCTTGAGGAATGTTGGAGTCTCGCAACGCTTCAGCAAATCTTTTCCAACCCTCTGGTTCAAAGTGTTTCCGTCGTCTCAACACATCGTTAACCAAATCCGTCACGTTAGTCCCACTAACGGCTTGTCCTTTAGTCGTTAATTCCTCTCGTTCATTCCAACCCATGTCTGGGTTTTTTCGAAGGCGTTCTAATAGCAAACGCCCTTTTTCTGAAATTTATCAGGGATGGTTTCTACAACTTCCGCAATAGACACATCTTCTTGTTTGGGTGTGTGGGGCGGGGTATTAGCTATGGCTGTGTGAGGTGTCGGGGTTCTGTGCTGGCGGTAATACTCGCGGTGTTTGTTAAAATTTGGTTATAAGATTCTACTTTAGCCTCCTCCGATAAATCACTACGATTCAGGACATCCCTCATCTCCGCATCCAAGTTGGATAACACGTCGACAGTGGGAGCTTGATTGCTACGCCCACTTGACAGTACCCGGGGATCAACCAACATCATTTTCTTAGCCATAATTTTAGCCCAATAGTTTGCCTAACAACGGCCCAGCGATACCTAAAATAGATCCTAATAACGCCGGGAGAAAACAACCGGTTTGTAATACTCTTTTCTTTTTCTTGACGTTAGTTTTAGGTGAGATCAAAGCGCGCAGACCTTGTTTGTATCGGGCTAATTTACGCTTCTGAACTGAAGTCAAGGATACGTTTCCTTTTAAAACATTGAGTGCACATTCACATAGACAATTTATCAATTCTTTTGTCAGCCGTGTGAATGAAAGCCCTATTGACAGAGGGTTTGGCTTAAGCCATCACTCGTAATGTATCAGCGTGTTTTCTGAGATGCTCTGCCATGATCTATGTCTAACGATAAGAATGGCGGTCGTCCGATGATCGACGGTATTTATTTTTGTAGGTATACAACTTGATTGGGTCGTAGTATGTCAGTTTGTAGCCGTAAGTGATCTGGTGTTGCCTGTTTCAAATCGATAAACAAATAACCGTGAGGTTGCGAAGTAGCATACGAAAAGGCTTCTTGTACATACTTGATGTTTCGCGGGTACATTTGTTTGGCTAAATGCATGATTTGTGAAGCGTCCCGAGGGTTCTTAAATACCACTAAATAATGAGCGTTCAAACTGATTGTTCGATGTTCTTTATTCTTTCCGAATAAATTTTGTACTAAATACAACACGCTAAGATTGCCATGGTAACTACCTTTGGTGAATAGGCGAGTGACGCGTTCGTCAGTTTCTTCCATCAAATCATCGATGATCAATAAGGTTCTTTGTTGAGGATCTGTCTAAGAATTCAATCCCTCTACAAATTCCACGTGCGGTAGTTGAGTGTACATTGTTTGCCACTCTCCGAAACACCACACGATTCGGTCGGGTGGTGGCTCAATGTGACTACCTTTGATTAACTCACTCACAAAGTAAGTTTTTCCACAGCCGCTCGGACCAGCTATCACGCAACTAAAGGGGTGTTTTAAGGCTCAATCCATTCTTATACTGAGTTATCATTCACAGTTCTCCACTCTTTTTATAGATAGGATAGGTAGATAGTGTCGTGATAAATTGAACTCAAAAAGAAATTCAATTAAAGTATATCATCACTTTTTATTCAATCAACAATCATATATATTCATGCGTCTAATAATTTTATTATATTTACAGTCATAAGGTTCCCCCATTAAGACTTTAGACCAGTGTTCGGTGGTCACACAAAAACCTAACATGGTACGTCGATACTCTCTAGAGAGCCAAAGACAGTTCAGTCGAATTGTGTTGCTCACACAACAAGCGCCATAATAAAGTGACGTGATGTTCGTCCACCTTATCCAAGGCTCTTCCAACGCAATGTGAATACATCTTTTGTTGGTTCTCGGCTTGACATACGCCCGTTCCACACACGACGCATGGTTCTTGAGCTATGTCAGATAACAATGGCTTCATCAAACCACTGTAAAGGCTAATTATCATATCCCACCCATCAGGCGACGTTCCCTGGTCATCCATCTTTTGTGCGCGTGCTGATAGGTCTTGATAACCTTTTATGAGCTGCCACCAATTGAAACTATCAAAGCACATGGTCACGCTTTCAAGGGTAATTTCAATGTAGGGGACTGGGGCTTTCACTCGACCAATCACATCGTCACAAATGGTTTCTTCCGTATCAACGTCCGATTGGCCAGCTTCCGCGTCAATCAACGATAAGGTGAGTGATGTAAGAGCCGTCCCGCTTCTGAGAAAGGCATTTGAGGGTAAGTTTATTTGATGTCCGCTCCATCGCGAATGTGTAAATCATTGGGGTCTGGGTTACTACACCACTTTGAAATTTGAAAGCGACCACTACGACGACTGGTATACAACGGTCCATCAATGTAATCACACTCCTCGCCGTTCTCCTCTGCCATCCTGAATGAAACAAAAAGCTGTCCGTGTTCGCTTATTTATCCCCTGATCGAGCTAATGTAAGGGGTTTTTCATGATCACGTGTTGACTTAATTAAGCTGATGTCAGAGCTTTTTTCATGATTACGTGACGAATTGATTTAGCTGTAGTCAGCGGTTTGTCATGATCACGTGACAAATTAATTTCAGATCCGGTAAATCAAGTGGTATCGCACGCAACGTGGAAGTTAAGCTTTCCGATTACGTCACAACCTTCCTCTGCTTTGTTGTGCCTGTTGTTTTCCTTAAGTTTCGATTGTATATGTAGAGCTTATAATTACAGTGATATTTCAAATGTTGGGTCAAAAGCGCCTTCGTTACAAACCCACATTGACACAGAGGACAACGCCGTAACCTCAGGGTTCTGTGTTTACCCTGAGCAGGTGACTTGGGTCTATATGGTTGTTGAGTCTCAGCGACTCTCTGACATTCGTCACATTCTACACAAGTATCCATGTCGTCGCTTTAAAGATTCAAACTCTACTGCCAGTAAACTTGTTGTTAACCGATATTTATAATCAGATATTTATAATTACATTAATCTACCTCATCTTCAGACACGAACGCAGTTAACTGACGATCCATTAAACACTCTCTAGCTTCGATCGCTTTACTAAGAGCCGTATCAAAATCGTAACCATGCTCCATCAAGCGCTGTTGATTTATACTAATTTGTCTATAGATCTTATTGTCTCTCAGTTCTCGAGTTAGTTGTGCATGCATCTGTAACTTGTCTTTTAAACCAGACCACCTGCTATACGCATCCGTCATGTTGATGTTACTCTCTGACTATCTTAGCCATAAATGACCACCCACCATATAACATACATTCCAAATAATAATTAAAAGAAACAAACACAGGCCTGTATTTTCACTCATTTATTACACAATCTGTTAATTACACGTATTTCAATATCTGATTTCACCGACTCCAACCAATATTTCCTATAGTTCACACACAACCATTTACTACGTTCCATCCACGAGGGGCAGGGGTCAATTAAAGCTATACTCAATTCCCATAAACTTGATACATAGTGTTCGTCAACACGCTCGAGAGCATCCGCCATACACATCCGAACTTGTTCTTCAGGTTCGGCCATCAAACAAAGATTATGCTGTCGCTGACTCGGGTGGTCGATCTGACAGCCATGGCATTTTTCTGGTATTAGAGCTTCGATTAAATCGACAAGCGTGTCTGTGTATACCACCATCAGATATTCCTCCATTAATTTTGCTCTCACCACGTGGGTTCCGTAGAGCTGTTTCAACTCCTCCCACGCTTCTACAAACATATACCACGAGTAACTGTCCATTTGCATTGTCACCTGGCCCTTCTTTATCAGCACCATAGGGATCGGTATCGAACACTCATCGTCACGTCTGCACCAATAGAGACCTCGACACGACTCTCCTCTCCCGCTTCTAACTGTTTCATTGTTTCTGTGACAGCAGCTATTTCGTAACCACAGTCCAATACACAGTTCATCCCCAACTCTATGTGACATTTCTTGAAATTGTTTTTCAAAAACACTACATCTTTATTCCAAACCACTATCGAATACTGTGCAAAGTATCGTGTGTATAGTGGTTTCACTTCCTCCATTTCACTTCATCCGTTTCCCAGCCATGGTTATAACTGAACGCAGAACTGAGACACTCTCACGTTTTATATACACCCTACTATCCCATCACTTAGCTTAGCTCAGCAAACTATGACGACATATCCGACGAAAATTTTGAAATCTATTTCCAAAAATAGAATGACCTCATCCAAATAGCGCCCAGCTCAATGTATTGACATGAGGTCGCAAAACCAAGGTCGCAAAGATTTCAAGGACGAAAAATAATCGAGCAGATGATGAAATCACTTCCCAAAAATAGAATGATGTCATCAAAATATCGCACCGAATACGGAAGCGATCGTCAGCGAAAAATATATTGCGCAATCCACTTCGTCCATCGTTCGACGTCAAAAACGGGGTATGAAGGGGTACCTCTTACACTACTCGCATGTTCCAAACTATTATTGTTTTCTTTGAACCTCCTCAATGACAGAACGCTTGCCTGAAGTTTAGAACAATGGTGGTACAGCTATGCGGTGCGCTAGCTTGGTAGCATTGTTTTGATAACTCTTGTCAACGTCTCTCTTTTCCCTCTCCCTCTCGCAAAATTTCCATATCCGCCCGTATCCTTCTCTCTCACTAATGACTCCTCGATCTAACCATCCATTTTGCACCCTCACTCATTCTTCATTCTCTTCCATTCTCGCCTATTCTTCTTTCTCACCCTCGTTTCGTCGACCACCTTCCCATCCCAGCAATTGGACTCAAAATGGTTCTGAGGCCAAATATTCGCAACGAACAAATCTTACTTATTGTCTACCAATTATTTATGGCCCTATTACCAGTGTGAACCTGGCGCAAAATAGTAGAACCAAATAAGAGCCCGACGGGACAACCTAATCCTGGTACAGATGAGCGGCAAATAGCTTACGCCGAATTTTAGCATGTAAACACAGATCAGCTGATTGTTCGGCTGCAACGGAATATAAGGCTTCAAAGCATACTTAAACAGAATGAACGACTATAGATAAGTAGAAATAGTTTATTTCCTTTCAAACATAAATAAACAACTATAATTAATCATAATCGGTAACCATGATCCACATCAAGTGAACTTTTGTAAATCAATATACATACTATGTATATTGAGTTAACATTGTGTCACAAATCACATATTAGGCCCTAGGAAACACAATAACTGGGAGGGAAACCCCCACAGTAACAATGGTCAGCTACTATACACCCACTAGGTTACCTAAAACTGTAGGCAGTATACCCCCATCGGCGTTATAACTATCTAGAACCATTTAGTGGAAGTTATGTATATTTAGGTCCCGCAAAGCCAAAAATCTCACTTTGAACCCCCTGTAACACAAAAACTGGGAAGGAAACCCCCAAAGTAACTATAGTCTGCGACTATACACCTACTAGGCTACCCAAAACTGTATGCAGTATACCCCATCGGCGTTATAACTATCTAGAACCATTTAGTGGAAGCTATGTGTATTGAGTTAACATAGGGTCCAAAATCTCACTTTCAACCCCCTGTAACACAAAAACTGGGAGGGAAACCCCCAAAGTAACTATGGTCTGTTACTATACACCCACTAGGCTACCCAAAACTGTATCCAGTATACCCCCATCGGCGTTATAACTATCTAGAACCATTTAGTGGAAGCTATGTATATTGAGGTAACATAGGGTCCAAAATCTCACTTTCAACCCCCTGTAACACAAAAACTGGGAGGGAAACCCCCAAAGTAACTATGGTCTGCTACTATACACCCACTAGGCTACCCAAAACTGTATCCAGTATACCCCCATCGGCGTTATAACTATCTAGAACCATTTAGTGGAAGCTATGTATATTGAGTTAACATAGGGTCCAAAATCTCACTTTCAACCCCCTGTAACACAAAAACTGGGAGGGAAACCCCCAAAGTAACTATGGTCTGCTACTATACACCTACTAGGCTACCCAAAACTGTATCCAGTATACCCCCATCGGCGTTATAACTATCTAGAACCATTTAGTGGAAGTAATGTGTATTGAGGTCCCGCAAAGCCAAAAATCTCACTTTGAACCCCCTGTAACACAAAAACTGGGAGGGAAACCCCCAAAGTAACTATGGTCTGCTACTATATACACCCACTAGGCTACCCAAAACTGTATCCAGTATACCCCCATCGGCGTTATAACTATCTAGAACCATTTAGTGGAAGCTATGTGTATTGAGTTAACATAGGGTCCAAAATCTCACTTTTGAACCCCCTGTAACACAAAAACTGGGAGGGAAACCCCCAAAGTAACTATGGTCTGCTACTATACACCCACTAGGCTACCCAAAACTGTATCCAGTATACCCCCATCGGCGTTATAACTATCTAGAACCATTTAGTGGAAGTATGTGTATTGAGGTCCCGCAAAGCCAAAAATCTCACTTTGAACCCCCTGTAACACAAAAACTGGGAGGGAAACCCCCAAAGTAACTATGGTCTGCTACTATACACCCACTAGGCTACCCAAAACTGTATCCAGTATACCCCCATCGGCGTTATAACTATCTAGAACCATTTAGTGGAAGCTATGTGTATTGAGTATCCTTTGGGTCCAAAATCTCACTTTGAACCCCCTGTAACACAAAAACTGGGAGGGAAACCCCCAAAGTAACTATGGTCTGCTACTATACACCCACTAGGCTACCCAAAACTGTATCCAGTATACCCCCATCGGCGTTATAACTATCTAGAACCATTTAGTGGAATCTATGTATATTGAGTTCCCACGAAGCCAAGAATCTCACTTGAAACCCCTGTAACACAAAAACTGGGAGGGAAACCCCAAAGTAACATGGTCTGCTACTATACACCCACTAGGCTACCCAAACTGTATCCAGTATACCCCCATCGGCGTTATAACTATCTAGAACCATTTAGTGGAAGCTATGTGTATTGAGTTAACATTGGGTCCAAAAATCTCACTTTCAACCCCCTAAACACAAAAACTGGGAGGGAAACCCCCAAAGTAACTATGGTCTGCTACTATACACCCACTAGGCTACCCAAAATTGTAAGCAGCATACCCCCATCGGCGTTATAACTATCTAGAACCATTTAGTGGAAGCAATGTGTATTGAGGTCCCGCAAAGCCAAAATCTCACTTTGAACCCCCTGTAACACAAAACTGGGAGGGAAACCCCCAAAGTAACTATGGTCTGCTACTATACACCCACTAGGCTACCCAAAACTGTATCCAGTATACCCCCATCGGCGTTATAACTATCTAGAACCATTTAGTGGAAGCTATGTGTATTGAGGTCCGCAAAGCCCAAAAAAATCTCACTTGAACCCCCTGTAACACAAAAAACTGGGAGGGAAACCCCCAAAGTAACTATGGTCTGCTTGCTACTATACACCCACTAGGCTACCCAAAACTGTATCCAGTATACCCCCATCGGCGTTATAACTATCTAGAACCATTTAGTGGAAGCTATGTGTATTGAGTTAACATAGGGTCCAAAAATCTCACTTTCAACCCCCTGTAACACAAAAACTGGGAGGGAAACCCCCAAAGTAACTATGGTCTGCTACTATACACCCACTAGGCTACCCAAAACTGTATCCAGTATACCCCCATCGGCGTTATAACTATCTAGAACCATTTAGTGGAAGCTATGTGTATTGAGTTAACATAGGGCCCAAAATCTCACTTTGAACCCCCTGTAACACAAAAACTGGGAGGAAACCCCCAAAGTAACTATGGTCTGCTACTATACACCCACTAGGCTACCCAAAACTGTATCCAGTATACCCCCATCGGCGTTATAACTATCTAGAACCATTTAGTGGAAGCTATGTGTATTGAGGTCCCGCAAAGCCAAAATCTCACTTTGAACCCCCTGTAACACAAAAACTGGGAGGGAAACCCCCAAAGTAAACTATGGTCTGCTACTATACCCCTACTAGGCTACCCAAAACTGTATCCAGTATACCCCCATCGGCGTTATAACTATCTAGAACCATTTAGTGGAAGCTATGTGTATTGAGGTCCCGCAAAGCCAAAAATCTCACTTTGAACCCCCTGTAACACAAAAACTGGGAGGGAAACCCCCAAAGTAACTATGGTCTGCTACTATATACCCACTAGGCTACCCAAAACTGTATTCAGTATACCCCCATCGGCGTTATAACTATCTAGAACCATTTAGTGGAAGCTATGTATATTGAGTTAACTTTGGGTCCAAAATCTCACTTTCAACCCCCTGTAACACAAAAACTGGGAGGGAAACCCCCAAAGTAACTATGGTCTGCTACTATACACCCACTAGGCTACCCAAAACTGTATCCAGTATACCCCCATCGGCGTTATAACTATCTAGAACCATTTAGTGGAAGCTATGTGTATTAAGGTCCCGCAAAGCCAAAATCTCACTTTGAACCCGCTGTAACACAAAAACTGGGAGGGAAACCCCCAAAGTAACTATGGTCTGCTACTATACACCCACTAGGCTACCCAAAACTGTATCCAGTATACCCCCATCGGCGTTATAACTATCTAGAACCATTTAGTGGAAGCTATGTGTATTGAGTTCCATTGGGTCCAAAATCTCACTTTCAACCCCCTAACACAAAAACTGGGAGGGGAACCCCCAAAGTAACTATGGTCTGCTACTACTATACACCACTAGGCTACCCAAAACTGTATCCAGTATACCCCCATCGGCGTTATAACTATCTAGAACCATTTAGTGGAAGCTATGTGTGTATTGAGGTCCCGCAAAGTCCAAAATCTCACTTTGAACCCCCTGTAACACAAAAAACTGGGAGGGAAACCCCCAAAGTAACTATGGTCTGCTACTATACACCCACTAGGCTACCCAAAACTGTATCCAGTATACCCCCATCGGCGTTATAACTATCTAGAACCATTTAGTGGAAGCTATGTGTATTGAGGTCCCGCAAAGCCAAAATCACACTTTGAACCCCCTGTAACACAAAAACTGGGAGGGAAACCCCCAAAGTAACTATGGTCTGCTACTATATACCCACTAGGCTACCCAAAACTGTATTCAGTATACCCCCATCGGCGTTATAACTATCTAGAACCATTTAGTGGAAGCTATGTATATTGAGTTAACAAAGCCAAAAATCTCACTTTGAAACCCCTGTAACACAAAAACTGGGAGGGAAACCCCCAAAGTAACTATGGTCTGCTACTATATACCCACTAGGCTACCCAAAACTGTATTCAGTATACCCCCATCGGCGTTATAACTATCTAGAACCATTTAGTGGAAGCTTTGTATATTGAGTTAACTTTGGGTCCAAAATCTCACTTTGAACCCCCCTGTAACACAAAACTGGGAGGGAAACCCCCAAAGTAACTATGGTCTGTTACTACTATACACCCACTAGGCTACCCAAAACTGTATTCAGTATACCCCCATCGGCGTTATAACTATCTAGAACCATTTAGTGGAAGCTATGTATATAGGAGTTAACATAGGGCCAAAAAAATCTCACTTTGAACCCCCTGTAACAAAAACTGGGGAGGGAAACCCCCAAAGTAACTATGGTCTGCTACTATACACCCACTAGGCTACCCAAAACTGTATCCAGTATACCCCCATCGGCGTTATAACTATCTAGAACCATTTAGTGGAAGCTATGTGTATTGAGGTCCCGCAAAGCCAAAAATCTCACTTTGAACCCCCTGTAAACACAAAAACTGGGAGGGAAACCCCCAAAGTAACTATGGTCTGCTACTATACACCCACTAGGCTACCCAAAACTGTATCCAGTATACCCCCATCGGCGTTATAACTATCTAGAACCATTTAGTGGAAGCTATGTGTATTGAGGTCCCGCAAAGCCAAAAATCTCACTTTGAACCCCCTGTAACACAAAAACTGGGAGGGAAACCCCCAAAGTAACTATGGTCTGCTACTATATACACCCACTAGGCTACCCAAAACTGTATCCAGTATACCCCCATCGGCGTTATAACTATCTAGAACCATTTAGTGGAAGCTATGTGTATTGAGTTAACATTGGGTCCAAAAATCTCACTTTGAACCCCCTGTAACACAAAAAACTGGGAGGGAAACCCCCAAAGTAACTATGGTCTGCTACTATACACACCCACTAGGCTACCAAAACTGTATCCAGTATACCCCCATCGTTATAACTATCTAGAACCATTTAGTGGAAGCTATGTGTATTGAGTTAACATAGGGTCCAAAAATCTCACTTTCAACCCCCTGTAACACAAAAACTGGGAGGGAAACCCCCAAAGTAACTATGGTCTGCTACTATACACCCACTAGGCTACCCAAAACTGTATCCAGTATATACCCCCATCGGCGTTATAACTATCTAGAACCATTTAGTGGAAGCTATGTGTATTGAGTTCCGCAAAGCCAAAAATCTCACTTTGAACCCCCTGTAACACAAAAACTGGGAGGGGAACCCCCAAAGTAACTATGGTCTGTCTACTATATACACCCACTAGGCTACCCAAAACTGTATCCAGTATACCCCCATCGGCGCGTTATAACTATCTAGAACCATTTAGTGGAAGCTATGTGTATTGAGTTAACCCGCAAAGCCAAAAATCTCACTTTCAACCCCCTGTAAACACAAACTGGGAGGGAAACCCCCAAAGTAACTATGGTCTGCTACTATACACCCCACTAGGCTACCCAAAACTGTATCCAGTATACCCCCATCGGCGTTATAACTATCTAGAACCATTTAGTGAAGCTATGTATATTGAGGTCCCGCAAAGCCAAAAATCTCACTTTGAACCCCCTGTAACACAAAAACTGGAGGGAAACCCCCAAAGTAACTATGGTCTGCTACTATACACCCACTAGGCTACCCAAAACTGTATCCAGTATACCCCCATCGGCGTTATAACTATCTAGAACCATTTAGTGGAAGCTATGTGTATTGAGTTAACAAGGGTCCAAAAATCTCACTTTCAACCCCCTGTAACACAAAACTGGGAGGGAAACCCCCAAAGTAACTATGGTCTGCTACTATACACCCACTAGGCTACCCAAAACTGTATCCAGTATACCCCCATCGGCGTTATAACTATCTAGAACCATTTAGTGGAAGCTATGTGTATTGAGGTCCCGCAAAGCCAAAAATCTCACTTTGAACCCCCTGTAACACAAAAAACTGGGAGGGAAACCCCCAAGTAACTATGGTCTGCTACTATACACCCACTAGGCTACCCAAAACTGTATCCAGTATACCCCCATCGGCGTTATAACTATCTAGAACCATTTAGTGGAAGCTATGTATATTGAGGTCCCGCAAAGCCAAAATCTCACTTTGAACCCCCTGTAACACAAAAACTGGGAGGGAAACCCCCAAAGTAACTATGGTCTGCTACTATACACCCACTAGGCTACCCAAAACTGTATCCAGTATACCCCCATCGGCGTTATAACTATCTAGAACCATTTAGTGGAAGCTATGTGTATTGAGTTCCCGGGTCCAAAATCTCACTTTGAACCCCCTGTAACACAAAAACTGGGAGGGAAACCCCCAAAGTAACTATGGTCTGCTACTATACACCCACTAGGCTACCCAAAACTGTATCCAGTATACCCCCATCGGCGTTATAACTATCTAGAACCATTTAGTGGAAGTGGAATTGAGTTATGTATATTTAGGTCCCGCAAAGCCAAAAATCTCACTTTCAAAACCCTGTAACACAAAAACTGGGAAAAACCCCAAAGTAACTATGGTCTGCTACTTTACTACACCCACTAGGCTACCCAAAACTGTATCCAGTATACCCCCATCGGCGTTATAACTATCTAGAACCATTTAGTGGAAGCTATGTATATTGAGTTAACTAAAGCCAAAAATCTCACTTTGAACCCCCTGTAACACAAAAACTGGGAGGGAAACCCCCAAAGTAACTATGGTCTGTTACTATACACCCACTAGGCTACCCAAAACTGTATCCAGTATACCCCCATCGGCGTTATAACTATCTAGAACCATTTAGTGGAAGCTATGTGTATTGAGGTCCCGCAAAGCCAAAAATCTCACTTTGAACCCCCTGTAACACAAAAACTGGGAGGGAAACCCCCAAAGTAACTATGGTCTGCTACTATACACCCACTAGGCTACCCAAAACTGTATCCAGTATACCCCCATCGCGTTTATAACTATCTAGAACCATTTAGTGGAAGCTATGTGTATTGAGGTTACATTGGCCAAAAATCTCACTTTCAACCCCTGTAACACAAAACTGGGAGGGAAACCCCCAAAGTAACTATGGTCTGCTACTATACAACCACTAGGCTACCCAAAACTGTATCCAGTATACCCCCATCGGCGTTATAACTATCTAGAACCATTTAGTGGAAGCTATGTGTATAGTTAGGTCCCGCAAAGCCAAAAATCTCACTTTGAACCCCCTGTAAACACAAAACTGGGAGGGAAACCCCCAAAGTAACTATGGTCTGCTACTATACACCCACTAGGCTACCCAAAACTGTATCCAGTATACCCCCATCGGCGTTATAACTATCTAGAACCATTTAGTGGAAGATATGTGTATTGAGGTCCCGCAAAGCCAAAAATCTCACTTTGAACCCCCTGTAACACAAAAACTGGGAGGGAAACCCCCAAAGTAACTATGGTCTGCTACTATACACCACTAGGCTACCCAAAACTGTATCCAGTATACCCCCATCGGCGTTATAACTATCTAGAACCATTTAGTGGAAGTTATGTGTATTTAGGTTCCGCAAAGCCAAAAATCTCACTTTGAACCCCCTGTAACACAAAAACTGGGAGGGAAACCCCCAAAGTAACTATGGTCTGTTACTATACACCCACTAGGCTACCCAAAACTGTATCCAGTATACCCCCATCGCGCGTTATAACTATCTAGAACCATTTAGTGGAAGCTATGTATATTGAGTTAACATTGGGTCCAAAATCTCACTTTGAACCCCCTGTAACACAAAAACTGGGAGGGAAACCCCCAAAGTAACTATGGTCTGCTACTATACACCTACTAGGCTACCCAAAACTGTATTCAGTATACCCCCATCGGCGTTATAACTATCTAGAACCATTTAGTGGAAGTTATGTGTAATGAGTTAACATAGGGTCCAAATCTCACTTTCAACCCCCTGTAACACAAAAACTGGGAGGGAAACCCCCAAAGTAACTATGGTCTGTTACTATACACCCACTAGTGGTTCTAGGGAAGTGGTGGAACTGCTTTGGACAGCAATTGACCGAGGCCCTCACAACCAAGCCTTCTCACCTGGTTCTCCATCTGGGAACAAACAATATTTCATCCGGCCATAGCGTCGACCGGGTTGTGAGGTAATGCCACCTTCCTATGCAATATTGGCTTTTATATTAAAAAGTACAGTACATTGTTTGCTAATTAAGTTTTTTTACATCTTCAGCGAGTTCAGTCCCCTGCTTGTGTGCAGTCCCCTGCTTGTGTGCAGTCCTCTGCTGGGGTGCAGTCCCCTACTAGGGTGCAGTCCACTGCTGGGGTGCAGTCCCCTGCTGGGGTGCAGTCTCTCGGTGGGGTGCAGTCCCGTGGTGGTGGGGTGCAGTCCCATGGTGGGGTGCAGTCCCGTGGTGGGGTGCAGTCCCATGGTGGGGTGCATTCCCGTGGTGGGGTGCAGTCCCGTGGTAAGGTGCAGTCCCGTGGTGGGGTGCAGTCCCGTGGTAAGGTGCAGTCCCGTGGTAAGGTGCAGTCCCGTGGTAAGGTGCAGGTCAGGGTAGGGTCAAGAAATTCCGAGGAGGAGGCCAATCTAATTCAGCGAAAGAAGATTGAATGGTGAGTGTTGATTCAACCGAACTATGAAATAAATTTATTTTGATTCTAAATCTGGACAACAAATTTGTGTATTTTTACAGCGTTGAACTCGCGTTTGGAGACTTCGCAACCATACCAACTTGTGCGTTTCCTTACCACGACAAGGTCAGTGTTATATAGTAGTATGTCGTATTTAGTGCTCGCTTTTTCGCAGTCTTCAGTATTTTTAAACATATAATATGAATACAGTGTACAGGTGGAGGGAAGCCAGAACATGTCCGTTATGGGAAAAAGTTCACCAGAGGAAGGCCAGTAGAGAAATATTGCGCGCTTTGCACTCGGAACAGAAAAAAAATGGTAAGATGAACTAGAAATCTTACAAGCCAAAGGGAAGCGTCTGGGGTCTCGTTGCACAGCATCTCAACTGGCCCAACACCAGAAAGACTCGGCAGCAACTTATAAATGTGTGGTTGAGGAACAGACACCGTAATGACATGGTAAAACGACTTTGGCTTTGTATTTTTGGTATTTCTCCATTATCAATATTAGACCACAATAACCCTTAATAACGTGTTGTGTTTTAGTGGAATTCGGAAGAATCTCCAAGTAAAATCTCTCCAAGTTAACTCAATACACATAGCTTCCACTAAATGGTTCTAGATAGTTATAACGCCGATGGGGGTATACTGGATACAGTTTTGGGTAGCCTAGTAGGTGTATAGTAGCAGACCATAGTTACTTTGGGGGTTTCCCTCCCAGTTTTTGTGTTACAGGGGGTTCAAAGTGAGATTTTTGGCTTTGCGGGACCTAAATATACATAGCTTCCACTAAATGGTTCTAGATAGTTATAACGCCGATGGGGGTATACTGGATACAGTTTTGGGTAGCCTAGTGGGTGTATAGTAGCAGACCATAGTTACTTTGGGGGTTTCCCTCCCAGTTTTTGTGTTACAGGGGGTTCAAAGTGAGATTTTGGACCCTATGTTAACTCAATACACATTACTTCCACTAAATGGTTCTAGATAGTTATAACGCCGATGGGGGTATACTGGATACAGTTTTGGGTAGCCTAATGGGTGTATAGTAGCAGACTATAGTTAATTTAGGGGTTTCCCTCCCAGTTTTTGTGTTACAGGGGGTTCAAAGTGAGATTTTTGGCTTTGCGGGACCTGAATATACAAAGCTTCCACTAATTGGTTCTAGATAGTTATAACGCCGATGGGGGTATACTGGATACAGTTTTGGGTAGCCTAGTTGGTGTATAGTGGCAGACTATAGTTACTTTGGGGGTTTCCCTCCCAGTTTTTGTGTTACAGGGGGTTCAAAGTGAGATTTTGGACCCTATGTTAACTCAATATGCATAGCTTCCACTAAATGGTTCTAGATAGTTATAACGCCGATGGGGCTATACTGCATACAGTTTTGGGTATCATAGTGGGTGTATAGTAACAGACCATAGTTACTTTGGGGGTTTCCCTCCCAGTTTTTGTGTTACAGGGGGTTGAAAGTGAGATTTTGGACCCTATGTTAACTCAATACACATTACTTCCACTAAATGGTTCTAGATAGTTATAACGCCGATGGGGGCATACTGGATACAGTTTTGGGTAGCCTAGTGGGTGTATAGTGGCAGACTATAGTTACTTTGGGGGTTTCCCTCCCAGTTTTTGTGTTACAGGGGGTTCAAAGTGAGATTTTTGGCTTTGCGGGACCTGAATATACATAGCTTCCACTAAATGGTTCTAGATAGTTATAACGCCGATGGGGGTATACTGGATACAGTTTTGGGTATCCTAGTGGGTGTATAGTAGCAGACCATAGTTACTTTGGGGGTTTCCCTCCCAGTTTTTGTGTTACAGGGTGTTGAAAGTGAGATTTTGAACCCTATGTTAACTCAATATACAAAGCTTCCACTAAATGGTCTAGATAGTTATAACACCGATGGGGGTATACTGAATACAGTTTTGGGTTGCTTGGTGGGTGCATAGCACCAGATAAGACGAAAATATCAAGCTATCTCGAAAACATAGTAATATCTGCAATGAGGTATTTGCTTCTATTTCTTCTCGCGAGATCTCGTCTTATATGGTTCTACTATTTTGCGCCAACTTCACACTGGCTTGATAATTGTGGCTTGATTATGCGGTCTGAAGTTGGTGTGTAGGGATGGTAACAAGTACCCCTCATTGTAGGTGAGTCGTGATTAAGCGTTAGTTGTATATGTCACACATATGCCAAACAAAAGCCGGCTGATGATGCGTTATTACGCACTTCATTGTCAGTTTTACGTCAAACGAAATAAGCGATAATGTCGACCGAGATATATACATACTTACATATATATATATATATATATATATATATATATATATATATATATATATATATATATATATATATATATATATATGTTTTATTTATATAGATCTATATATATATGTTTTTTTATATATATATATATATGTTTATTTATATGCGAGTGCCTATACATATATATATATTTATATATATAAAACACTATATATGTATATATATATATCGATAGAATATATCCAGATTTATATATTTACATATATCCATATATATTTATATGCAAACATACATATTCATATTTATTCATACAAATAAATATAATCATAGTTATAAATATAGTCAAATATATTTCATTATATTTATATTTATCCTGCCATATATATATATATATATATATATATATATATAT
>CM067342.1:10183181-10233181 GCA_034190875.2 Urechis unicinctus
AATTATCAGGCAGCAGTTGTCATCAGCTAGTACACTGCCCCACGCCCCCCTTCCCATCCAAGACTAGCTGATGCTCACTCGTTTGGTAGGCGTGAGTGCATCTCAGCTGGAACATTAAATTTAGCTGAACTCAGCAGCGACTTTTTAAATGTTATACTATTGATGAGAATGATATGTTATTCATTTGAGTGTTTGTGTTAAGAAGGATACGTCGCTTTACTATTACATACCGCGATCTGCTGGGTGAGGCGATTGGCTGACGTCGGGTTGTCAGTCATTCCATAGCTCAATCTTTTATAATACCCCTTTGACTCACTTCCCACCCATTCCCATCTTCCGTTTCACCACACTCACCTCCATCCCTCCCTGGATACAATCCCACATGGTCTCCCATCTCACCCACGTGGTCAAGAAGATGATGTACATCGCGATATATCTTTTCTAAGATATTGCCTATGTGAATGATAAAAAAAGTAAGCATGTTGTTTGCACTGCGTCAGACTTGCTTGCGGATAAACGTGATATACTTGTCGTTAGAAATCAGATACCTTAATCACAATGTATGCCGCTAGAGTGAAACACACATAATAGAGACACGATGAGAGAGATGGCCATTTGTTTCGTATCTCTTTGTGCTATTTATAGATGGCACTCGGCATTCGGAAGCTTGGTATGGAGAACCGAAAGCACATGATTAATGCATGATTTTGGTCGTTGCTGTCCTAGAAGGGTTACACGCGGCTGAATTTGCCTCTTTTGTCTTATGTGAGAAGCGTTAACACCGACACGATAGCACACAAGGTGTATAGTTAAGAGAGGATGAGTACATTGAAAAAGAAATTACGTGAAACATACAACGGTCGATGACCGACACGTTACTGAAAGAGTATCATTACAGTGAGTGAAGACAGGGAACATTTCACTTTTCTGCACAATTTCGCGAGGGCTGTAAGGGCATAAAAAGTGCAGCTTTCTCATCGTAGTGCTGCTTAAATAGCCACAGCAAGCGGGCGGGATCACAGGCAACTAAGTCGTTGTGCTAAGTGACATTACGAGAGATTGTTAGGTAGCCCTATTGGATGTTGGTAACCGGCATGACGAGCAATGCACGTCCACGCAGGGCTCCTCGGGAGTTACTGCTTCATTGGGCAGATCGGTAACAGCCAGAGCTAATGAGATTAAAACTGGAAGGGATACAACTACAGTCTTGTTGTGTTCTATGGGTAAACCAATGTGTGTCAGCTACGAAAGGCAAGATATGACTGGCAATAAATGTATCACAATTTGACAAATACATGTACAAACTCCTGATAAGTCCAAGTTCTTGTCATGTATCTTATTCACCTGTACCTGAAGTAATTTATTCAGATGATGCTTGACTTAGTAGTCGAACATTATTCATGCGTCTCATCGTTGAAGAGCCACTCTGCTTATCATTAAATATACCTGTTGATACACACGCAAGGATTTGTTCCATTCCTATGTGTCCTTCCCCCAAAGTATATATGATTGAGATTGAAAGATGCTGTATGTACGACGACGGCTGTTTTGTCTGTCTGCTTTACCTGATTGTCCATCATGTCCCACGGACGTGTTTCTGCAGTAAAACCTTATTGCACTCACCTGCTACCCATTTACACTGTCCATTCTAATTATGTGCACACAAACTCTTATTTTCTGCCAATTTCCATTGTAGCTGCCTATTGTCTTTTCCCACACTTACTGCCAGTCCCCGTTTTCACATTGCTTTCATACTGCTTCAGTTGTACTAAATATTAGTTTCTGCAAAATTATGTCAAATGCCATTTCATGCAGCCAAATAATATCGATTATTTTCTGCTTGAAGATAACCCTGCTCGTGGTCGCTGTCCTTTCATACTTACGATTCTCTCTGCCTCTTTCTCTCCCAACTGTCCATGACAGAGCTAAGGCGTGGATGACGACTAGTGTAGTGTATGGGCTGGCGTGGCTTGGCTCATTTCCTATTTCTAGGTAGTATGCGCTCGGAAATTTACACCTGTAACTCAAACGAATTGAGCCAGAGTGATTTAGGCAACCATGGTTGTGCAATACACATACCTTTATACCGCACACGTGTGACTACTAGATACAGACGGTAGTTCTTTCATCCTAACTGGGTCATCTATGTTTGGATGATAGCATGCTTGATAAGTTATTTAGTCTTTAAACCGGCGTCATACTGTGCTGTGACATGCCAAATCCCTCTTCTTTGTTTCCATCACCAAGATCGCATGAATCAATGGAAATTTTCTTCCCTATAAAGATATGTGTGAGAGAGTTCGATGGTCAAGAACTGATATAATTCACCAATCGCCAATCCTGTAGCCCCTTCCCATTAATCCATTTTGTTGGCCAAATTGATCAGTCAACGAATATAATTTTTCGTCAGCCACATCACCCCATGCATTTACCTGATAACCTCCTCTATTTTTCATTGACGCCAGTGCAGCGAATAAGAAAGTAACGCCATCTCACAAGCCTCCATTGGGAGGTCTGACTTGAGTGTAATTGTGCTTGAATTTACAGGGTTACGAATGATCCTTAGCTACGTCACACAGCCAGGCAAAGCAAACACACGAGGCCTGTTGATCAACAACTTTGCGTTAATTATTAACTGACCGATTCTAGTATGAGTTGTTGGTTAATAAGCGCATCATATTGATTAACATGCTTTTATCTCCTTGAATCTTAATTGAGGGCCAAATATGTACCCGAGGGGGTAGCAGATGAAAAGAAAAAAAAACAATCATGGGCTTTTACTCAGCTTAAACCCACAATGTAATATGTCGACGTTCATCGATGAGGATGATTGTGATGCTTGTGCATCGCCTACTCGGCGCCAACTTACATACCCTTGGCGCCGACCAGGCTACACGACCCATGACGCTATAAGGTTTAAGCTGGACTGGGTCGCATCAAAAGCAGTCAGTTCCTACATACAGGCCGATAAAAAAACTGAGAAGAGACCACCTGTGAGCCGCGAGTTGCTTTGTCATGGCCTCTCTTAAAGCCACGTGACATTATCTGATAATATTGCACAAATGTTAAACTAAATGTCTGGTACGAGTCATCAGCGCGTTCGCTACAAGCTCAGACAATCGTTACTTATGTGTCATATTGCTTTATCCAGACACGAGTCCATCAGCAGGTTCAGAGTATTGAAACATGCTTTAGCCGTTAACCTTAACTTGAGCAACAACAAAAACATGCCAAATCCAATCAGTTAAGATCGACACGGCATGTACGGTAGTTCAATCGTTGTGGGCAGGATAGTCAGTGTGTATACAACCGCTGCACGAAACGGATAAGACCAGTTGTTATCAGGCACTAGAGTACGGTGGACTTTAACCGCCTGTCTAAGGTCTATACATCAAAAGTATGTTATTTGGATAGCGTCTGGGAGGGTAGTTGTTTCTCTCCACTCTTCATACCGGGCCGAAGCCACATTGAATCCAAACTAACAGATATCGACGAGGTAGGCCTCGATAGGAGCCGAAGGTTTGTTCATACATATTTTAGTCTGTTTTTTTTTCAATATGGAGCTGCCGTATATTTTGCTTTACACTCATGCGCGTCGGCAGATTATCGTATATTGGCGACATTATATGTCACGGTGAGATGTTTCTCCATCTAAAACGTGTTTTGATTTGCAACAATGATTGCATTGTAGTATATGCATATGAACTTTACAAATTTAACTGTTTTCTGCTAACATAAACGATGTACGCATTGTAGGCGAATAATAATGAAATCAGTCAAGTTAATCTTTGATGTGACAGACTAGAATATTTGCATAACTGCAGCAATAAACCCTTGCCTGTCTCATCCTCGCCAATTCCGTGATAAATCCACATTGAAAGCTGTGCTGCAGCAGATTCAGGATTAATCTTCTGTGTCATTTTGCAATCATTGGATTCTTACGCCTTTAACTACGCAGCAGACCGTCATGTTTTTTTTTTCAATTGAACAAGCGCTCATTCGTATTGTTTGTACGCACTGGGCGTCTGCAAGCATCATGATCATCATCATTCGTCATTACCACTGAATCGCATCTCTTTTCTGGGTGTTGTTAAATCCATAAAATCCTTTATGTCCATGATGTACATACATACGCTAACGCGTTAGTCTGGTGATCGATGTGTATATCTGGTGCATAGGTGAGCCCAGCGGTAATATAACATGAAGTCATGAGCGAGTTAATTATCAGCTTAGTACCAAAGAGTTCATGGTCTCTGGAACGCACATATATCGACCAGATAATGGTTGGCACAGTGTACAGGTGAGACTGTCGGTAATATGTCATCATGTTGAGAAGACATAAGCAAGATTGTTACCATCCAAGTACCGAATAGCAAACGGCCACGGTGTCGAAAATTTATTGTGGAGATAATGCATGGCAATCTAGTTGTTGCCCGAATCACTGATTACAACCGCGTAAACTCTGCTAGCTTTCTTGATATGTTATTATTTTGCTCCTTGCTGATAGCACTGCCTGGAACAGTACTGTCTGTTTACCAATCATTCGTCACATTAGCGCAATGTGTTGTCGGGTTTCTGGCGTCCCACTGAAATCTGAACCAAATACATATATATCTGCCTTGTTCTAGGCTAAAAGTTGTGGTAAACTTTTATGTGCGAACAAAGTGCACATCCCCTCTTACTGTTAAGATCAGTGTGTCGTTGAGTACGGTAGTGCCTAGCTCTGATATATTCATACGAAATTATAGTACGCAAATTAACGTTCTGTAAACGAATGATTACCAAGGCTGCTATCGCCATATACATACGAAATGTACTGTATTCGTAAACCTCTGAAATAATAGCGTCCGCTACTAAATTGACCCTCCTATTGAATATGGAATAGCTTACGACCACAATACACTCTATTCACGATGAATTGTTTATTGTTCAACTTACTCGTAGAGAATTATCTGTTCTGCATCCCTCCTACTCCTCGCCCTACCCCTTCCTGTAATAACGACCTCCCTTATAACTCGCTTGTCTATATTCCCTTCCTCTTGTATTCCCCCTCCCCCCTTTCTCTCCAACCCCACTCTGCCTCTCATATCATCCTCACATGCGGCTCTTCTCTCATTCATCACTTTTTCCCTTCTCCGTATTTCGTTTCCTGTTTCTTCGCCTCTCCTCCTGCCAATCTTTTCTCCATCTCACCTCCTTTTTGTCTACAGCTAACTCCCCACCCCCTCCTCGTCCCACTTCCACCTTATCTTGTCTCTTTACCCCTCCCAATCTCCTCACATCCACTCTCTTCCCAACCCCCTCCCTTTCGTCGCCATCCGTCATTCTCCATCGCCATTCCATCAACTTGTCTCCCCCCTTTTTCACACATTCAACCATTTTTTGCACTTCCCATCTCTAATCCTTCCAGTCTCTTGTTCCCCTATCCACTCTATCAAATGTATTTTCTCCCTTTAACCTCGGTCGCATTATTTCCCTTTATCTTGGTCATTTCCTGCTTTCCGTCCCATCTTGGCTGCCGCCTTCCCTACCATCTCCTTTTTCTCCTCTTGTCTCTGTCTCCCTCTATCTCACTCGTTTCCCTACCTCTCTCGTACCAATTCCATCTCCGACTGCCTCCTTCAGTCTTCCGCCCTTTCTAACTGTGCTTTCTCTATCTTTCGACTCCTTGGGTCATTCGACTGTATATCTCCCTCTCGCTCCCATCTCTCCTTCTTCTTTCGAATCCGATCATCTCCCTCCCCAAGTTTCCTCTCCCTCTTTATAACGTCACTTCACTCTCCCTACCTTCATCATCTTCCCTCTCATCTCATCTCCCTCGTTTCCTGTGTATTGTTCCCTAGCTCGTCCTCTTTAGTTTCCCTGCCTTTTTTCAGGTCTCCTTCTCGCCAACTAGACTTCTTCTCTCATCTCCTACTTTTTACCCTATTCATATCCATCCCTTTCATCCTCTCGTTTCGCGCACCTTCTACCCTCCGTCTGAATCATATTTATTGACAGCCAATTACTTCTAAACCCTCTACGCCTGTTATATGCCACCCCCGGCCCCAATAGCAGCGCAACCAACGTTATGATAATACTAGCAGTGCGGTCATAGTGTACGCTTCGCGCATAACAGACTAATTTGACATTACCAGAAACGAAAGCAAAGTGCTTCCATTTGATCTCCTGCTACACATAACACATAATTGGTTCCTGATCCACATACCGAAGGTTAGTTATATATTGTTCGACATGGATCGTACTTCTGTTTGTAGCTGTTGAATGCTCAATAATTCTTGTGGAGTAGTGGGTATTAAGGTGGTTGTGTTGATACAAACGGAATCCATGATACCCTAATATGGAGGGGGTACTGTTCAGCAATTAGAAAGGTGATATTTGGCTCCTACGTATATTACAAATCAAGTACGCTTCGTGACTATGGGGTGTGAAATAGGGGTGTAGGGGTATGTAGCTGCGGTTTCAGTTGTAGTGTGTAGTAGAGGGGAGGAAAAGATGGTAGCAATTATCATTTGTTGCAGTTCAAGCGGAACAGTATTAAGTTATACATGTATTTAAATATACATATGTGTATATATATAAATATATGTATGTATATATAAATATATATATATATTTATATATATAGTGACAGAGATGTGTGCTATTCAATAGGTGCAAGTACATTCACAGTTCAAGCCGACTGTAGGGACAGCCTGCCCGACAAATTTGGACGTTATTGGACCACACACAAGCTATATGACACGGTCATAAGGTGTAGGCAGCAGATATTTGAGGTGCATCGAGTAATACTGTCTGGTTTGTCCGACTTTTTTGAGGAAGCATTCAGCGACGAGAATGACACTCTGACTCTAGACTACGACCCTGTAAGCATGAGCACATGTCTAGAATACTTATACACAGGGTGCGTAGAGGTAGATAAAGATCGTGTAGGCGCTGTAGCCAGCCTTGCCAATACTCTAGACATCCCTCATCTCTACAAAACATGTAAAGCTGCCGAGTTAACGGAAGCTACAGCAGATGCAGATAACTGTCTGGACAAGTGGTCTTTTGGTGAAGCTCTGGGCGATGAAGAGATGCTAAGGAGGGGAAAGGATGCAGCGCTAGCCAATGTCGATGATTTGATGGAACAGAAGAGCTTTTTGGACCTGAAATATAGCCATCTTGAGGAGCTGGTGTTGCATGAGAACCTGGCGGTGTCCTCTGCTTTTGACAGACTCGGAACAGCCTTGTTGTGGGTCGGCCATGACAGCAATACCCGCATTCAAGATTTCACATCGTTGTTACCACACTCTCTCTAAACAAGATGTCCAAGGTATCTTTGAAACAAGTGTTACACAACCCAGTGATAAAGGAGCATAAACAAGCTGGTCGAATTATAAGGCAATCAATGAACGACAGGGAAGCTGAAACACAAGACAAACCATCCATGGCTTCTTCTATGATTACGTGGCTTGTCAGTATGGGACGTGTTCAACCTAGTGGACAACCTGTTATGGTGACGCCATTGTCATTCACTTCAAAATGGTCCAAGATCACTGACCTACCGTCCTCACTTCCGAGCAATTCCCTAGCCTCTGTGGCTTGCTACGCTGTTGGGTCATCAATGTATGTGACAGGGCTGGGCGGGAATCAGACGGAATCCTGGCATTTCAAAATGGACACAATGCACTGGGAACGGTATGGTGATCTGCAGCACAGCAGGGAGTCTTCTTGCTTGGTCGAATGTAACGGTACAGTTTACAGCCTTGGCGGTCATGTACCAGGAAGCAGTTTCAAACTTGTCCCTCATGTTGAGGCATTAGACTTGAAGACGAAGACGTGGCGGGCTGCTGGATCGTTGTCCGGGTCGGTCTGTCACAACGCTGCTTGTTGTGTGAAAGACGGGGAGGTGATGATCCACGGCATACTCGATGATGCTAACAACAGGCTGGTCCAGGTGTACTCCCCGCAATCAGAGCTGAGCAGGTGTCTTGGGTCATTCAAATGCGGGAAATATAAGGAGCATGTGGAGTGGTGTCTGTGGCGGAGAAGATAGTCATGGCTGATCCCAACGGCGTGTATGTGTGTTCTGCATCACAACACACCAAGTTTCACGTCGCCAAGCGTCCTCTTCATAAGCTGCCTATTGATGGTTTTTCTGTGTTATATACCTCTGAGGACGATCAGTTTATCATGACAATCGGTGGCTGGTCACGTGACGGATCAGCTAACCACGTTTACCGTGCCCGTGTGGATGATGTCATCAGTGAAATGGGACCAGGATGGCAGCCTGTCCACATGGAATGGTCTCTGGGGAAGCGTCATCTCCTCCCTGGTGCTCACTGTACTGCGTCTATTGATTTAAACAGATTGTCGCAATCATAAGCGCCTGTTGATGTGTATCATATCCATGCATAGTCAGTGGCAACATTTGTTCCTGATATCAGTGGTGACTATAGACATGTGAATATAAAATTAGTTATTCACCCTGCTGTCACTTAATCGGCATACATGGTTACCGATCTGTCAAAAAAATGGCATCTTTCCAATGGTGGTGTATAGCGACAACAAAAGTATAATTACAAGTTTTGTACGCGGCATCGTTGTGCGATGACGGTCCTTATCGGGTCAATGTGTGTTGTAAATCTGATTGCATTATTTATACATAGAATTCCCGATTGGTACTTGGCGCAAACAAATAACGTTTTTAATGCCTTATATTGTTTTATGTATTCGATGTCACGTTTGTCACTTTACTAGGATATTCTAAGCTGTATAGAATGTAATATACAGAGTGTGTATATATTTAATTCTGAGGTATTCATAGAGCTATCAGTTAAACCGTCAATCGTATCTTACAAAGCAAGTACTTGATTATACATTCGCCGAGTCACAAATGGGAGAACACATGTCTGCGAATGATGAAGGTACACAACAGTCGTGCTAACTGATGTTCAGTGTTGCCATTTTAGCTGGAGCTGTTAGCTCACTCTTGTTTCTATGTCAGAATGATTAGCACCAGGAAGTAAGCGAGATTACGTGCTGAGTGCAGCTTAATAGCGAAGTGCTCTTGTAAAAAAATTACTAACAATATGTACACGTGCTTCGTGTTACTAACAGATAATGAATACCATGACGAACAAGTGATTGAACAAGTTATGAACACGTCATTATAATTTCACAATATCGTAAGGACAGACATCAATCAGGCAGCTTACTCTGCAGTGTAAAAAGCCAAGTTAACTGGTTGTAATATGTGATAGGGGCGTCGGCTTAGTATTCACCATTACATGATATTGTAAGGTAGCCCTATTTAACGTTTGTTGATGGAATAAAGAGTAGTGCAAGACCGCACAGAGCTAGTTTTTGAGATCATATACAGCCACGATAGCATCGCTCGAAGCCATTCTTCACATTCTTGTTTAAGGGACAAATAAATCCTGTCCTCCATCAACAGGTCGACATCATGAAGCACCACACAGTCAAAGGCCCCATCATGCGATATGGCATCAGCGAATCGCGCGTTCATCGTGGCTGCTTTATCGCCATCGGTAGGCGCTACAGAACAGAAATGAATTCAACAAAGCACTATACTCCTCTCCTGTGCAATTGAAGCGAAAGCTATTGAACAGCTGCAGCATTGTTCCTCATGATTATTGTCTTACCTGTTTTATCAGATGAGGTGAGGGGAATGGATTTGTTCTATGTGAGCAGGATAGGGTTGGGTATCTGGAATAATCTTACCATGATTTTCTTAACTGTTCAACAATGAGGATCATGTAATGCAGGGTGCTAATCATGTCCTCAGATGACTCCCGCCATATCGCCATGGCACTGTGATCAAAAGTCGCCTTACTGCTTGACAATCCTTGGGTTCCCCTGTGTGCCTAGTCCTAACTCATCCACATCAGCAAATACGAATATTTCAATACACAGCTGCAGTCCATCGTGTTCTCGGAATGAAACAAACGGATATGCTTACGATTTGTGCCATCTGGACGTCTGCAAGCACCAAAATAAGCTTCATCCATCACTATCGCACAAGCGCCTCATTCTTATATGTAATTCAGTATCCAACCAATTTGATAATTTTCTCACACCTGCTAAAAACTCAAATGTCACATGTCACCACGTTTAAATACTCTCCCTTATCTTATCTAATTCTATAGGATATCGCATGCCTCCACTATTTTGTCATATTCCTTACCCTATCACATATTTCCTTCCAAATGCCTCCAATATCCACTCTCTATCACGTCCATGTTCCTCTCCAATATATTGCACAACGTTCTTTCTCTCCTCACTCTCAATCATCACCTAGATGATCTGATCTGTGATCAATGTTTCACAGCGAATACTGAATGTGGATCCAGTCTGCCTGAATTTAAACTGCATCGGCATTGCCACAGAGATTACCTACCGTCGAAAGTCGGACAACCTTTGGTCATATTTATGATTAATCCTTTATGACAATAATGTACATTGGTGACAATATAAGCTATGAGGAGGCGTTGGAATATATAACTGTTGGGATGATTATACAAAATACGCAACAAAGTTTAATTGCATCACAATGTCTCACCAGAAGCGCCTCTTATTGCGCAATATTACATTATGTTTGACAGCAAACGGGTGTATTGACGATTAACACAGTACCACAACCTATACGTACCAAAAATTATCCGCGATTTTTCAACATTCACAAATACTCTAGTAGCAGGAAAGACTTATTCCAAGAATAACCAATATGATAAGATTATAATTTTATTAACAATAATTCTTTACATATAAAGTGAGCGTCATCAGTTCACATGAACATTTGCATACTTTATGTCATGACTTAAGGTCCCCTAATGCTTATTTAATATAATCATAAGAGATCAATGTTCATAATCAGGATGTGATGTGAGTTTGCTGGTGTTTATTTTATGATCTGTTCCTGACGGAAACAGTGTGCCCCCTCGCTAATAGCAATCACGATTCTCGGTCGTTTGCATATCGTTTGCGACAGCAATGAAAGGAACTGTTGGATTACTGCTCATACAAAACACTTTGTAATGTTGTTGATTGTGATCTCGGGTCAATATTCGTTGATTTCGAGATCAATGAATATCATACATTGAATGATTACATGCGTTATCATGCTATGCTCTTATATACTTGAGTCTGCATTTAAACAGTCGTTTATTGACTTTGAGCCTCCGCCTAGGTCCTTGGTAAGTCTACGTCCGATACTTATAATGTTTACTTCTCGTTTTATGACGGATATCTGGATGATACTTTTCGATCCACTACACTTCAATAATCGGCGGTATGTGAATCAAATGACACAGGTAAACTGATTAAAGACAAACACGATCTGGCTGATGATATCTGGCAATAGCGTTCCTCAACGGATGCATGCAAACCTTTGTTTGATCGATATACTATCGTATACTTTACTGTGTCCTTAACCCCACCATCCCACACAACCCCACACCGTCCCCTCTTTCTGCGCTTCAGCTTTACACTATATCCTGCCTATAAACTCCCCCACACATCATTATATTTATTCTCAGTTATCAACCAATTTGTCAGTAGTTTATCGCCGTGATATATCTGTTCAAGCGCTTGACTGGCCTGTAACACAATAACGATAGTTTACGACACGTTGATTTAGCTTTAAAAAATCCGTTAATGTTTGCCTTGGGTCTAAACGATAGCTCTTGGTGGTGTACGTCCACCAGGTCACAGTGAGACGAAAATAGGTTAGTGATGCTTCGGCGCACGTCCACCAATTACCGTTGAATGTATCCACTGGCAATGGAGCCGTTACTCACTGCTGTCTCGAATGAGACGAGTCAGCATGGCAGCGACAGAATGCATGGCGTGCAGTGTGTCATTTAAAAACAATAACCCCAGTAAGATAAACACGTGGAGCCTTTTCTCACAATAAGGCAAATAAAGCATGACTGAGCAGTTGGGAGACGTATTCATGTTATATAGTTAACCGATTATTGAGTGGACAGCGTACTTAATACAAAACTGCAATTAAGCCATAATAGCAGACGGACAGAATTGGACAGGGGCGCCGCAGTGTTAAGTGATACTAACAGAGATAGGTAGCCTAGCTTATGTCTTCCAACGATAGTGTTTTCGTCAGAATTTTTTCTTTTTCTTTTATCGGGCTTTTCTCCGGAAAGGTTTAACATATCAACATGAAATTTTGGGGTGTGATAGATCAAGTTTGGACACAACTACCGAACCAGTTTGATGCGCATGCGAAGTGTTGGAGGCTTATGGAATCGATTTTTCGTCGATTTTTTCCCCAATTTTCTGTAACTATCACCTCCATCACTACTGCAGTTACGAACATATGAATTACATGTTAGTAACAAGCAGTTATCGTAGCATGGAATAGGCGGAAAGAATACTTGTTTTCACTTTTTGTACTTTGTATAATGACATGTGTTTTAGAGCACCTATCGCGATTTTTGATACGAGTTCTCTACTTGCTGATATCTCGGAAACGGCTGTATTTACGCACATGAAATTTTGACCTCGTGATAATGATTGTAACAGTATTTTAAGCATTCACAGTAAAAAATAAACAGTAAAAATGACGCTTAGTTTGAATGTTTTCTACTGTGTCAGTTTAGCGAGCAGGCTTTCTGCAGGCTGGACATGTCTAAGTAGGTCAAACCTTACGTAATCGACCAGAGGCATTCATCGCTTTCTTCGGCTTTGCATTGACTTGGCTAAGGGACCATGTCAAAACATCTGCTAAGGGGTCATGTCAAAACATCTAGACGGCAGCAGCTTGTGACATCTATCCTAAAATAGTGCGCGTTACCAGCTCCACTCGCTGTGCGGTGCATATGGTGCATTAACACCAACCTTACGTTATGTAAACAAGGCGCAATCACAGTCTCGTTTGCTGAACAAATAGGTCAAGTAATCATTTTGTTTGGAGATAACATTTGTTCGTGTAATATTGTTGATACCGTATCGCTGATCGTCCAACTTACCGTTGGTAGACATGCCGTTGGCGCTCCTATCAATCTAGTTCAGGATTGGTCCCACCACCTTAATGAATAAATCATATCACCAGTTGTATTACATTCCATATCGTCCTTACATGCATTCCTCTCCTCCCCTCATACCCAACCAGTATCAACTCTCTTCTAGTTATGTCCCATATAGATTCACGACCGATCTTATATTCCAAAATCACACTCATTACCCCATTTCCTGTTATATTTCCATTCACCCTTCCCCCATGTATCAACCAATACCAGCACACTACCCTGTTGTATTATTATTGGTATCACTTTTTCACACCATAATCCAACACCGCCTAATACAACCCTCCAACAGCTCTTTCACTATGTAATACTCTAACTATACTATCTATACTTACGGTCCGCTGTGATTCGTACACAGATTGTCATGTCGCAATCTGTGATGTGTCGTGTCGCAATCTGTGGTGTGGTGATGTGCTACACGAACTTGAAAATCTTGATGAAGGAACACGAACTTCAGGCGTAGGGTTTAGAAGAAACTTAAACATTATTGATTTCTATGTCTTTATAATTTAAGAGCTTTGCCTCTAGAATATCTAGCAGTTATCGATCAGAGGGGCTAACTAGATCAATTTATTGTCTTACGGGGATCTTCTAGATTTATGCGGGTAGATAAAGTTGATATCATGTAGGGATCCTGTAGATCGTACAAATATATCCAAATGTAATCACATGTGGATTGTGTAGATCACACAAGGAGATCCACATGCTATCGCATGTGGATCCTGCAGATCACAGTCGTTTTATGTGGCCATTCAGTGGAGCACATAGATCCAGTGGCTCTTATGTGGCAAGCAAGTGGTACAAAAGTGAATTCTACCGTTAAGGATCCAGCTGATCACATAATGTGATCAAGACACAGACCCTAAGTGATTTGCTTAGGCATTAACAGGAGGGTGCAGGATAATGTGCAATGATATATAGAATAGCTTACCGACCAAAATACGCTCTATTCACGATGACTTATGCATTGTTCAACTTGCTCGCAGAGAATAATCTTTTCTGCATCTCTCCTACCCCTAGTCTCTTATTCTAATTACGATTTATCCAATTACTCGCTTGTCATTCTTCCCCTCCTCTCGTATTCCCTCCCTTACTCCCTCACTCTGTCCCCATATCATCCCCACATGATCCTCCTCTCTCGTTCATCACTTTTTCCCTTCCCCGTATTTAGTTTCGTGTTCCTCCGCCTTCCTCCCGACAATCCTCTCTCCACCTCGGCTCCCTTTTGTCTACAGCCAACTTCTCCCCCCTCGTCCCACTTCCACCTTATCTTGTCTCTTATCCCTCCCCATCTTCTCACATCCACCCTCCTTCCTCCCCACTCACTTTTGTCGCCATCCATCGTTCTCGATTGCCATTCCACCCACTCTCTCATACCTTGATAACCCTTGTCTTTCCTTTTCTCACATTCCACAATCCCAGCACTTCCCATCTCCTATCCTCCCAGTCTCTTGTTCCCCTACTTTCTCTCTCAGATGTATTTTCTCCCTCTAACCTCAGTCGCATTATTTCCCCTAGTCTTGATCATGTACTGCTAACCCCCCCCCCCCCCGATCTTGGTTGTTGTCCCTACTTCCTTCTCCATTTTATCCTCATGTCCCCGTCTCTCTCTCTCTCTCTCTCTCTCTCTCTCTCTCTCTCTCTCTCTCTCTCTCTCTCTCTCTCTCTCTCTCTCTCTCTCTCTCTCTCTCTCTCTCTCTCTCTCTCTCTCTCTCGTTTCCCTATCTTTCTCGTACCTATTCTATCTCCGACGGTCTTCTTCCAGTCTACATCCCTCTCTACCTGTGCGTGTTCTAACTTTCGACTCCTCCATGTATATCTCCCTCTCGCACCCATATATCCTTCTTCTTGTGAATCCGATCATCTCCCTCTCCAAGTCTCCTCTCCCTCCTTCTAACGTCACTAAACTTTCCCTACCTTCCTCATCTCCCATCTCAACTCATCTCCCTCGTTTCCTATGTATTGCTACCTATCTCGTCCTCGTTAGTTCACATGCCTCTGATTTTTTTTTATCAAGCCTCCTTCTCTTCATCTCCTACTTTCTACCCTTTTCATATACCTCTGTTTCACACTCTCGTCTCGCGAACCTACTTCCCTCCGTCTGAATCTTATTTTTTGACAACCAATTAATTATAAGCCTCTGCGCCTGTTATGTTCCAAGCCGGCCCCAATAAGAGCGCAGCCAACGTTATGATAATACTAGCAGAGCGGTCATAGTGTGCTGCTTGTGCATACAAGACTTATTTGAATAACCTGAAACGAATGCAAAGTGCGTCCATTTGATCAACTACTACACATGACACATACATGATTCATGATCAGCATACCGAAGGTTAGTTATGTATTGTATGACATGGAAAGTACTTTTGTTTGTAGCTGTTGAATGCTCAATGTTGCGTGTGGAGTAGTGGGTAATAAAATATCTTTGGAACGTTTGGATGGAAGTGCTACTTAATGTGTTGCCATCATGTGGCAGCTGCTGTCAACAGCATGCTCCTCAGTAATGGCCGAGAAGCGTGGGTAGATTAACCTAAGTCCATACACCGATTAAGGAAGTTATAACCAGTGTGATTTAAGGTTTTAACGACGTCAGTGTTTGATAAAGTGATGTAAGGATCTTTTCACACTGCGTGTCTCTTTGCATAGTATAGAGAAATGTGGGCCGGCCACGAAAAACGCCAAGGGTGGTGAGGGTTTTAGGCGAGGGATATGAAGTGTTTCCTCATCGCGACTGAACTATGCAATTCCTGTTGTGCTGTGATCATCGGAGGCCATTTTGATCATGTGATTCCGGTTGAGTGAAGTAATACAGGCTTGTGTGAATTTTGAAAAGTTATTGACTTTATTAAGGATGTATAATATCGTGATTATTGCTACATGATTGACATTTTGATAAGAAGTATGCATGGCCAGGTTTCTGGCTCGATCGATTCGGAATATCATGGAAAGTGGCTGGTCGGGCATAAGCATGACACAGATAATCGAAGCTTCCGAACTAGTATGGGATTCCCTGGAATGTTCATCAGTATTCATTGATGTGATGTCATTGATGTATGTGTTTTCTAACCCACTATAGATACATGCTTGCTAAATTCGGACCTCATTTGCCGAATTTGACCATGACTCCACCCACACCATGCAAGAAGGGAAAGTGCGCAAAGATGGCATCTGATGAGACTCGCTTTGTCAACATGACGTTGTTCAAAAACGGGTTTACATTGGAATTCTACACCTGAAACGAGACCAACAGATACGCCCGGTAGAGACAGCAGCAAGATCGTGCCGACCATAAATGTTCATAGCGGATTCCTCATGGGTATTTGCATATGAATAATGTGAAGACAAGTGAATATAACTGAGCCCTAGTCATAAGAAAGGTTATGGATTGCTTGTGTGTGATATATGTATGTATATATATTTACATATATATATATATCTATATATATATATATATATATATATATATATATATATATAGATATATATATATATATATATATATATATATATATATATATATATATATATATATATATATATATATATATATATATATATATTGGCTTCAAGGCGATACGGTACCTGGTCGGTATGGCACTTTGACACTTCGTTGAAGCTAATACGCCACTTTCAGCGTTTTTGATACCGACTCTTTCCAAAAATGAGTGCTACATCCGTGGAAGAGTCGGCAAATTAACTTTAAACGAAAACTGTTAAATTCATATTATGGTTTTCTCATTTGTATTGCCGTTCACCTGAAATTAGATACTAGTCAACTCAATGAATACGACAATATATCGATGCAGTGATGATGAAAATTATCAATTTAACAGAGCGCAAGGACGTGTGAATGGTAGTTAGCTGTCCGTCCCTAGCAAATTAGGACTTACTTTTGGCGGTGTTATTTTTTATCTCGGTACTCGCCATCCGCTAAACACGCGTGTCCTTCATTAAGATTCGAATATCAAGGGAACAAGTACTATTGGAATGAACATGAAGTAGTATTTTCCAAATCTCCGAACGATTCCATGATATTTGTGAATTCACTACTTAATTTACTAATGATGACACCTAAAGTAGCAATCACCAAATACTGCCCTAAAGCAAAGCTCTTTGAAGCATCCTCACCATCAGATGTTTCTATTAATTGGTGATTTCTGAGGAAAACGTTGCATATAATTTGAAGTGAGTAAATCAATGTTGTCAGATCAAGATCGTCATCTGCACTTATCCTTCGCAGGCTCATCGAGGGGCGGATTAAACACATGGAAGGTCCGCGCGAATCAAAACCCATTAAATTGCCCTCATCACTCTAAGGTTGATCCTATATAAGAGGAGATATTTTGCATTGCCACCATTCATTCTAACCAACCACACTTTCTTTTAGGACGATATTATTCCAACCATGGACAACGCAACAGCCGTTGCTTTGAAGACAAGTGTCATAGAAGCGCCTCAGATTTGCTCCAGTATCAACAGATTTAGTTTCTTGCTCTTGGTCACATTGAGTTGTCCAATCGGCGTCTTGGGACTTGTCGGAAACGTCATGTCTATCGTCGTTCTTAGGCAAGAGAAAGTACCATCTGCAACGACATTTCTCCTGAAATGTCTGGCTCTCAGTGATATGAGTTTGATAGTCGTCAAAATCACTGTCAATGCGGCTTTTTCCTTAGTCCACGTGGTTCCGTACGGGCGACTGAAGACGTTCCAGACCTTGGCCATAGCAATATTCATTCCCGTCAGCATCGTCTGTCACATAATCACCACGTGGTTGACAGTACAGGTCACATGGGTTTGTTAATTGGCTGGGTGTAAGCCGCTGAATACGAAGTTGAGATCGCACGCCATGGCTCGAAAATACGTCCTCGCTTTGTTGGTTTTCACATTTATTTTTAACATGCCGAAATATTTTGCGGCCCGGTTATATATACAAAATGGACGGCTTTATATAGAATATAATAGCTTTGCAAATAATCACTTCTACGCGTATGTCTACGATATTTTCCTGTATAACATGGTCGTATATATTCTGTCCGTGCTATTGCTCGTATATATGACCAACAGCCTTGTGAGGAAATTACATCAAATCAGTGCCAAAAAGAAACAAAGGATGGAAAACGTCGGGAAACAAAACAAAGACGAACTGACAATGTCCGTCGTCATCGTCGTCATCATCTTCGTCCTAAGCCAACTTATGAATCCAATTCGTCGCATCATCGAAGCCGCAGCAAGATGTTTCTGAAGGTGGTTCATATATCCACACTCAGGGAAGTCATAAGTTCGTCCGTATACTTCATCATTTATATGATGTTCGTTCCAAGATTTCGACGAAGTTCAAACGGCTGCTTGGTCAGAAGTAAAGCGTTGCGGTGAATCCAGTGGCTATTTTGGGCGTTCCGCAAGAAACAGTCACTTAAGTATATCTTAAGGCATGTTGATTAGATTCTTTGGTTGCTCTCGATAAAACTTTACAACAGTTCTATTTTTAGTGTAAATGTTGTAATGGCGTTTTAGGCTGATGTGCCATCGAGATTTCCTCCCGTCTGAGTAGAATGTATACTTCAAGTTCAATAGCTTCGCTTCTTGGATAGATCCGGTATAGGCATATTATGCGGTGCGCTGTACAATCAGTAGCGAGTGCAAGACAAATCACAGCATTCCCTACGGTCGATATTAACAACATAACGTCAAGGTTTAAGTCGTCAACAGATAAGTGACTCAATTGTACAGTTCGAATGACTGTTGTCTCTATATATGAGATGTGATTTCGGTTGACACCTTGATAAACATAGTTTTACTTTCTGTGCATGTGTGCATAGTGTATTCCAAAGTCTGTCATTATTTGGATAGAAGGAGTAATAAAAATAAAATAGTTTGGATGAAGCTAAACAACGGTAATTAACCTATACCTCCACGATATCTCACTATATAATTTACTTGCAAAGTCTCGTCAGCAAATACCATACATTAGATGCTAGTCAGTGCATCGTTTGGGTTTTGACTTGGTGTTTATCTGTTCCTATGATTTCTTTTAATTGTTTACTTGTTGTTTAATCATTATTTACTCGTTTTGTTTGTCGTTTATCATATATTTGTAAGCATTTCATAAAATCAGATTTACCACCAATGTTTATTCCACATATTCAATTCTTGTGGTCCAGTTGTATTAATTGTAATTAAATATCCCCTCTCAAAAACAATTGAGCTAATGATTCTCACAGCCAGTCCGAAGCATTGATGAAACATAGGTAGGGTTTGTATGTTTCCTCACAAGGCACTGCAGCAGGTCGACTGACGAGTAGAGCTAACCATCTTACTAGTGATAATAACGTAACACATAACAACTGGTACAGTGAAACGCTTGACCCCTTACATGGCCGATTGACACAGATGCTGTCAAACACGAAGTACTCCTATACCAACACACCCAACATCAAACTTTCATTGTCAATTTATGGCTTTTGTAGACCCACGAATTACATTTTATCTATGGCAAATACGTACAGCCAACCCTCTAGTTGGGGACATTGATATTTCCAACCTTCTGTAATTTGCTCATATCAAACGATTGCCCCTGACCTTACCAACCACTCCCACTGATCATGGGCAAATATGCACTACAATTCCCCAGATAACACCTAAGAGTTTATAGCTACGCCATGAAGGCTCGCACTAATTGACCTATGTGGTGAGCGTTTCTTTCATGTCCACTGTCATGCGGCCCTACCATAAAATCACTAAAAGCACACTGGACTGCTGTGTATTTTTAATTAGTCAACGTATAGGTCGAGACGACCTCGCCCACAAATTTCCATGTGGTTTTTAGATGCCTAACTACATGCTTGTCCGCATGTAGTGTGGTAACGGATTATTTGGATAGTGGGAGCATTTTGATGACACTCTCAATAAGCAACAAGCTAACAACGGTCAACGGATTCCACAACCCATCTCACAACAATCTGGTAGTGACACGGACCAGTGCCGAGCTCAGCGCGTCACATAAGTAGTAGCAATCATAGCCTCCCACATAGCCTCTGTCGCATCTGTCTACTTTACAAGCTTGCCTGGCATTTCTACTCGATCTATAGGACTTATTAAAATATTCCGGTGGCTCACTGATCACAGCTTTAATCAGTTAAATTATGCTTGTCAACAAAATATTAGCCACTTTTATACCTTTTAGTTTACACATAGACCGATCAAATTATGCATTAGCTGATCAGTTTCGGCACGAACAGATCGGTTTATGCATTTGTTGCAGAGGTTCTAGGTCTCATTATTGGCGACTGCTGATCAAATTTAGCACAGTATAAAAATGCTTCATTATCTAATCCTCTCAGATCTTTCAGCGCCGTCGTGCTAACACAATTTTCGGCTATATTTATTGCCCTCCAAAATGTTTACTCACCACACCCCAAGCGCTCTTTCCAAAACCTTTATCAAGCAAAACGTCAGAGTGCGTTAGGTTCTGCCTAACTACACCAGTCGAAAACATATCACAAACGAGTTTGTCTTGCACAATCACTATTACAAATGAAAAATCCCACCCCACATACAGCAGTCATACCACGTAAATAGCGAACCCTCATTTACTGAAAGGCCACCTTGGCCTTTGCGCGATAAAGCATGGCACTTTGCCATCGACGGACGTTTAGTTCGTAGTTAAGATATATTTGATCCAACAACTCTTCCAGTTCACTAAACACACATTGACTAATACACGTCTTCGTCCGAATAACCTGATGACTTTCACGGTAACATTATTCGTTCATGTATCCGTGATATTTATCAGCACCAAGTCCGAATCCTCCTCGTTGGTAAACGTGACGTATAACGACTTGCAAGTAATTTAGATTGCCAAAACAGCCTTGCCTCTATTACCGTAGTGTTTTGCAATCACAGTATATGTACAATACGATATCCAGTGCATTTGTACTGAGGCGGTAGATATTGGGAATAATTTGTCATTTTTTCACGGTCTGACATAAATCCAAGTGACTCATATCGCAGCTAATATTATGTTAATGACCAATACCAGGCTTGCTACAAGTATACACCGAACTATATTCCAACATTCTGCCTAAGTAATGGAGTAATTTATGACCGATGAGTAAACTGTTGTACATAAATCCATTCAGGTAAATCATTTTAAGCAATTTATCAGGCAAAGTAATAATTGGGAACCCAATATGATGACATCATCATACGAGCATAAATGTTTCAAAACGTTAACTTCTTGTTATATTGCATTTGAGATACAAAACAATGAATGCTTGATGAACGATGATATTGTCAAGTTCAACGCAGGTAGTGACATACCATTTTGTTTCACTCCTGAGGGACACAAAGTTTGCGTTGTATTGCCTTGGTGAATCGAATCTGTCAAAAAATATAACTGCGACGTAGTATGACAATATGGAAATATGACAGAGGTCATTGATTTTGAAATAATGCAATGATTTGTCAAGCTGAGTCATGACATGGAATTCCAACTTACCAAATCCATTTGATGAACTAATCATGATTAAACTGCCGACATAGATTAGTATCATCAAAATGCACGCGACTGCTGAGGTGAGAATTGATTAAGCCCAGACAGACAAATATCACCTTTCATTATTTATATGCACGAAACGTGCTGATACACTAATGCAAACTAGATGTATTTTGTGTAGGAACCACATTGCCATTGGTATGCAGTTGTTTATATCTTAATTTATGACAATAAGTAAGAGATCATAGTAGTAGCTGTAATATCCAAGTCCATAAAATAGCGAAAAAGCTGTGTAATTTCAAAATCATGTGTGGAATACCATAACATTTACGAAACAATTCGATATTGCCCTCGAATGTTGTCCGCTAACAAGCAAGTAAACAAGTTTCAATTGCATGAAATATTAACAGAGAGAAGGCGAGTACATTTGCCAGTGTATGTCGGAATATCCGCCTTGACTTTCTTTAAATGGTTGCTTGAAATACTACAAAGTGTCATGGTGTCAAATACATGACAATAACAATGAGCTCATTTTCAAGAGGCTCTATAGAACATATGTGCGCCATTTTGTCCTTCCTTTGTGACCCAAACCCGTCATTTTATACCCGTAACCCGAATAAAACAATTTTGCACAGCCTCATTACCAGTAATAATGGAGTTGTACTCTTTATTTTGTTATTTTTTCAACCTCAGATGGCATTCAGTTTATACCTCCTCATTAGAATCAAACATTAAATAACTATCATCGACAAAGAAAATTATTCTTAGTTTTTTTTATCTAATTCATAATAATGTCAATGCATTATTTAACGATGAATGGCTTGCAATGATACCTAAACGCAATTTCCTGCATTTACTTGTTGATCACTCGTAATTTGGACACAGTCATTTGCTAAATTTTGAATTCAAAGGATTACATAAATACCTGTATCATCCTACTCTTTTAAGAGTATTAAGTTGGTTGCAGGTGCAAGACGGAATGAAGTTGCCATACTAATGTGCTGCTATCGGCAACCGTTTAGATACACTAAGACAGCAACACGGCGAGTTCTGGAAGACATATCTGTTGATAAGACACAGTGTTTATGTGATTGTGAATTATCGATAGCTGCTTTAAAGGCAGCGCGTATAATGTGCAGTCATTCATTGTTGCTAAACCGTGGAATCTAGTTAACAAAGATAAATGAACACAGATCGCAGCTGTAATGTGCCGACATGTCTTCTCTCGGTATGATCAGCAAAGTTCGGTTATATATGATAACTTAAGCACTAACATCGATTGTCACAGCTGGTCATTTTTTTTTTTTTGCCAGCAGTGCGAATATCATCATTATTAACTAATATTTATGTATAGTTTCACGTATAATGTAGCTCTTTATATCAATTCTTTTCTAGTTCAATAGGTGACATGAATCCCATCAATTCTATTTTCGTTCTTTGAATGCATGCAAGCTTCCTGTGACTAAGCACACGCTCCTACATAATCGAGAGCCGACCTGTGTACTGAGTGTGTATAATACGGCCAACTCTGGTTGGGTAACCATGTCATACTCTAACGAGATGCCATCAATTTTGTGGCTGGTGTTGGTGTCGCCCGTTGTGTGAATCGCACCTCTGTAGTCGTTGAATGTGAGGTCGCAATCCAGTTTGTCACTTAATGCACTCTAGTACCGCTTTCATTTAGAACAATAGTTAACTATAGAGGGGGCCCTAAGGCAGTCCGTGATTGATTGGGAATCACTGAGTGGTCTCGACAAGCAGTGTCACAGCAAAATTCCTCCAAGGTATAGACCAAGCTGCTGCCAAAGCAGAAACTGCACTTCCCGAGAAGTTAAAAATGAGCTACCCTGAAGCCGTGACAGTGCAAGGTGGTGTAGATGAAACAAGCTTCATAGAGGGCGTTCCTAACGCTATAGAAGATCTACGTACACAAACAGACAACTCAGAGAGCGTATAAGGCTTGACAAGGATATTCAGACCCAGAGGGGTGAACTGGCCAACAACCTAGATAATATAACTGAGCAAGAAGGGGAGATAAAACAGCTGGAAGCTAAAATGGCATGCCTTGAAAAGGATGGGAGGGGTGATAGTCGAACATGGAAATTTCAAGCAAATGAGCTTTCAAGGCTAAAGTATATACTGAGTGAACGTATCGAGGCTGCCTTGGTATATCGAAAAATGCTGCGGACCCAAATCCACCGCATCAAGGAGAAATCAACAGACTTCTTACCGCTAGCCGAGCGTGTACAGACCCTGTTCCAGGAGTTACAAACGCCGCCATCCTCACTGCGATGGGATTGGCAATCTCGACCCTGGTAATTGCTTTGACAGGTGGAAGGGACACGACCCTCATGTTAGTGTTGTTCTTCACTTTACAAAATGTCATTTTTTATTTATAGATCTCGACAAAAAACGGATTAGGGCGAGACCTCTCTAAATATGTTAACAAAACCTATATTGATGTGCTACTGTGGTGTCAGTGGTGTTGACCATGGATATCCTATGCTGGTGCAGGGTCGAGTTTTGCGTATGAGGCTATCAACTAGTCTAAGGGACAGCCTGTCCTTCTAAGTGTAAGTTTTGTTATTAATCTTGCCCTACAAAGCAGCTTTTATATACCGAAACAGAGTAACGATTATGTAGGCGTCCGAGTGTTTACCATATCACTCGAGTTTGCTGCAGGCGACCAAATCAATTTCAGAACTCGTGGTAGTGCTTCCCAGGCATCAAAGTCAGTAGTATCACTCCTAATTGAATTAGACAGGTAGACTTATGTATACAACAGCAGCATAAAGCAACAACTGACCATTGCTACGGCACCATTTTATCCGGAGGTGCCTGACGAGAATTCAGGGCATTCCTATCAGTTGAATGAGATCAGTCTAAAGGAAAAATAATTCTGAGTGATATGGAAACTAATTACGATGAACTTGTGGAACTGAAGGATATAGTGAGAGATCTGAAGGTTAATACCGATGATCTTATGGAGCAAACAGAACGCCCAGAGGAGCTTGACAGCATGTGCCACATGAGTTTGTGATTCAAAGCGGTAAATAGCCGCGAAAGGTGTATGCCCCTTGGTCTTTGGACATGCTAGTTTACCGACAAACCAGCATGAGAGGTGGTGGGCCAGAACCGCCTCAGCCCCGTTTTGGGGGTCGGGTCTGAGGCGCCTTTATCCTAACTTTTGGTGAGTAACAATCTTGTATAAGCTGTCAAAGGGAGAATAGTATGGATGAGTAGAAGTGGCCCAGAAACGCCAATCTCTATACTACTTATGCAAAGTAAGATTTGGCGAGCTGTTGACGAAATGTCCGCTGTAGAGACTCGCTATGTGTTGTGGAATGTAAGTGCTTGTCATTGACCGTCGAGCCAAGGTTGAGATGAATCAATCATCAGGTGTTTGTGATTCTTATCATACTGTGATTCTTTTCTGCTTGGGTCTGAATTAGATGAGCGGCGATTGGGCTGTGACCGAGGTCATTTGAGATGGAGTGAAAAGAAATACTTAAGTTGGGATCAGACCCTTATCATACTAAGTCAACAGGCGGGTTATCGCCTTGATATATCAATTATAGCACATTTGTGTCATCAGTGTGATTTATTTTTGCACGCAATATCGGTTGCACCTTGACTCCCAAGTTATAATCAGTGCAAACTCCGCTAACTCAAAGAAAGACGAAAACATGTCTGTTGATAATACAAAGCACACTCGGCTGTTGAATTGTGCGTGTCATTAACTCACTCTGCTGCGTCATGTGGAAGGTTAAAAGAGGAAATAAGGTGCGCAGCGTAACTGCGACGTGTAATTTGAAACAAATGACGCATATTACTCTAAACGCGCAGCACGTGACTAATTAGGTAATGATAGATTGCACTGGTTCGGAACATATCTTCATATCTTCATAATTCAAGAAGCAACGTATGGAGAACCTTCCTATGGTAGTGCTGCTGAATAGACAAGTAACAAAAGGTGCGGGATAGGAACGGGGGCGTAATTGCGGTAGATTTTTGTGAGGTAGCCCTATGGGACGTTGGTCACTAAAATAGTGAGTAATGCCCATCCGCAAAGGGCAGGATGGAGATTCTACACTTGGTTTCAGAATATTAATACTATGGTAGCATGGCTTCGTTTTGAGGGTACATGAGTTTATATGTGTCAACATTTTGTGCAACATCTACAATAGACAGGATACGACATACCCCACACATCTCTACATACATGATTACAGCATACGTCCTTGCAGGGATCAAATCAACTTTAGGGAAGAATTAATTTCAAACCAAATACAATAGTCCATCAAGAACTCGCGGGAACCAACCCGCCATCTTACTTATGCTTGGACGAAAATGAAATATACCTTTTGTATGGAAAAGAAAAACATATGCGACCCTTCAGACTGATAATTGGCAAATGCAATCAGCTATTGAAGGGATGAGTTTACATATTTGGCATGTACCAGGGTCATTGGTAGTCGTGTGTATTGTCCAATTCAAATATTTATGTGAACTGAAACAACTACGAAACTCTACATATTTAAGGACAACAGTAGTTTCGATGTCTTGGGGATAGATAGTCGGGGTGTAAAGATCAGGTGTCTAGCTGTGGACATTGTACATCTGTCAAAACTCTATACATCAGCGGTATATCAATCCAATAACGCCTGAGAGGGCAGTTATTTATCTCCACTATTCATAATCGACGCGGTGGGCCCTGTTAGGAACCGAAGGTAAGACCATGCTTATTTTAGTCCTTTTTACCAAGTGAAGCTGCCTTAATATGTTTTAATTATTCATGTACACCGGCATATTGTGTGTATTGTCGACATCATATGCCACGGTGTGAGGTTTTACCATTGACAACGTGTTTCGATTAACAATAATGATTGCAATGGGATGTTTGGTGCTATTGCTAGCCAGCTGCTCTGCAAACGCATGTTGATAAACATATCTATTTAAATTTGCTAGTTAACATGAGCGATGTTCGCATTGTAGGTGAATGCTAGAAAATAAGACAAGTTATCCTCTGATGAGACTGACAAGGTCATTTGCATAGCTGAAGGAATGGGCTCTTTGTCGGTATCGTCTTAGTGTATTCCCTGGCCGATCCATAACGACAACATAGGCAGATTCACGACTACTGTTCTGGGTTATTCGGTCATCATTGGGGTCGCGTACCTTTCACTAAACAGGAGTATGTGTGTTTTTTTTCTTTAATATAACAGGCGCACATTCTTATGGTTAATGCGCAATGGATGTCTGGAATCGTCCAAATTATCGTGAACACTCGTTATTACGGAATCAAATCGCGGCTCGCAGTGATGCAAAATTCATAAATTTTATAATTTCCTCACACCTGTTCAAAACTCCAATGTCATATCTCCCCATATTACATACACTCCCCTGCGTGATTTATCCCTTACCATAGAATCTTCACACATATATCACAGACAATCATGATTGCTATTAGAGAGAGAGATACAGCGGGGCGAGTGAGATAGGGGAACCATTCCGTCAGAATGTCATCTGCTTATATATATATATATATATATATATATATATATATATATATATATATATATATATATAGAGAGAGAGATAGATATATATATATATATATATATAGAGAGATATATATATATATATATCTATATATATATATATATATATATATATATATATGTGAGATAGAGAGAGAGACAGCGTGCGAGTGAGATAGTGGAACTAAGTCATCATATATTTATATATATATATATATATATATATATATATATATATATATATATCTATATATAGAATATATCTACTATATATATATATATATATATCTATATATATATATATATATATCTATATCTATATATATATATATATATATATCTATATATATATATATATATATATATATATATATATATAGATACATGCTATATGACTAAAATATATCTCTAGATATATATATATCTATCTCTCTCTATCTATATATAGAGAGAGAGAGAGAGAGAGAGTCTCTATGGAGCAGATGACAGAGAGAGAGAGAGAGATTGAGCGATTGAGAGAAGGTATGAGGAATATATACAGCGTGCGAGAGAGATAGATAGTGAGAGAAGAGATAAGTTCTTATATATATATATATATATATATATATATATATATCTATATATATATATATAGAGATATATATATATAATATATATATATATATATATATATATAGATATAGATATATATATATATATATTATATATATATATATATATCAAATATAGATATATATATATATATATATATACTTCTATATATATATATATATGTGTATATATATACTATATATATATAAATATATTTTTCCTCCTAAATCTATACCATTTGGACTTTCTTCATGCTGTTGACTACCTTTTTGGACAAATTCGGTACACGTGTTCACTTTGTTGTAGCGTCAAATGACAAACATTGGGCACCGAAATATCTGCTGCCATACCGCAACATAAATTTGATAGTTACACCATTTCCACATTTTGTGGACGATATTTCATTGGTGATGCAGTGTGATCATTTCACCATAAGCGCTGGATCTTTTAGTTGGTGGGCGGATATCTTTCCCCTGGCATTACGATAACACCACTTGAAGTCGACGAATACATGACAAACTGGGTTTATTTACCCCCATGTGTAGCTAATAGAACCTCGTGGAGGGAAAGTATTCAAACCCCTAAATTGGATTGCTTAGAAGTGAAATAGTTGGCGGTCTGAACGCATTAGTTGTCGTAAGCGTTATGGTTTAGTAGTGGTAGTAGCAGAAACACGGTTATGGTATTAGGCAGTTGCATATGCATATGCTACAGGCAGATGCGTGCAAAATTGTCAGTATATTAAAGTTGATCAGTATGGCACTGCTCGAGATATTTTGCTTCATATGTCAGTAAATGTGACTTCGGGTATATCAAACGTTTATTTAAATTTCTAGGAGTCTACGTCAGAGACTGCAGGGTCCCGCTACTCTGCTCGACAGTGCTTGAGTCCACAACAACGTAGGGTGTCAGTGTGATGCTTATAAATATATATGGTTCGTCAATCCTCGTGTTCAATCTATCACCAGTTTGTGCCCGATTAATTGTCTAACGCGCGCGACCTGGTTTTCATACCAGTTCTATGCACCCTTGGTTTTCTGAGAGTAATCTATAACGTTGTAATGATATGCCAATAGAATTGAATACAAAATGTAAATGTCTAGTACAGCCCAATCGAATAGTGATTAACAAAGGCCCCGCGTTCAAATAGCATTAACGCTAAACATGCTAGTACGATTGGATTGTCATATGTGGGCAGACCCCCTACTTAGTAAAGCTATGCCCATACAACACTGATTTTGATGCAGATATTGTGTAACACAATATATATATAATCACAACAGAATTCCGCAACTGATGGTTACAGTCAACGCCATGTGATGAACTTATTGCTGAATATCTCGCGCAGATGACTTGCCATTATATATAACCATTATATTTTTGCGACTTATGACAGCTTCCCGTTAGATTGTAGTCACATGTAATACGCAATAGTAAGGCATAGACATCAATATTGATCAATGCAATAATCTTGGTGCAAATGTAGAATACTGATTCTGCATCATACTGGCGCAAAAATGTATTACAAATCCTATCAGCTGCACAGTACGTATTATTCTGTCTTCTTCATTGCAAAGAAGTCTGTGTGCGCTAATGTACAACTACATCTACCACTACCTTCACTACTACCACTGTTGGTACGTCTACCATTACTACTATGACTACTTCTACTTCTACGACGATTAATACGAAAGGAAATGACATATACTACTACCTACACTACTACGACTGCTACTACTACTTCAACTACATATTCGACTGCTTCTAACACTGCATCTGCTGCAATAAATACAAACGTTTGCAGCAAATACTTCTACTTTCACATCTTCGGCTAGATCAACTTCTTCTACTTCGCCCACGGCTCATTATACTAGATAAATAAATAGCTCTTCGTGAGATGTTTGCTTGCATAATGCAGAGGTGATAGCTGACCACATCATGCTTGATGTACCATATGAAGCGCAGTTTTGATATGATCCCCATGCGAAATTACATTGCATAGGACTAATGTGTATTATCCTCTGCTTTTCCCAGAGTCTCAACTTGACGTATTATATAACTGAGAGCATCAATCACACTCTAATAATTATGGCACGTGGTGTAGATATATTTGTCATTTAAGCAATTATGTAATTGGTGTCATGTATAATTGCTTTGCTATCAGGCAAACTTTTCAGTTGAGTAATTTAAAAATTCACTAATCGACGTAGTATGCTGAACGTAGTCTAAACAGACTTATAACATATGTAGCGCATACGGCTGGTTGCATGTATATATATAACAGCACGTGTGTAGAATACTTATACATAGAGCGCGTATAAATGGATGAAGGTCGTGTCAGGGCTGAAGCCAACAAAGCCAAGATTCTGGACATTCCTCATCCCCACAACACTTGAATAGTAAGGGCAAAATTTGAGTTTATTGTCACTTACAACAACGAGGTGATATCGCGACGGTAAAAGATGAAGATGATTTGGATGCCTGGACTGCTCACTTGGCACAAACCCAAGCCGCTGTAACTTAAGCATCGTGAAGGCGGGTTTGATTTTGTACCCTCTATTCATTTTTACCTGGTGACACATGTATATTTCTGGAGGAAAATTGATTGTTAGGAGTTCGCATTGTAGCACCAAGGAGCTAATACACACATCACGTGGAGGGGTTACTCGTCAGAATGAGATAAGTTTTATCGGACAGTAACAACCAAAGGGAACCAGGTTCAGGGGTTTATGATGGGCTGCCTAGGTATTTGGGCATGCGAAGGAATCGGGTAGCCCCGGTTCTGAAAGAGTGACAGGATCCAAAGATAAAGTATGTATCCAGTGAATTGCAGGATGATATTCAGTGGTTATTATATCGCTTCACGAGTCCCTCGAGACACAAACAAGCCTTGGTGATCAGCTACCCTTTAATTTAACGGGCCTGCCAAGGTGATGCTAACGATTTAAGGTGAACGTACAAAAGCGTTTGGATTAGGCTTAACAAGATTGACAAGCATAGTGGCGGGAGCAAATGAGCCATCAAAAGGAGATCCAAACAATGAGCGTAAAACATTGTTTGAATGAACACGGTTAAAGGCCACATCGTGAACAGAAAAAAAATCATCGACTGCCAAATGAAGACATAATTCTTGCTGAGAGCATTTGCACTCTTGTCCAAGCGCAAGGTATTAGGATAGCGCATTCTTGTAATGATTGGGTTGGAAATCAGAGCATCGGCAGCAGAGATTGCTACAGGTTGGGGTTAAAGCGCAACCATTACCACAGGCACTCGAGTTCGGATATCACGAATATCCTTCATTAGCATTATCCCCAAATAGCTCATGAAACGATTCAATGTCATTTCAGTAGCGCTTGCAGCCTCCGTATATGTCGTGCATACGTATTGTTCGATGATTTTACATGAAATGTATGCAATCTGGGTAAACTTCATGCCGCTGGCCTCTCATTGGTCAGTAGTGCGGCCTTTATTTTTGAGGAGGCATCTTTATTTTAACGATGTAGACACTAATCACGTGGTTTTGTTGACATATCTCTTAAGTTTACCACGCATTAGATGAATATTCTAACAACATTGAAGTCGAATACGTTTAATGAATGGTGCAATAGTAACCCAATGGTGAGTTATGATTGCGGAATTGATTGTCTCACGGGATGCTGGCGAGCGGGAATGCATGAAGATATTAGCCAGTGTTGACATCATGAGCGAGCGGTGAGAGGGTATTAACAACGAAATTTGCTCGCAGACTACAGGTTACTTGAAAGTTCAGTGGAATGATATGGTTGCTAGACAAGAAGTGTCAGATCACAATGTCGTAATTACTGGCCAAGTCGGGGTGGGTAAGTCTTGGTTGTTGTGCCAAGTTGCCACCCCAATGCCTTCTCCACCCCAATGCCTTTTGTATGAAAATAAATCCGGCAATAAAAGGATAAATACCACATTCTCGCACCAGTTGTAGTAATTATACGTGAAGTTAATAATGCTCATTCTATATTAAAATGTTTAAATCATTGGTATAACTTTTAAAAACTAGACTTTTGTCGTATGCGCTAAATGGGATAGTATCCCCAACATACAAGATATTTTGGTTAATTGGACTATTTAAGCAATACAGGACTCTAAATTGTTATATTTAATTTGAAGTATTTCGTTTTACTTGCCAGTAAGCCAAATCTCCCACTTGGACGATTGAGATTAGCAAACTTATTGCTAAAAACTACGAAGTAGTCGTATAAACACCAAATATATGTTTAGGTTTAGGCGCCTGACTCGGGGGACAGTAATCATGCACTTAGATGCACCCATATTGTCAACAGCTATAGCCCTAATGTTGTGGTTTTCAACCTACAGCCTATTTTAGTAGGGCGGAGTTAGGGCGTCAGCAATGGACATGATTCGCTGCCGAATTTCTAAGAAATCACTCTTATATTTTTGCAACAGTATTAACAATCTTTACGGAGCAGTAGTGAAAAGCACATATATGAACGTGTAAATGGTAAACAAGCATCAGAGCATTCAACTGTTGGTAGTTTTATTAATGCATATTGAAGTGGCGGTAACCACTGCGCCCATGTTGCGGAATTGTTTGACCGTATACTGTTTACGCTTTATACACATTAAATGACGCTATATACTCTTACTTCGCTCTACCCTCTCCACGTGCTCCACCCTCTCCCCAAGCTCCACACTCTTCCTCTCACCTCGCTCCACCCTCTCGTTCTGCCTTACCTCCACCTTCTCTCTCTCCCCTCGCTCCACCCTCTCCTTCTCCCCTCGCTCCACCATTTCTCTCTCTCCCGTGCTCCACTCTTTCCCTCGCTCCACTCTCTCCCTCGCTCAACTCTCTCCCTCGCTCCACTCTCTCCCTCGCTCTACTATCTCCCTCGCTCTACTATCTCCCTTGCTCCACTCTCTCCCGCTCTCCACTCTCTCCCTCGCTCCACTCTCTCCCTTGCTCCACTCTCTCCCTCGCTCAACTCTCTCCCTCGCTCCACTCTCTCTCCTCGCTCCACTCTCTCCCTCGCTCCACTCGCTCCAATATCTCCCTCGCTCCACTCTCTCCCCCACTCCACTCTCTCCCTCGCTCCTCTCTCTCTCCCTCGCTCCCCTCTCTCCCTTGCTCCATTCTCTCCCTCTCTCCTTGCTCCATTATCCTCCCTCCCTCCACTCGCTCCCTCTACTCGTTTTGCAAACCATGGAGAGCTATGTAGTACCTTGGCTTACTTACGTCCCACAGCACGTATCTTATTAGAAAGGACCTGGAGAAGGCGGGACCAAAACACCACCTTGCGTAGCCTGGGGAGGTATCTCGCGACCAAATTCAGCACAGCATTATCACTGAATAGCCTGAATTTATGGCCCACGCCATTCACCCGTATTCTATTTATTATGATCTCTAGGGTGGAGGTAGCCAGATGAGGGAGCTAAACTTTCTTATAAAGTAACGGGTAATAAGGAAGTAAACTGAGACATTAGGGAGCAGTTACACCCTTATATGGAGGGAAAACTCTTCAGAAGTAACAGAAGTTATATTTGGCTTCTAGATGTTTTACAAAACGGGTACGTATCTTGATTGTGTGGTTTGAAGTAGGCGTGTATGTAGCATCACTTTCAGTGGTAATGTATAGTAGATGAGATAGCGAGATATGTCAACAAGTACAATTCATTGCAATTCAAGGGGATTAGCAGTTAGCATTAGGTGCTTACGTTACACCTATCCCGGATAATGGACGACTGGCAATGTGTTTATACGCACTTCAATGTCAGATTAGACATCTATGATAATGTTCATACATAGACATGAATTATTATAACGCCTTATTTCACACAAGGGGATTAACAGGCGCACGAACTTGGTCAAACATGTAGCAACGACAGGTCATCAAGATAGGCAAACGTATTATATATATATATATATATATATATATATATATATATATAGATATATATATATATATAGATATATATAGATATAGATATATATATATATATAGATAGAGAGATATATAGATAGATATATATATATATCTCTCTCTCTCTCTCTCTATAGATATATATCTCTCTATATATAGATCTCTATATATATATATATATATATATATCTATATATATATATCTATATATATATCTTTCTATATAAATTCATTTTTATATGTATATATATTCCCTCTATCTTTGTTTATATATATGTAAAGTAATGTGTATGCATATATATATATATATTTGTGTATACATAGCTATATATAGAAACATATACATTTAATAATATGAATGTATAGACATATAAATATATACACATATATTTATGTATATATATATATATGTGTATATATATGTTTATTTAGGAATTCATATATATATATATATATATACACATATATACACATATGTATACGTAGTTAAAGGAAGATATATATATATATATATACTTATATATATATATGAGATATATATATATATAGAGATATATATATATATTTATATATATAGATATATTTATATATATATATATATATATATATATAGATATATATATATATCTCTATATATATATATATCTCTCTCTCTATATATATATATATATATATCTATATATATATATATATATATATATATATATATATATATATATATATATATATTTTATACTGACGATTATAACCATTGGTAGACCACAACCACTCGTGGACAAATATTTTAAAGTACATTTTTCCTATTGTTAGTTAATAATTAGGCGAATTTGAATTGATATAATGCAGCAGTTTAATGCAAATACAAATCTTTGTGTCACTTTTTATTTCAGGTAAATACTTTTGCTCCTCTAAAGGTCGTATACGTACAATCCAACCCTTCGTTTCCATATATATTTGCGTATATTTGCATACCACCGAATTTTTTGAAAACATTTTCAATATCTAGGTATTACAAACAATAACATTTGTTGTAGATGTGATTATTATAAACCATTGGCAGCGTATTGCGATCTAATACAATGTTGTAGATGGATGAATAAAAAATCAATCGAATCATTTCATACTTCAAATAACCATATCCAACACACATGATTAAACATTATTTAGGTGTAAACCAGTGATAAAATGTTAACTTGTCGAAGAAAAATCATTAATTACACCATCGCCTGGTTTGTGCGATGGTAAGACTGCCATTGGCCATCACAGCATATTTGAGGTTAAATGTATTAGCATACTGAATGACCAGTGATGAAATATTAACTTGTCCAAGAACAATTATTAATTACACCATCGCCCCATTCTGTGTATTTAAAAAGACCACATACAATGGGATAACTATTTGCCAGTCCAATTCAAAGATCACCTACCGTTGTAGAATCTCCACCTACCTCGGGGTCAAACGCCTAGTTCACTGCTTGGAGCTATGTGGATTTGCGACCCCCTCCTATTGTGTATAAGTGTGCAGATTGACCCCAGCTAAGAAATCAAGTATACGTCATTACGATGTTAACCCCCGAACTTTACGGCCTAATTCTTTAGTCATTTCCGCGCGGTATCACACCTTACATAAGCCTTTACCATATAATCATGGTCGATTATAAATAATGGCGGAATAAACTCTTCTGTTCTTTATGTCGTGTCTATATGAACATTATAATTGCCTTTAAAGACGGGGATAGGGTATACAATTGGCACCATGATGGCTTGTTGAAAGAAGCCAAATTGTGAGCTTAACCACTTGTAATGCATCTTTTCGCAGCTCAAGGGCAAGTCTATTGGCCTCGTTCAACAGAAAAATCAGCAGTCGATACAATGATGGTGACACACATGGATTGTGACTTTTGATTTTTTGCTAGAAATTTTCGCGATTTCTCAATGCAACTGTCCCCGATCAAGCCATAATTAAATTAAATCTATGAAGCAAAATTAGAGCTACTCCAATTAATATAATTGCTGCAACCCAATATCCATGTTCTAACACAACTTGCAGCACTTGGAAAATAAATAGAATGTTATCTCATACTAAACTGCGTGATAAATTTTATAACTATGGTTTTCGCCATTAATTATCATTAGCAACCAATATGATTCAAATCCCTGTGTATTTCAGTAAGTACTCTGTCACCGGGAGCCTAAGCAACTGAAAATTTGTACAACAATTTTGGGTTAAATGGTTAGTTTTTAAACGCTATGTCATTTGTAAAAGCTATGTTTGTAAAAGCTATGTCGCAGATGTGATAGAAACGATGACGAATGCACCTGTGGATGCGTGCATCAAACATTCAACGACAACGACTGTGATCTCAATTGAAGATGTACCTTCTTATAACTCTTCAGTGTGAGAGATTTTTCCTAATTCAAAAGATTTTAATTACATCACAGGAAATGTATATTCATGAAGATTACTGAAAGTCTATTAGATAATTAGTTATTAAGGCTTCAAGTTTTATGGGATTGGCCGGCTTTGCGCCGATATTCTACGGTAATTCCAAACCCTCCGCCCCCACGAATAATTCATGTACACCTTGAGATAGTTAATTGGTTGTCACGATCATGTGTAGCATAAATTGATCGTCTACCACCTGTCCAGACATTCTGTCTATTGTAGTCAATTAGTAAATCACCCAAATTCACCCAACACGCTTGTCATATATTGGTTAGTACAAATTAGAACTGGGGGAGAAGTGATTCTTGGCACACTTTGTCGTTCAGTCTCAGTATCTATCTTCGAATTTGGACCCCTTCAACAATATTGGATATCTCATTGAATTGCAAAGTAAGAAACTTGGACTTGGTGTACCGGCACTCCCAGAAAAAACCTTCTACCTGACTCGTCTTATTCATCGTACAAGTAAGTCACGTACATAAGTGTCTATCTGTACTATAGTACTTGAAATGAAATCCTTCTTGAAGGAAATGAAGCAGATCAACAACAGTAAAGGCCTCCCTTACCAACTAAAGTAGATGATGCCATTGATACGCATGACAATCATTATTAAGTGCAGTAATGATATTTTGGTCAAATAGTCTCACAAATTCAGTTATCCTTTGATTTCATTTGAATGGTGTATTGCTCAATGAAATTTCCACTATCAAATATATAGGTCACTTCATATCCAATGATGATGAATCTAAACAATCCATGATGCGGACAGGTTAACTTAGTTCTCTGACGCTTGTGAACCACTTATTATGCTTTGAACTTCTTGCTTTTACGTGGCCTCCATATGAACTCAATGCAACACATTGAAGAAATTATAATTAAATTTACATCTATGAAGCAAAATAGAATACTACTCCAATTAATATAATTGCTGCAACCCAATAATGGTTCTCGCCACACAACTTGCAGCACTTGGAAAATAAATAGAATGTTATCTCTCATACTAAACTGCGTGATAAATTTTATAACTATGGTTTTCGCCATGAATTATCATTAGCAACCAATATGATTCAAATCCCTGTGTATTTCAGTAAGTACTCTGTCAACCGGGAGCCTAAGCAATGAAAATTTGTACAAATTTGTTTAAAAGATATTTGGGTTTAAATGCTAGATTTTGTAACACTTTCGTGTTGTAAAAGATATGATACAAACAATTTTAACTGTGGACTATGTACATTCAAATACTAGGTACATTTATGAATTCAACAGCGATGTGATAAAAGATTTTGCACCTGTGGATGCGTGCATCAAACATTCAACGACAACGACTGTGATCTCAATTGAAATGTACCTGCTTATAACTCTTCAGTGTGAGAGTCTTTTGAGATAATTTCAAAAGATTTAATTACATCACAGGAAATGTATATTCATGAAGATTACCGAAAGTCTATAGATAGATAATTTTTATTAAGGCTTCAAGTTTATGAATAATTCGGCTTTGGCCTTGAGATACAGTTAATTGGTTGTCCTCCGCCATGTACGCATAATTCATTACCACCTTGAGATAGTTATGCCGAATTGGTGTCACATATATGTGTAGCATAAATTGATCGTCACCTTGGTGTCACATCTTCTATTAGTCCTTGTAGAATTATTCACCCAAATTCACCCAACACGCTATGTCATATATTTGGTTAGTACAAATTACAACTGGGGGAGAAGTGATTTGGCACATTGTCGTTCAAATCAGTATCTATCTTCGAATTTGGACCCCTTCAACATATATTGGATATCTCATTGAATTGCAAAGTAAGAAACTTGGACTTGGTGTAACCGGCACTCCCTCCCAGTAAAATCTTCTAACCTGACTCGTCTTATTCATCGTACAAGTAAGTCACGTACATAATTGTCTATCTGTACTATAGTACTTGAAAAAAAATCCTTCTTGAAGGAAATGAAGTAGATCAACAACAGTAAAGGCCTCCCTTACCAACTAAAGTACTATTGATGCATGAATTCCCTTCTAAAGACAAATGATATTTTTCAATTAAACTACATCAATATTTACCATGCAGTGTCATTATTTCCCTGCAGTAAATATACTAAAGTAGATGATCCAAATTCAGTACGCATTTGAATTCATTATGAATGGTGTATTGCTCAATGAAATTTCCACTATCAAAATATAGGTCACTTCATATCCAATGATGATGAATCTAAACAATCCTGATGCGGAACAGGTTAACTTAGTTCTCTGACGCTTGTGAACCAATTATTATGAATTGAAAATTCTTTTGCTTTTAACGCTTTTCCTTGGTCATGGGATTCATTGCTGCTTGTTGTTGTTTGAGTGGGCACTAGCCAAAGAAAGCACTGGATTCCATTGCTGCTTGTTGTTGTTTGATTATAACTACCATTCCAAAGTCCAGTAATATTAACAAATTATGAATAATAATGAATTTAATGTAAAGTGAATATTAATGAATTACACATATGAATTCCGTAATGATTATGCAAATAGGTTTATTCTAGCTTCCTGAGCATTAAAGGTGACCTATAAAAATCTAACCGTGTTTGACATTAGTTTCAAAGAATTACTCCGCTCTAAAACCACATAGGAAAAAGCGATGAGCCGATTCTTGACATTAGTGAATAACTTGGAAGAATTCAACCTATGTCATGGAAATTAACTGATTGAAGAACACTGGACTAATGCCGTGGAAATTATTGAAGTTCAAGGAGATGATATATTGAATTTTCAGTTTGGGTTTGAGGGAAGATATCATTGGTCCGACGCTTGTTTGAGCAGCTTGGTGTCTCCACTGTGTCCCTGGTCATGAAACTCTGCCTCACATGGTGCCGGTGCGTGCAGCAATCAGTATGTAAATTATGTAAAAACATGGAAATATAATGAGCGCTAAATTTTTCATATTGATTGATAATCTCAATTTTCGACAAATTTTAACAAACTGAATGGGATGTCATCATCAGACATTTCCTAATCCCACTGTGAATTCCCTGGAGCTGAAAATACACAAATATTTGGATGATTAAACAAATACGATAATTAATATTTACAGGCGTGGGCATATTTGGGATTTCCATTTGCCTCAACAGTAGATTGCATTTTTTCAGTATAATCCCCCCAAAGAGCCATTCTGTTGGATACAGATTAAAGATTAACTTGTTTTTTGGTCAATTGTATGGTACCATAACCTGAATGTTGGCATGTGGTTCACCAGCATATATGGTAACTGTATATCTCAAATACTCACGAACAATACATTATGTTCCAAATTCTACTATAATTGTGTCTTTTCATGTAAAAGTTCAATGCAATAAATGCATGCACTAACACTTGTTTGTGTGGGTTGGTCATCTGAATCAAATCAGGTTTGCACCAGGTTATAGTTTCTAGTTGTGTTATCATGAAAGAGACATACATGTATGCTCACTGAGCTAATAAATGCATACACTTACCTACAAGACTACTTGGTTCCGATTGGTCAGCTGAATAAAATAAAGCATATAAATGGTTGCAGTAGACCTATTTCATTAATCTCTGTGTTTTGATGATATAGCCAATCTCTGTATGGGTAATTGAATCAATAAATGCATATGCCTACAAATGATTCTCTTTTCATTCTCTAGCGGATGAGGGGCACCTGAATCAAGTATATACTTGAGTTATATGATGGTTATGGCAGTTGGTGGATTAATATTTTGAAGAAAAAGCCAAATAGTAAATCTATGAACTATGCATGCAATCTAATCTTACTATCAATGACATGCGTTGGTTTAGTTTCAACAATTGAAGTGACATTTCGCTCTGTAGGTGTTGAGGCAGTTGTGTTTTGTTGCAGTGTAGTGGAAAGAAGTGCAGGTCGAACTAGTTTCTCTGTTGGTCGTTGAATGACTGCTTGGCCTCTTCATTTGTGTGCCATGCGGAAGGCCTTCAACCAAAATACATAGCCTGCCGTCATCAACTTGGCTGTATGGCATCCGGGCCCCTGCTTTCCCTATCGCCATGACACAATACACAAAGAGTACTTTATTTGTATGAATTTGTACAGGATTCAGGCAACTGATATCCAGGGCCTATTATTAAATGTATTACCATAACAGTTGTTGTAGATGGACTTAACTTGTCCTCTCAGATTTGCTGATTATTCGTCGTTGACCAGAGGGACACCTGTAAGCAAATAGAAACCAACATACAGTTCATAATTTATGGGATCTGGTCGACAATTTAAATGATTTGATGCGTTATTTCTTGAGCAAAAACTGTATTTACATATTTGAAAAAAGAACTGCCAGGATTATCACCTTGGATAGCACAGTAAAATTTTGTGGCAATATCCTCTTCACCATCAATGAAATTCTCGCCCTTCCTGCTGCCGAACGTTTGCATATTGCTGCTTTCACTGGAAGAAATCATGACAACACTTTCTTCCCCTACTTCTTCTAAATCCTGAATCTGAAAACGTGACATAGAACAATATTGAAATTAATGCACACACAGCAGGCATTATCGATTAATGCACTCAAATGGATGAATTGTAATGAATTGAATGAGGTTGCTTATTTACTGTTTTTTTTTCTCTCCAATCAACATAAAACAGCAACGTTTTCTGAACCATATTTAAATATTATTAGATTTCTGTTATCTCTAAATGTCATTGAGTATTTATTTGCTTGTACATATATCCATGTCACTTACCAATGAACGCAAAGCTTTGATTTTCTTTTTCACATGAACATCCTTTTGAGTTGGTGTCACGCTCATAGTTGGCATGCATTTGTCATTTTCGTTGGCCGCATCTCTGTAACACATACAAGTGGTCAATAAAGTTGATCACAGAGGGATTGTAGTGGTTATTTTCTGTATGATAACGTATGACCAGTATTTTGTGTGGTAAAGTCACATGTAAGTGGTGAAGGGTTATTTCAGCACCTCCAAATATCCTTCTGATGTTGGTCCATTTCTCTCCACCGCTTACTTGCCTCGCTCATTCGGGATGTTACGGTGGGTCCAAGGTCTGAAAGCCCCATAAATGTGTAGCTCAAAATATAGTTAATGATACCCAGAACATAGAAATAGATGGCGCAGGCTCAGATGATTCATACAACTGACTGTAACCTAGATTAGAGAGTAGCGGTGAAATGAATGCCCCATAACCGCTTGTATGTCTCAAAGACACCTTTTCGCGCCTTTTTTGTCATCTGGCCCTACTCTTCCTGGTGTCAATGAAATTTTGCAACAACAAACATGCATTAGGTTTGATAATTCTATATCATGCTCAGCGTCATCATCATGAGCATCTTCAAAAGCGGAAGTCAGCCACTGTATAAATCCTTCACAGATCACTTTCAGCTTACATATTAATCCAAGGTTTACTGCTCCTACCTTTACTAGCTGTGTCAAAAGACCGAGTTGTGTTGCCAGAGCAGTCACTATATCTTTTAGAGCTGGACTGCCATAACTTGTCAGACCAGACTCACTCACAGGCTTCCAAAAGTACCCCTTTTTTACTAGGAGTAACGAACACTATTCAAACCACATGCACAAATGATAATACCTTGTTTTTAATTTGTTTTTTAAAGGTGTCGGAAATTATTATTTGTACCATGTTCTCCCTGGATAATGCCAAACCCCTAAAGCATACCCACCCAATGTATGCAGTACTGTATATTTGGAACATGCAACCAGTGAGTTATTAAAACATCTGTGGTAAGTGGTTGGGGAGTGGGTAGACTTGGTGTAGCCTATGATGCTGGGGTTAGTGCTTTAGGGTCTGAAGTGTTTCTAACATGACCTGATTTTTTTTTACCAAGCTTAACAGTCCACCGTGAATGTCCTAGTCTACATTAACGTAAGGTTGCACAATCCATTTAGGCATGTGCAGATTATGAACACGATGTACATAGTGTTCGCCTAACACGTCGCTTCTGTAATGTTGTTCTAAATAGAGCGCATTTAAACCAAATATCTGCTAGAAATATTGTAGCCAAAAGCCCTGTCTGAACACTTTTCCTATCTGTTAAACTGCTGTATTAAACATGATATAATGTTTTGTTAATGACTGATACAGCCCCCTCTCTCTGTGTTGCTACAGTGATATCCCTCATGACAAGATGGTGGAATAGAAGACTGAATCATCAACCCTATTCCGTTCAAAATATTGATCCAGAAGTCACAATGGAAGAAATGCTTTGATGGTACCAAGGCCAATGGACTAATTCCTGAGTGCATAATGAATGTTCAAATTTCTTTAAGAGCAACAATCAATGTTTAAAAAAAACTTTTTATATGATAAAATGCTGAAATAGCTTTTTTTATTTTAGTTATGGTACTCGATTTGTCATATTAAATCGGATAGTAGAATATGGGCCAAATCATTCCGGCATGCAGTAATTACTCGCATGAACAATTGTTTGATATATGTAACTATTGTTTTAGTTTTGATTACCAAAACAACCTTGTTCACACTGTTATGCGATATTATTATGATCAACCTCCAAATAGATTTAAAGGTCAATATAGACATAGTGTTAATACATTATTTATTAATAATTGGGTGACACCAATCTGGTTGGGAGATGCAACTGTTAACTTTACTTTAACTTATGCTGACTATTTTCCTGTTTTTATTTATGTTTTGAAAATAAAGCTTTGTTGATTATTGGTTTTGTGATGATTCTATCGTGCCTTTGAAAGTGCCAATTTACTTCGATCAATTACATTTAGGGTGTCTGTGTGGGTTGCGGTTGAAGCTACCCCTGGTACCTATTGGGCATCTGATAGAGTGGTTCCAAGGCAAATTAATTAAACTTTCATAAGATTGAATGTATACAAATAGATAGCACAGGTATGTTTTTCCATGGAAAATTACACAGCCAACTATATATGACAGAAATCAAGAATGGCGGGTTGTGGCTGCAGCTACCCTTGATACCCATTGGGACCCGTTATGAAGTAAGAGCCAGGCGAATCGATTTTTATGAAATAAGATGTTGTATGGAAAACATGGATGGAAAAAGAATGTTTATCCATGGGAAACTACACAGCCAACTGTATATGACAGAAATCACTCCCAGAAATCACTCCCGCCTGTACACCGGCAATATGTCACAACATCTAGAATGTTAATGAACCCTCGAGTTAGGCTATTTAGGTTAAACATTGGCAATTTGTTACATGACCAATGTACGAATTTCAGTATTAAACCGAAAAATTGTAAGATGAGTTCACCGCGTATAAATAGTAACACCGATCACCGATCCTAAGGATAAGGATCATTTAAAAGATTTATCCGGGGCCACAATTAAGTTTTGAAGTAAGACATGAATTAAGTTTTAAAAAGTGGCAACTAAAATACCTTATTTCATGCTTGCTTTTTCCATGATCGCAAAACGATTAACGAGATGGAGATCTCGAGTGTCATTCGTTAGGTGGAGATATACACGCTGCATCCAATCTTGCAGTTCACCACTCACGTCATGAGATCTCGTTCCAACTGCAACGCTGGTTGGCGAATGCAGGTATCTCACATGGTAGGATAAGACCAGCTGCAATGCCTATTGGCATTGCCAGGTGGAGACCTGCACACGCTACTTAGCATTGCAGGTTTCAGAATCGGGTGACATTTTATACACTAAGATAGTCATCTGGAAGGGGGATTCGGATATTTTACAGCTAATGTATTCACAGCAAGACTTTCGTCGGATAAGACGAATGCTTGTGGTCCATTTAAAGTACTTCAACCGTATGTAATGTTGTGGTAACAACTGCTAACAAGAGCAAATATTGTGTTTGCACCTTTAACACGTATGTCTGCTTGTTGTAGTGCTCATGTAGCCTGAATATTCGAAACTGTAACCTTGTGTATAGCAATCTTTGATAACGTGTTGCCCTGATGATAAAAAAATAAACTCGATTTAATTGCAACATATGCAGGTATGTGAATATAACCGGTATACTTGCAGAATGGAATTGTGCAGAATTGTCATCACGTGGTGGGATCGGTTGTGTGACACAAAGGTTGTGGCTCGCCATCGACCGCTAGACATAAATTTTTCGCTTTCTTGAGAAGTAAGAATTATCATGGAATGAATGACTATGTGATGTATTCGATGTCCAGCTGCAACATAACAAATTCGTCACAGATATTAGACAACGCTGTGGCCATTTCGTATGTCAGTTCAATTGTTTTGTCACAAATATTATACATTTTATGACCCATCTTTATAATACAATATGCGAAATAAAGTAGAAAATATTTCTAAAAAATGCAAAGATTTAGCATTGCAATAAGCAGCGTAGTGTTTGATAAATTGACATTGACATATGTTCGTGTATTTATTTTCATGACGTAAAGCAATGTCCGAAGGATAGAATTAGTACCTTCAAACATGTCCATAGCAAGTGTTTTTAATGAATTATAATCAATAATCTTATCGGGCATAGTGTTCAAAATATAGGATGAAAACACCCACTACTGGCATTATTTTCCTACATGGGTCCCTCAAAAATGCCTGGTATAGTTCCGAACATTGTATCTCGTAAGCCAGTCTGCTACCTCGTCTGCACCTGGCGCATGATTGATTGTTAGGCATGTCGAGCTAAATGATTATGACACCGTCTCAAATGCATTGTATTTAAGACTAACGTAGAGCCATTGAATTAAACTACACCAAAGAGCCTTATATTATATGTACACTTGTGCAGTCGTACAATACTTGGGCTTTAAGCTGACTGTGGCTATCTCTCCTCATCAAATACGCTTAACGAGAATTGTTATAGTTCTATTTAGCAAATTGTATCTGTTACATATTCGAACAGCTGCACCATCACAATAAAGAGAAGCAGATACATTCTACTCAAGCCAGCTAGAGTAAGTAAGGATCTACAAAATAAATATTCCGAGTTTTCGTTTTCGATGAGACCATTTCATCGTTTATCTTCAGCGAGGTGCCAGAAGAGGAACTCATTAAAAATCTAAGAGATAATATGATAATCATTGCAAAGATTTTGCAGATTATTTCACAGTTCTTGCCAGCAGCCTCTCTTGACATGTCCTAGTGAATATTGTATCAACCTACCTTCCCCAAATACCCACTGCGTCCAACAAATAAAGCAGAGCAACCCTAGAGAGACATATCCTCTTAGTTTACCCACTACAAAGAGATATAGTGTAGTTCGTAACAGAATCTGCATATAAATAATATTATCACACAGATACATAGATACATCAAATTATATATACATATAAATATATATATATATATATATATATATATATATATATATATATATATATATATATATATATATATATATATATATATATATATATATATATATATATATATAGATATACATGTATATATATATAGATATATATGTATATATTTATGTATATTAATAGATATATCTAACAATATACACGGAAATATTTGTATAAATAAATATATATAAACATATATGTTTATATTCGAATATATATATGTATATATATGTATATGTATATATACATATATTCATATCTAAATGTATGTGTACTGTATTTTATATGCATCGCATTGAACGCTAAAGTACATGCATGTCTTATTCACTATAATGTCTGAAATAAACTATTGTTATTATCATTGTTATATATGTTATTGTTATTATTATCTTATTGCATGTAAAGCTTACTATTGTCAAAATTGACATGACTCCCCCAAGGGTGGCACATTTTGCAAATTTTACGGCCACAGGCAAGCCAAGTTGTAGTCGCTGAGACAACAATCTTTGCGCTGTGCAGATAGCTCAAACACCAAGAGGATGTCGAGTTGTTACATTCCAAGAAGTTGCAACATACAAATGCAATTATATATATATATAAAATTGAAATAATTGTTGTGAATAACACCACGAAGCAACAACCCAACGAACAAAAGCCAAGACTTGGTTAGATTGATACCCCTACACCAATATCCTAAATGAAATCATTCAAGAACCGAATTGATCTCGCCAAATATGTCGAATCGATTCTCTACTGCTAGAAGGTTCACAAAATATACTATTCTGCCAAAAATCCGAGCAAAAAAGGAATTAACGGCAAATTGGCAACAAAACATGCTTATGGATAATCGATTTGCGTAAATTTTTTATAGAAAACCAGCGCAAGCTTCTGGATATGGCATCAGTGTGCTCAAATGATGAATGAATGTGTGTGAAAATTAATGTAAAAATACAATTATTATATTTGCTATTTGCATTCATGACGGACGCATGTTCGACCGACACTCGTGTTAAGACATTAAAATGGACTAGCACAAGCCAATATCGAAGTTTGAATATCAAAATTCCAGGTTGGGTTAATCATAATGTGTTGACATAAAAGGCAACAGTTGTGTGCTGGTTATAAATCTGCTTATGCATATTTGGTTTTCATTTGCATCATTTAATGCGCAGGCTCAGTTTTTATGAACGTATTTGTAGACTTATCGCGTGGCACGCATTATCTAAGTCGAGATCTGAATACTTATGTTATCCTTAATATGCTACAAATTACACTATCTGACAAGACAGAATCCTAGCGGATTAAATAAACACAGTGTCATATGAGTGGAAACCTTCATAATAAGTAGACGAGCAAATGGCAATTCCAAATTCATTAAATGATTGTTTACACCAAAGATGCATTTTGGTGTAATTCTGATTAGATTGCTACCCTGCCATGGTACAGGGAACATCGAATTCAGCTACAATTTTACAGCATAGGCGTCTTAGATGCAGTCATCGAACAAATTGACACGAGAAATGCATTCATTATCCGCAATTATCGCTCAAACACAACTTTCCACCATTTAAAGTGTCTACCGCATGCAAAATGAGGTTCGCTTAAAGACACCATCAAAATTGGTAAATCACCATAAATGTGACATCTGCTTCCCGCAAATCAATGCCACAAATTGCAAGAAATCAGTCAGTCATGGTTGGGGATGTAAAGTGTGCGTACTGCATTTGTAATATGTGCATTCTCATATATTACCATATCATATTTATGGCGTCAATGGGCCTACTATAACCAATAACATGAAGAGCAAGTGTGTTTAGATTGGTCACATGAGAATATGGCCCTTTTCATACATTTAATTCTGAAGCATACTTAATCATTCGGTGAAGGAAAATATGATATTGAAAGTTTCATTCGTTGAAATATGCTACAGCACAACATTTCAATCGACGAAACAACATTTATATACTCGATAATTGGTTAGACTAGATTAGAAAATGCGCTTGGCAATGTCTCAATCTATCAAATAACAGACATGATATAGTTTTGAAAAGAATCATCTAATAATTAAAGCAGTGTTTCTAACGTTTTACTTATGTTATCTAAATAAATACAACGCTATCGTTTGTAGCACTATATAATCGATATATTTTTCAATGTGTCCGACCGGATTTCAATTGCTGGAAATGGAGAGCTAACAGGCAGTCCATTTACTTAACAGTCATTATGACTACCTGAGGTGTATAACAATCAACGCACAATGGACTGGTCTAGGTAGGCTTGCTGGCGCAACCGTTCCATAAAGCACTTTTGTATTATTCATATTCCATTTTTTCTCAGAAATGCCTTTCATCTTGTTAATTGGAACAATATTTTTAATTGATAAGCTATTTGACTAGTATTCGAAAGCTTTCAGCACACTGAATTTTGCAAACAAACAATACTTGCAGTGTATCGTGACTTGTTTTCTTTAGAGAGACATTATGGAAGCTAATTCTCACAACAAATCTACAGGGGTTCCATACTCGATAACAGGTGCAGCAACTATAATAATAATCTGCCCATGATAAACACGCCATAAATAGAGAGTATGGTGGATTTCTTATAAATCATTAAGTTGTTAATGCACAGGGACTAAGACACATTTGGTGTTTAATCTTATTAGATGAATTATCGGCCAAGTGTGGCTCTTCGATTAGGATGACGTTTAATACCAGTCGTATCCGACCAATGTATCATATTCAAGTACTCCAAATAGTGTATTGTGCAGAACAGGTACCAGCCCATCAGGTGAGTAATGGTATCGTATTTAACCACTTAACGTTATTCAAATAAACACGTTTAATGTGGTTGTTTTTTTTTTGTTATCGGCAAGGCAACGTTCCAGATATAATGGCATTCGTTCGTTAAATGATGTAACTTGTCTAAAACCTCATGTTTGTCACCGGGGAACGGTAGCTGTGAGGAAGTGCAGCAAGACAACATATGCTCGAGAGACGATAAGCCTCAACTCATTTATCTCGCTTGATGAGTAATATATAGAGATAAAGATAATACAATGATACTGCGTACCTGCATGTGTTCGACGGGACTATAAACTGCCATGGTTTATGTGGCTAACAGCGACATACGTATTCGAATCGAGTTACACCAATCAAAAAGATCAATTCATCACTTCGGTAATGTCCTCACAAGGGAACGATGTAGTTCTGGTTATCATTATAGGTATGGTTACAGCATACTAAAACTAAGAGAATAAATTATAGACGCAAAGCATGTAGGGTGCCTGATCAACGCAATGGCAGGGTAAATACCTCCCCTGCCTGCCCAATATGATCGTTATGATATGGTGAATATCTGCCACACCAACATCGCCACACTCTATCCCCGACCCCCTACCCGAATCATACTATTCCTCTTAATTAGCATGTGCAGCTTTAGCAGTGACCCCGTCAAAATAAACTACATACTTGAGTAATCTGATTGATACTCACCCCCTCACCCCCCCCCCCCCCCCCCCCCCCACCAACGACGGCACACCCCGTACCCTCCGGTCAATACACCCTCATGGCCATGACTACCACTAAGCCTTGCGGGTCTTATCCCACGGGGCCAGGCTAAGCCCAACGGTATGAGCTATCCAGAGAATCAGGTAAGTGTGGCTTATTCGCCGAGAGAAACACGTGTGCATTTAAAACAATGATATCATTCTGGATCCGCAGTAGCCTAGTTCAATCTCGCAAATGACCATAGGAACAAGATGAATACTTCGTATACAATTAAGCCACGCGGCATTTTATATACACCATGTGATTTACCTTGCTTTACCTGGCTTTATATTGATTAATGTAGGGCGGTATTGTACCCGCTCTAACCATAATTAACAGCAACACCCGCCTAGCACGACGGTAGTACTAACTGCTGTCAAGATTAACGAAATCTACCACTCTACGTTCTTGTAATTCGGTTTAGAAACACCTCGCCCGAGAACTATAGGAAGCAAGTAAAACAATTGCGTCAGAGTGATTCAGCATGAGCATCGCGGTAGCGTGGCATTATATGTAGTGGTCAATAGTAAGGCCTTTATGGCTTGATAATATGTTGCCCCAAGACGGTGCGATAACCATAGCAACCTCGCAATAATGCAATGATACGGATCATCTTACAGGTTTGAATATTATCAAATGTGAACGGTTGGCGATTATTTCATCGCCATAATAGCAAATCTGACAGAGATGATGACAATCCATACCCTCAATATAAACTACTGTTCCAAAGCTGACCTGAGATCGATAAATACAGCGAGGGACAGGTTGGGGTAGCCGGGTAGGCCTACGTTGTAATCGCTGACCGAGCGCAGCCAGTTGTTGTAATGGCTTTACCTCTGACTTTACTATAGCTAGAGAAGGATGCAAACCAACTGCGGCAGACAGATCAGCGCGTCTCTCATAGGGTTTCGAATCTCTCGGTAGGCCTGCAAACGTAAAATATAAATCCTCTATCCGTGCATGTTCAGCTGTTTACCTCCAAAGTATGCGGTGTATGCTCTCTCAGATCTCTAAGGTGTATCAAGAGAATTATTGTATTGTTTTCTTCAAAATTGTAACTATCAAGTGCGCACCTAAACAAGCGTCGGCTAAAACAGCACAATATTTTTGGGTTTCGGATAGTTCTGCCTGTTGAGGTCGTG
>CM067342.1:10238181-10240681 GCA_034190875.2 Urechis unicinctus
ACTCTACCAACGGCTTAAGGAACTCGTAAACAGAAATATCGCTACCACTCTTTATCATAATCAGCCAGTCGATTAATGAAGGAAGTGTTCTATATGGCTATAAATGAAACACAGTCATCAAAAAGGCAATCTTTATCAGCTAGCCAATAGCGGCCAGTCAGCTAAGCAACCGTTGTGAGCAAATTGATTGAAATACTTGGTAGCAGCAAACTTTCCTAATATTTATTTCAATAAAGCTTATTGAATAAACCTCAGCATGGTTGCTTCGCCAACCGTATGGAATTACTCGAGGAGGTTACTAAATGGCAGTATCTTGAGAGCATATAGATGATATTTACATTAGAGTATTAGCCTGGTTGAATAAATAGCTCAATAATAGCAGGCGCAGAGTGGTGATAAATGGCATTGAACCAGAGGGCTAATGGTGTCCCCCAAGAGTTGGCCCTGGGACCCATTCTTTTCCCAATCTACAAATACGACTGCTTCGTGACTCCGTGGAATAGTTTAACAGCCAAATTATTTTCAATCTATTTACAGAATCCTTTCAACAAACAACATGATAGCTTGTTAAGGACAACGGTTTTAAGTAATGTTTCAACTATACCAAATTATTTGTCAATTGTTAACGACTATTAAATGGCTTTTTCTCCTGGCCACCTTTCAGCCAACGATATTGGGTTGTCATCATTGTCGATCACTGAATATATGACGGAAGGAGCGTAAGAATAGAAATTAGTCAATGTAAAGAAAAGATTCAACCATTGAATTCATTCCCATCATTCATTATGTTTGTCTTGGGAATCAACACAGCACCTTCTTCATCAAACGAGAGACTTTCCACAGCACAAATATCTATGGAAATGAGCTCACACTGATTGTACGTACCGAGAAAATTGGCTACTTTACACTCTGGTGCATTTAGACAGAGGACCAAACATTCTAAGATACTCGTGGTCCGGACGGTCCTTGATGGGTTGATCGCATATCGTTGTCCATGGATAATGCTGCCGAATATTTGTCTAAACGCTTAGAAACAAAGTGGAGGGATATTAGTGATTCTGGATAAAGCTGCTGCATTGTCATCTTAAAGTTATCTATCGACGATTTGAATTATACCAGTGAAATCCCTGCAATCAGCAGTCCCTGGGTATAGTAACATTGAAATTGCTTACTTTTGTAACGATGTCTGTGCAAAGATATTAACGGTGCTGGTAAAAAGATATATGTGGTGTACCATACCATTGTTCATGCCGTCGGAGCAGTTTGGAACTTCACAAAAGTCAAATCGCTGGTATAGGCTTGTTGTATAGCACCATGGTCGGCCCTCATTGTCGGGATCACGGCAGTAATTCTCAGCTAGAGTCAGGTTCTTTTCAGGATAATGTTCTGGGTCGTTCGAATGGCCACGTTTTTCATGTGGACTGTCTGTGTCCCACCTGTCATGTGGTATTCCGATAAACTCCACGGATATTAAAGGTGTAAAATGGAAAAATTTGACCTAATAAATATATTCAAATAGAACTGAAAAAGTTACATTCCGAGAATTGAACAATCATAAGATTTACTCTATTCAATCTACTGTGGAGGTGGGTAACATTCTATTGTTTACGAAAATATATTTCAGCAAGCACAGAAACTTAAGATATCGATCAAACAGGTTCTGGTTTATTGTGTTGCTGTCTAGCCCGCATCTGACTACGAAACTGTGTATATATTGTCGCTCTGAAATCAGTGCTAATGTTCTAAAATGATAAAGACTATCTACTGACTTATCTCAGACTTTTTGAGTTAGACACGCTGTTGCATTGAACTGACCATGAAAACTAGTTTTGGAATAGCAATATTAAGGTACGTCACGTTTACAATTAAGTGTTCATACTTGATAAAAAAAACTCGTTTTTATGTGGGAATGCTTTACGGTGTCTTTAAGCTTGTAAGGTGGAAGATACTCTTTGCCATATCAATCGGGGGTCGGAAAAATGGGGGTGGGATTTCGCTGTTTTGACAGTATGATCAAGACTGAGTGGGTTCACATCGTCCCAATACATACTTAGATCATATTTCTTAGTACACCGTGAGTTGGACACAGCCATGGCAGCATTACAATCTATGCATATAGTCATCTCGAAGGGGGATTCGGATATTTTACAGCAAATGTATTTAAAGCCAAAATTTCGCCGGATACGATGAAAGCCTGTGGCCCATTTATAGTGTACTTCAACCTGAGAATGCAATGTTGTGGTAACAACAGCTATCAAGAGAAAATATTGCATTGCAAGCACCTTTGACACATATGTCCACTCGTTGTAGTGCTCATGCAGCCTCGATATTCGGAACTGTCCCCTGGTGTATAGCATCTTTGAAAACGTGTGGTCCTGATGATAAAGAAATACACTTGATTTAATTGCAACATATGCAGGACACCTAACTAGTTGTTTACTTGCGGACGAATGCTTTTTTGAGGAAAATACCCACCGATGTACTTGCAGAAGGGAATTGC
>CM067342.1:10245681-10368181 GCA_034190875.2 Urechis unicinctus
AATTCCCAACAATTTTCAAAGATAATATGATAATCGTTTCAAAGATTTTGCATACTATTTCACATTTCTGCCAGCATCCTCTCTTGACATGTCCTAGTGAATATTGTATCAACCTACCCTCACCAAATAGCCACTGTGTCCAACATACAATGCAGAGCAACCCTAGAGAGTAATCTCCATTTATTTGCGGTTCTCCGAAGAGAATAAATGTAGTTCGGAACAGGATCTGAGTATGAATAATGTAATCACACAGAGGCTAACAATAAGAAATGACGCTGGTGTTAGATATGCACATCAATTATTTTGCAATTGGCGGTTTTACACAAGGATAGTAAAGTGAGGATGAGGGAGACAAAATGTGACCGCACCCGAAATCTAGCCCTATGCATGGAATATCTTAAGAAGAAATGACCCATCGAAATAATTAACTGAAGAAATTTCGAGTGTCTGGTTTGAATTTATCAAATTTATCAGAAAAGGAGCAAAATTGGCATCTATTTTTTATTGTATTCAATGTGTTATCAACAAATAGGAAAACGTTACAATCCACAAATGCGGAGTAAATTAGCAAGATAATTAGATCGACTATCTGACAAGCCAATAAGATCAACAAATATCACAACTTTTTGCCGTTGTGTACACAAAAACACTTTCTCTCGCCTCTCTCTATATATATGTATATATATGAATTTATATATTAATATACTCTTTCCCGCCTCTCTCTCTCTCTCTCTCTCTCTCTCTCTCTCTCTCTCTCTCTCTCTCTCTCTCTCTCTCTCTCTCTCTCTCTCTCTCTCTCTCTCACGCGTACAGATAGAGAAACCGAGCACCCGAAGAATGTGTGGTATATTTTATTTATGGCAGTAACATATGATGTTATCATTGATCATTTATAACAATCAGTAAAATAAACTCAATACAACACGGGCTCTTTATTCAACTTTCATAAAACATACATCAAAACAAACGAGTAAAATAAAACAAGAATACGAAATAAATAGAGGAATATTAACTAAAAACGCTCACATGCATACATAACTCAATACAACTCGGGCTCTTTATTCAACATTCATAAACATACATCAAAACAAACATGATACAAGTCGGACTCTACATTCGTACAATTACGCAATTGCATTTTGAAAGATGGAGTAGATAGGCTGAGCACGTGCATACGATCAAAGTGCTCGGTAAGCGTCTTGAGTACAAAGCACATCGCGACGTGACACTTGGTGAGTTGTGAGCGGTAAGCGTCAAGAATACTGTGACCTGGTATGCTTCCCTATATAATTTACTGGTGTCTTGCATGGTTTCATTCACTTATCAGATTCTCTCTGCTCAAGTGTCACAATCCTGAATCATGACCATCTGCATAGTTTGCGCTACTGAAGTTAGAAGAAGGCAGCAAGCTCTTGAGTGCGAACTTGCAACACAGGAGTGAGCCAGACCAACTGCAGGTTAGCTATCAAGGACCATCTTGGTCTCTCGTGGATATGTGTTGATTGCACAACAGTCAGCTTATTCAGCCCAATAGCCGAGAGCTCCAGAATATCTCCGACGCCAACCACTCTCTCCGATATGAACCCAGATAGGCAGCCCAAAGTGATTGGCACGGAAGTATCTCATCGCTCAACGGCGGATGACCTATCCTTCCCCGTCACTTTACCCTCATTCAGCGCCCCCAATCACCCTGCTGAGGAATCCGTTGAGGACGAAACTTTACGAGGGAAGTCAAAACTGGTCGATAGCTTAGGCTACTCGTATTGTCTGAAAAAGGTAAGATATATAAATTCATTAATACTGTTCCTTTATTAAATGAAATATGTAGCATTCAGTATATTCCTTTCTGTAAAACGCGGGCGTATCATTGCGGGGGCTTATCGTCCCGGGGGCGAAATGACCCGGGAGCGTATCGTCCCAGCGAGGGCGAACTGTCCCGAGGGCGAACCGTTCCGGGGGCGAACTGACCCGCAACCTTCCTCTCTCTTGTTTATCGCCTGCTGGCGCTCTCTCCATTCACCTTTCTCGCGCACCCTTTTCCTGTCTCAGCTCATCTCCCACAGTGTTTACGACTTCCATCTTCGTTTATACCCGCGCGCTTACTCCTAACACCCAGGCCTTCCTGCCTTCCAGGCCATCTTTCATTTATCTGCTCTGCGCAGCTGGGTTCTTGGACTTCCTTAATCCCAATAAAGCGAGTATATCGGTGGAGTTTACGCACACAGAATCGGCTTCCGTGGGTTGTGCTTGGCTGCGAGTGACACACACCTGTTCACGTGTCTAACAGCGGGGTTCTTGGACTTCCTTAATCCCAATAAAGCGAGTATATCGGTGGAGTTTACGCACACAGAATCGGCTTCCGTGGGTTGTGCTTGGCTGCGAGTGAGACACACCTGTTCATAACATGTCACTTCAGATAATGAGAATCATCATGTATTACGGGTCATTGTGAACTCGTCGAATATTAAGCATGCGGGATCTGTTCTTCACTCACCGTCACCGCGGGTCCTAAGCCATAGTCGATATTAGTAATGCGACGGGGGATCTATTGAATTTGTGCCCAAGCAAATACACTTCAGGTAGCCATGGTATCAAACAAAAGTCGCAACAAGTGTCTTACGTGGCTTGCCGTTTCCTTTTGCCTACTTTATTCCAGGACGCTAGCCAGGAAAGCGTTACGGGTCAGAAAGAAATGTTGAGTTGTAAAATATCACAGCGGTACACTGGTGACCCACAACAATCGGTGATTGCATATATGTATTAATGGCCCAATAAAAATATCTGTCCAACAAGAACATCGCACCTCAAATGAGCTACGTTTCCTAGATTCATCTCGCTAATAAATAGGTAATATTGTACCAGTGAACATTTAGAAATGTGTTTGAGATTCGCGTGCATCAGTTGTGATGGCCGAGTCAAGTACTATATCGTTCTGATTTCACACGCGAATATTGAAAGAGCGGTAGGCAAAGAAACTTCGCCTCTGACTGCGTCTACGCTGTTCACAACTTTCGATCTCTCATATCCGCGCTGTGGTATTAACTTATCAAAAGACCGGTGCGAGAGCATTGACTTAGTGAGCGGTTGCAAGTTTCCTCTCTGTTCGTACGCTTCAATGCGTTTTCTACTTCGTATCGGTGAATAAGTTAGTGAAATAGCATATTGCTACTGATAAATTTACAACTCGGTTTTAGTCTATAGCCGAAATTTGTTTGGCTTGAATCGCCAAAATATGCGTGCGTTTGGGTCCTGCAGAATCCGAATGAAAAATCATGCCACGGGTTATCTATCGCTTTATGAACCTCAGTCAAATGCGCAGGCTCTCTATTGCCGATGTCAGGCTTCTGAGCGTTGAACTCCTTGATCTCCGTGTCAGGCTTCCAATAGCCGAGTCGAGAGAGCAGCAATTAAGAAGAATCTCATCATTCAAGCTGTTAATAGTCCGCGAAGGACCTTGTACAGGGCAATCTCTGCGGTTATTGTATTCAATATTATCTTAAATGATCTAAAAATCGAATCTATATGGCCTCGATTTTAAATTCTGTGAACCTTTACTAGTCTGTAGACCAACTGTGACACTGCTATTGCTAGATTGATAAATCCGCCGCTAGTATGTGTGGAACCAACAAGGGAGCATTGTGGATTGAGGATACTTTTGATACTGCTGGCCATTTTGGCAGTGGAAGTAGTTGCAATGCGAAATAGATTTGTTTAGGGAATAAATGCACAATCGATTTGACGATGCCGAATTTATTCATAAAACGTCAGGTGCGACATTCGTGAAACTTATGGTGCTAAGTCTAAATTGTATTCAAGGAGGTTCCTTCTGGACCTGATTGCGCAGTCGAGAGTCCCGTGGATTACAGTACACATGAATCCGCTATAATCAAGTAATATTTAGATTTTTGCAAATAAATATTCGTAAATTGATAATGGTTGAAGAGAGAAACAAATATACGATATAACCGACTTCTGCGCCCCCAAATATGTGGTCATAATGTCTGAAGATCATGATGATTCAGTGGTGAACATGTGGGAGCGCTGGGCTCGTCCGCAGGGATTTATCGCATGATGATTCACAATGATAATTACAAGCGCTAATCAAGCCACATTTTAGAAATGACTTAGCTTTGTCAATAATAGAAGGATATAGTTCTGACTTGAATCGTTATCATGTCGCTTGAACATGGTAAAAAAAAGTTCAATAAATTAACTTCTCTAAACTTCCAATGATACATTATGATAAATAAAAAACTTTCTGCTATGCACATGCGCGGGATAATGTTCTGCACTAACCCATGCTGTGACCCCAAACCCAACCATACCGATTATAAAGAACCTTGACTGGTTCTTATTGCAAATTAAATAACTTCATGAATCGATACCATCAGCAAAGTATTACCATAATGAAGCGTAATAATACCAAATATCGTCCAAATAACGGGTTTTTTTATAGAATGCCCCGAGAAGATGATTTTTTTTGTCATTAAGGGGTCGTTTCTAGTAAATCAGTGACACATATTTGTGGAATAATTTTGTTTTCCTACAAAGTAATCCTCTGCATCACTCTTCTGAATTACTAAATAAGAAAGAAATCTATTTGTTCAATTACTTATTTAATGCGTGACCAACAATATACAATCAAGCGTAACGTGGGGTGATGTGTTTGATATGGAACAGCCTATTCCGGTCGCGCATGCGTACATAAATTAGAAATACGAAACGTAACGGGGATCGTTCATTATTCTCTATCTCCTCCCAAGTCTTTAAAGCGGTGAAACAAATTGGTTGAAAATCTGAATTGTGATAAAAATAAAGTCTGGTTATCACATATATTAGTCTGCGTGCCATTTGGGTGGTCTGCTTGTGGCTTGGGTACCAGCCGGTGAGGATGTCACAGGCAGCGGGTTGTACGGCAAAGATTGTTCTCTAATCCATTAGCCCTTCCAGCGGACTTGGAGATGATGGGCAAGTTTGAGTAGCGGTCCACAATCACGAGATAGTGGGCGCCCTTGTGTGTGAAGTAATGCTGGCATTTCACCAAGGATTTTTTTTCCAATCAGCCCGATCTGGACCAGATTGTCCCGGATGAATCAATTTTTTTGATCGGCCCGATTGTCGTCCCGAATCGCCTCCAATCGTCTACTTTTTTGACCCGATTGAGTCCCGACCAATATACCATGGCATGGGGAGGAATCAAGGACGTTCCTCGTGCGATCGACACGTTTCCAGGGTATGCGAAAGTACGCGCAAGTAACAGCAGGTACACGGCAAAGGCCCAGTAGAGACCCGCTTCTCCCGAGCAAGTGAGCCATCTTCGCGCGTTGTTCGGCTGAGAGAGGCAGAGAGAGGCCAAAAATGGGCGATCCCATCTCGAGAGAGAACGCTTTCGGCTGCTTATATGTGTTTTGTTTCATTACAACATTTGGATTTTAATTGTCTGGCATTGATATTGTTCTGTATAAATTTCTTATCATTTACAATAATTTTGTTTAAATATTTCCCTTGCTGTTGTATTTAATAATTATTATTACTATGTTCCAGGTTTTGGTGTGCTTCCTGGCTGGGTGATGACAGAAGGCTAAACTACGGCCACTTCGATGCACTGATGCAAGAGATGAGGGTCGGTGATTCTGCTGCTTTCCGAAACTTTCTGCGCATGCCTCCAGAGATGTTTGATGGGATGCTGGTGAAGGTCGCGTGCTTCACTCCGCCGACACTAAGCACGACCCTCGGTAGAGAGCGACAGAGGGTGGGCGAGACAAGGGTCCTTCAAAGGACCTTCGCACGACCAAGACGACCACGGACCGACGGGTACCGAAAAAGTGATCGGCTACTGTTGAAAAACAGTAGCCGATCACTTTTTCGGTACCCGACCCTCGGAGGACTGAGGCGATTGCGCCAGATCTTCCCCCGAAGGTATAAGGTAATGTTCGACAGTGCTCGCAGGTTCCCGACTATTTTCGCAAAAACAATCCTCGGTGAAATGGCCGCTTAACAAGGCGCACATCGCCTGAATTGGCGGAGCAGTCGGTGCGCACGGTTTGCAGGGTGCCATGTGCTGGCAGTGTTGAAAATCATTCCGAGCCGCTTATAAATCTGCAGTTATGCTCGGCCAAAAAACACGCCACAGCGCGTGCAGTCATCATGGAGACGCCCAGGCGTGCCGCATGCAGAGGGGTCAGCACGTCTCGCCTGAGTGACATGGGGACGATGACCCGGTCTCTTAAGATCGTTACACCATCTGATGTGGACAGTTCGTCCCGGAACTGGTGGTAAACGCGAAGCGTGTCAGGCATATCATCACGTGAAGTCGGTAATGCGGTGTTCAATGAGTTCTGTGAGGGCATGGAGGTCGGGGTCACTTGCAGATGTCTTATGTACACTGTCTCATGTAACGGCTCGGAGGAAGTCAAGCGCAGCGAGTCCGCGTTGAGTTCCACGGCTCGTATCCTGGCGAATATGATCTCCTTTGATTCCTTTAAGATGTTATCCAGTTCAGCAGTCAATGTAAACGTCTGGTCTGGCCTGACCAGTTGGCGGAATGGAAACATGTGTTGAGACATGCTTAACGCGTACGAGACTTGGTTGACCAGTCCCACCCATAAACGGGCGTCAGTTTTGCTCTGGGGTTCTGGGTAGGCAAGGCACTCGCCCTTGGTATTTTGATGATCTGATACAGTTGTAAATAGCGCGGCGCTGTAAGAGGCGGAGTTTCTTTGCCTGGGGTTTTGGGAAGTCCCTTAAGATTTTCGGCGCAAGGGCGGACGCTATCCATTGTGATGGTGAACCCACTTTTGGGCTACTGAAGGCGAACTTTTCTGGGTTAATTGTAATGCCGTATGACCGCAAATGTCCAGCCAATTTACTGCTACTGCTTGTTGTCTGCGATTGAGTCGGCCTATAATAGCTTGTCATCGATGCATTTCGTCTTGTCGTTCTCGTGTGCTACGATCACGTCATAACGCCTATGACATACATGAGGGAGAAATACGAAGCGAAAAGGGGATTGTTCATTATTCTCTCATAACATTTCTTGTGAAAATAAACAAAAATTGCATCAACCAAAAATACCGATTGTCCCCCGAAAGATGACATTTCTAGCATGTCCCCCAAAGGCTGGTTTTATTAGCCTTTGGGTGACATTTTTAGTATGTCAGTTATATATGTTTCTGAGGACTATTTTATTTGCTTATAAAGGTAAATTCGTCATCAACGTTCGGAAATACATATGTTTCAGACTAGAAAAGTGCAAAATGACCTAAAATGATAAATGTCCCCCAAAGGATGGATTTTTACATAAACATTGTCGAGATCACTTCGGGGGACAACCATTGGGGGACAATTTTTGTATATCAGTATTATATATTTTGTTGGACTTTTTTTTATTCTTGAAATGAATAATAGAGTAGAACCGTTATGAGAAACAAAGGTTTCAATAAAAAAAAATGTAAAATAACCTTCAATAACGGCTCCAGAATATCTCCCCCGACGCCCAACCACTCTCGATATATGAACCCAGATAGGCAGCCCAAAGTGATTGACACGGAAGTATCTCATCGCTCAACGGCGGATGACATATCCTTCTCCCGTCACTTTACCCTCATTCACCCTGCGCCCCCAACCACCCTGCTGAGGAATCCGTTAGTTGAGGACGAAACAGCCCGACGAGGGAAGTCAAAACTGGTCGATATCTTAGGCTACTCGTGACCCCTGAAAAAGGTAAGATATATAAATTCATTAATACTGTTACTTTATTAAATGAAATATGTAGCATTCAGTATATTCCTTTCTGTAAAACGAGGGCGTATCATTGCGGGGGCCTATCGTCCCGGGGGCGAAGTGACCCGGGAGCGTATCGTCCCAGCGAGGGCGAACTGACCCGAGGGCGACCGTTCCGGGGGCGACACTGACCCGCAATTCATTTATGACTGCTCTGCGCCAGCTGGGGTTCTGGACTTCCTTAATCCCAATCAAAGCGAGTATATCGGTGGAGTTTTTACGCACACAGATCGGCTTTCCGTGGGTTGTGCTTGGCTGCGAGTGACACAACACCTGTTCACGTGTCTTAACAGACGGGGGTTCTTGGACTTCCTTAATCCCAATAAAAGAGTATATCGTGGAGTTTACGCACACAGAATCTGGCTTCCGTGGGTTGTGCTTGGCTGACGAGTGAGACACACCGTTCATAACATGTCCACTTCAGATTAATGAGAATCATCATGTATACGGGTCATTGTGAACTCGTCGAATATTAAGCATGCGGGATCTGTTCTTCTTCTTCTCACCGTCACCGCCGGGTCCTAAGCCATAGTCGATATTAGTAATGCGACGGGGGATCTATTGAATTTGTGCCCAAGCAAATACACTTCAGGTAGCCATGGTATCAAACAAAAGTCGCAACAAGTGTCTTACGTGGCTTGCCGTTTCCTTTTGCCTACTTTATTCCAGGACGACTAGCCAGGAAAGCGTTACGGGTCAGAAAGAAATGTTGAGTTGACTAAAATATCACAGCGGGACACTGGTGACCCACAACAATCGTGATTGCATATATGTATTAATGGGCCCAATAAAAATATCTGTCCAACAAGAACATCGCACCTCAAATGAGCTACGTTTTCCTAGATTCATCTCGCCTAATAAATAGCGTAATATTGTACCAGTGAACATTTAGAAATGTGTTTGAGATTCGCGTGCATCAGTTGTGATGGCCGAGTCAAGTACTATATCGTTCTGATTTCACACACGCGAATATTGAAAGAGCGGTAGGCAAAGAAACTTCGCCTCTGAGACTGCGTCTACGTCTGTTCACAACTTTCGATCTCTCATATCCGCGCTGGTGGTATTAACTTATCAAAAGACCGGTGCGTCGGAGCATTGACGTAGTGAGCGAGTTGCAAGTTTCCTCTCTGTCCTCGTACGCTTCAAATGCGTTTTCTACGTTCTACTTTCGTATCGTTTTGGATAAATTTACAACTCGGTTTTAGTCTATAGCCGAAAATTTGTTTGGCTTGAATCGCCAAATATGCGTGCGTTTGGGTCCTGCAGAATCCGAATGAAAAAATCATGCCACGGGTTATCTATCGCTTTATGAACCTCAGTCAAATGCGCAGGCTCTCTATTGCCGATGTAGGCTTCTGAGCGTTGAACTCCTTGATCTCCGTGTCAGGCTTCCAAAAGTCTAGTCGAGAGAGCGGCAATGAAGAAGAATCTCATCATCCAAGCTGTTAATAGTCGAAGAAGGTCCTTGTACAGGGCAATCTCTGCGGTTATTTTATTCAATATTGCCTTAAATATGATCTAAAAATCGAATCTATATACGGCCTCGATTTTAAATTCTTTGAACCTGTTACAAGTCTGTAGACCAACTGTCACACTGCTATTGCTAGATTGGTAAATCCGCCGCTAGTATGTGGTGGAACCAACAAGGGAGCATTGTGGATTGAGGATACTTTTGATACTGCTGACCATTTTGGCAGTGGAAGTAGTTGCAATGCGAAATAGATTTGTTTAGGGAATAAATGCACAATCGATTTGACGATGCCGAATTTATTCATAAAACGTCAGGTGCGACATTCGTGACACTTATGGTGCTTACTCTAAATTGTATTCAAGGAGGTTCCTTCTGGACCTCATTGCGCAGTGTTTTACAAGTCGACAGTCCCGTGGATTACAGTACACATGTTTCCGCAGTTATCAAGTAATATTAAGAATTTGGCAAAAAAAATATTCGTAAATTGATAATGGTTGACGAGAGAAACAAATATACGATATAACCGACTTCTGCGCCCCCAAATATGTGGTCATAATGTCTGAAGATCATGATGATTCAGTGGTGAGCACGTGGGAGCGCTGGGCTCGTCCGCAGGGATTTATCGCATGATTCACAATGATAATTACAAGCGCTAATCAAGCCATATGTTAGAAATGACTTAGCTTTGTCAATAATAGAAGGATATAGTTCTGACTTGAATCGTTATCATGTATCTTGAACATTGTAAAAAAAAGTTCAGTAAATTAACTTCTCCGAACTTCCAATGATACATTATGATAAATAAAAAACTTTCTGCAACGTACATGCGCGGGATAATGTTCTGCACTAACCCATGCTGTGACCCCAAATCCAGCTATACCGATTATAAAGAACCTTGACTGGTTCTTATTGCAAATTAAATAACTTCATGAATCGATACCATCAGCAAAGTATTACCACAATGAAGCGTATTTGATGCGTGACAAACAATCGTCCAAATAAGCGTAACTTTATAGAATGTGTTTTGATATGATTTTTTTTGTCTAAGGGGTCGTTTCTAGTAAATCAAATGACACATATTTGTGGAATAATTTTGTTTTCCTACAAAGTATCCTCTGCATCACCTTCTGAAGTACTAAATAAGCGGTGAAATCAAACTGGTTGAATTAATATTTAAATGTGACCAACAATATGGTTATCAGATACATTATCAAGCGTAACGTGGGGTGATGTGTTTGATTTGGAACAGTATGCTAGTCGCGCATGCGGGACCAGAAATACGAGGATGTAACGGGGATCGGTTCATTATTCTCTATCTCCTCCCAAGTATTTAAAGCTGGGACGGGTGAAACAAATTGGTGAAAATCTGAATTGTGATAAAAATAAAGTCTGTTTCAGGTATATTAGTCTGCGTGCCAGTCAGGTGGGTGCTTGTGGCTTGGGTACCAGCCGGTGAGGATGTCACAGGCTGGGTAGGTACGGCAAATCTTGTTCTCTTATCCAGTAGCCCTTCCAGCGGACTTGGAGCATGTTGGAGGCCAAGTTTGAGACCCGGTCCACAGGTCACGAGCAGTGTGCGCCCTTGTTCTATGGGAAGTAATGCTGGCATTTCACCAAGGATTTTTTTTTTCCAATCAGCCCGATCTGGACCAGATTGTCCCGGATGAATCAATTTTTTTGATCGGCCCGATTGTCGTCCCGAATCGCCTCCAATCGTCCTACTTTTTTGACCCGATTGAGTCCCGACCAATATACCATGGCATGGGGAGGAATCAAGGACGTTCCTCGTGCGATCGACACGTTTCCACGGTATGGCGAAAGTACGCGCGAGTAACAGCAGGTACACGGCAAAGGCCCAGTAGAGATCCCGCTTCTGACCCGAGCAAGTGAGCCATCTTCGCGTCGTTGTTCGGCTGAGAGAGGCAGAGAGAGGCCAAAAATGGGCGATCCCAGCTCGAGAGAGAACGCTTTACGCATGCTTATATGTGTTTTGGTTTCATTACAACATTGCGATTTTAATTGTCTGGCATTGATATTGTTCTGTATAAATTTCTTATCATTTACAATCCATTTTGTTTTAAATATTTCCCTTGCTGAGACGCGATGGTAATAATTATTATTACTATGTTCCAGGTTTTGGTGTGCTTCCTGGCTGGGTGATGACAGAAGGCTAAATGCGACGTACCACTTCGATGTGCACTGATGCAAGAGATGATGGTCGGTGATTCTGCTGCTTTCCGAAACTTTCTGCGCATGCCTCCAGAGATGTTTGATGGGATGCTGGTGAAGGTCGCGTGCTTCACTCCGCCGACACTAAGCACGACCCTCGGTAGAGAGCGACAGAGGGTGGGCGAGACAAGGGTCCTTCAAAGGACCTTTCCACGACCAAGACGACCACGGACCGACGGGTACCGAAAAAAGTGATCGGCTACTGTTGAAAAACAGTAGCCGATCACTTTTTCGGTACCCGACCCTCGGAGGACTGAGGCGATTGCGCCAGATCTTCCCCCGAAGGTATAAGGTAATGTTCGACAGTGCTCGCAGGTTCCCGACTATTTTCGCAAAAACAATCCTCGGTGAAAAATGGCCGCTTAACAAGGCGCACATCGCCTGAATTGGCGGAGCAGTCGGTGCGCACGGTTTGCAGGGTGCCATGTGCTGGCAGTGTTGAAAATCATTCCGAGCCGCTTATAAATCTGCAGTTATTGCTCGGCCAAAAAACACGCCACAGCGCGTGCAGTCATCATGGAGACGCCCAGGCGTGCCGCAGCAGAGGGGTCAGCACGTCTCGCCTGAGTGACATGGGGACGATGACCCGGTCTCTTAAGATCGTTACACCATCTGATGTGGACCTTCGTCCCGGAAAGGGTGTAAAGCGAAGCAACAATCAGGCATATGGACACGTGAAGCTCGGTAATGCGGTGTTCAATGAGTTCTGTGAGGGCATGGAGGTCGGGGTGCCTTGCAGATGTCTTATGTACACTGTCTCATGTGACGGCTCGGAGGATTTTTCAAGCGCAGCGAGTCCGCGTTGAGTTCCACGGCTCGTATCCTGGCGAATATGATCTCCTTTGATTCCTTTAAGATGTTATCCAGAGTTCAGCAGTCAATGCAAATCACTGGTCCTGGCCTGACCAGTTGGCGGAATGGAAACATGTGTTGAGACATGCTTGAACGCGTATCAGACTTGGTTGACCAGTCCCTACCATAAACGGGCGTCAGTTTTGCTCTGGGGTTCTGGGTAGGCAAGGCACTCGCCCTTGGTATTTTGATGATCTGATACAGGTTGTAAATAGTACGGCGCATCAAGATCGGAGTTTTCTTTGCCTGGGGTTTTGGGAAGTCCCTTTAGATATTTCGGCGCAAGGGCGGACGCTATCCATTGTGATGGTGAACCCACTTTTGGGCTACTGAAGGCGAACTTTTCTGGTTAATTGTAATGCCGTATGACCGCAAATGTCCAGCCAATTTACTGCTACTGCTTGTTGTCTGCTATTGAGTCGGCCTATAATAGCTTGTCATCGATGCATTTCGTCTTGTCCTTTCTCGTGTGCTACGATCACGTCATAACGCCTATGACATACATGAGGGAGAAATACGAAGCGAAAAGGGGATTGTTCATTATTCTCTCATAACATTTCTTGTGAAAATAAACAAAAATTGCATCAACCAAAAATACCGATTGTCCCCCGAAAGATGACATTTCTAGCATGTCCCCAAAGGCTGGTTTTATTAGCCTTTGGGTGACATTTTTAGTATGTCAGTTATATATGTTTCTGAGGACTATTTTATTTGCTTATAAAGGTAAATTCGTCATCAACGTTCGGAAATACATATGTTTCAGACTAGAAAAGTGCAAAATGACCCTAAAATGATAAATGTCCCCCAAAGGATGGATTTTTACATAAACATTGTCGAGATCACTTCGGGGGACAACCATTGGGGGACAATTTTTGTATATCAGTATTATATATTTTGTTGGACTTTTTTTTATTCTTGAAATGAATAATAGAGTAGAACCGTTATGAGAAACAAAGGTTTCAATAAAAAAAAATGTAAAATAACCTTCAATAACGAATGTTCCCCGAAGGCCGGTTTTTCTAGCATGTCCCCTAAATGCTGGATTTGGAGAGAGAGAGAGAATCCCTTTCGATCCAATCCTTTACCTCGCTAAATTCTAGATACGCTCTAGTCCCTGAGCATATCTATAAGGCGACGCATCTATTGTCTCTATATCGATGCTGATATCACTATATCTCGGGCTATCTATAATTACTATCTCTTAATTGTATTATATCGCAATAGGTCCAGCCAATCCCTATCTATCACTTTCTCTCTCTGTCGTTCTCGTGTCCACTATACCTGAGGAGAATACTCTAGCGCGAAAACGGGATTGTTCATATTCTATAAATAACATTTCTTGTGAAAATAAACAAAAATTGCCATCAAACAAAAATACGATTGTGCCCACGAAAGATCCATCTCTAGCATCTCTATATATCTCTCTATCTCTCTCTCTATGACATTTTAGCTACTCTCGTTATATCTATGATACCATGAGGACTATATATATATGCTATATATAGTATGATAGGTATAGAATATATATCGCGAATATACATTGAACTTCGGACTAGAAAGTGACCCAACAGATAGTTAAGATAGTCTGGATCGCTTTTCGAATTACATAGTGATATTCTGTCATGGGGGGAATGGGTGGCGGAGCAGGAGGAGAAGGGGGCGACGGGTCATGGTGATAATGAACCATTGAGAATCGAGTGAGGGAGAAACAAGTTGGTCTTTGCATTGCGGAAATCACCATGGCAGAACTGTAGGTGCTAAAGGCGAATTGACAGGCAGCCCCGAAAGGCTGATGATAAGAGGAGGAATACTTGAAGATTTGATAACAGAGAGAGAGAGAGAGCATTGAGAGAGAGGAGACAGCGGGAGAGACTACGTACGCACCATAGCGTCTTGAGAGATGAATTGTGACATTAGATTGATTTTAGCATTGTATTCCAAATATATTTCAAAAAGAGGATTGAGATTGAGAGCTTCATACCAGATAGATTGTGATTGAGAGTACACAGAGGTGTAATATAACTGTAGAGAGCAATCGTTCATCTAGACAATAGATGTACTATTCTTGACGAGAGGAGAGCATGGTGATGCAAATATCGTCGAGAGATTAACAATAACAGGAGATGAGAGGCTGCATACTTTTCTGCTGGCATGGTTCCAACGATGACCGAATCATGAAGTCGTAGAGGACTGCATAAGATATTGCTATAAAATGCCTAGCTTATATAGTTCCGTACAGAGACCGATCGCCAGCATATCGTCGGATTGTACGGTAGTAAACGATTGATTAGGGTTACAAACAGCTGTGAAGCTGCCGAATGGTCGAGTCCAACGGAATGACCGAAACTCGTGAAGTGCGACACTGCAAATAAGATTCTGAAGTTGCCCCAAAAGCACTCGTCATGCAATCGTATCTTTCTTATTATGTGAGCAGAGAAAAACAGACACGAAGGAAAACGCCAAAGCTGTTTCGATTAATGACTTGTTCCAGGAATTCGTCTTCATCAAAGCAATCTCCTCCATGGGAAAGGGAGTAAGCATGGGCCGCACTTCCACGCCATCGAAAGGTGGGTTGTTCCCGTGGCTGCGGGCCATGTAGAAGCAATCGTTCAATTACTGGATCCTGATATCACCAGTGTCCAGACTTCAGCGTAAATCTGAGTGGGCTAACCGCTGCCCAGGGCTGAAACGAACAAATGTATGGCACTTGTAATAATGGCATTAGACCAAAACATTACGGCAAAAATGTATCGTGCCAGATCGCTATAGCTGTGTTGCTGTTGGTATATCAAAGGTAAAGCAGTTCAGCAAAGTATCGGCCACGTGACTGCTATCACTATAGCCCAGACGCTTCAAGGCATATATAACCCCCTTAGAGTTTCGGACAGTCAAATGTCTGAGCGATTCCCACATCTTATAACACTAGTTTGATCAATAATAAGATGTCGTTAAACACATTGTGTAATATCTGAATGTCTGGCGTCCTTCATCAAGCAGTATCGATGGGAATAAGGGAAGTAGCATGGGCCAGCACTTCCCACGCCATCGAAAGGTGGGTGGTCCCGTTGGCTGCGGGGCCGAAAACGAGATCCTGGAATCACCAGTGCAGACGTCAGCGTAAATATTAGTGGGCTAAAAGCTGCCAAACGGTCGTGTATGGGTGGTATACCTATCTCATAATGGTGCAGGAGAGAATAGCTTTGGTAACCTCACGGAAAAGGCATCGGCCATGGCACTGCGTATTGAGGATCGCAGAGAGATCAGGTGCTGTATCGTTGATCATACTCCAAGTAAGCGAAGTCTTGGACCACTTCGCTTTTACACGATTGCAAAGGTATATATGAAGGCAGGGTGTTCATACATTAATGTTCCCAATTGTAATGTAGGTGTATTAGCCACCAAAATCATATCATGTAAAGAATCGTTGTAACTACTTCTGGTACTGTATTGAGCCAACGCCTGTGGAGTTTAACGCAAACAAATAGAGCGCCCGGAAATATATAAGCCTATGCTGGATTGTTGTGTATGCAAAAGCTATTTATGTTGTCTTTGAATATCTAAAACGCCTAACCTGTCATAGGTATTCCAGCCACACGCTGATATGCCAGAAGCGCAGGCTTCAAATTAGCCCCATTGCCTTCCTCACTTTCTTCCATGTAACCAAATCTTACCAAATAGTTCTAAAACAACCATCCAGATTCAATTAGTACTTAGCAGGCCAGAAGAGCTAAATAGTTTGTGCCATGATTTCGACTTTAAGTCTTGTACCGTTTTTAAATGTAAGACGTTGGTTAGCATGAAACGTCCAAGAAACAACACAACCTTTGAAATACGCTTCTCACCTGTGCATCCAGATCTGTAATGTTGACAGGCGCCAGCAGGACTCCTGAAATGCAGATGTTTAGCACACCTACAGCGAAGAGCAAGCCTTCCATCTTCCCAATGCTTGGTGTTAAAATGGATCGATGGGTGAACCAGATGACTGGATTTGATTTTGGATGAGATTCTAGACTGATTATATACATGTTCTAGCTTGTGTTTTGCGGCGTATACTGGGCATGTTTAGTTCTATTAGAAGTAAAAAAAAGACAATTTACACGCGATGTAGCTAACATTAGAGCAATTCGATCAAACATCTGGCATATGGGTTTTGGTATGATGTTAAGCAAAAGCTCTATAAATTACGTTGGCAATATATGTCATAAGCTGTCATTAAACTGCGATTTACACCACTGGATGATCACCAATAAATCGTCATTTCTCTATAACCAGAGTTCTTGGGATCACATACGCCATATGGCTGTTTAATTGCTCTACCAGCTGGGGCATCCTGAAAGCTCTGTGTATTCCATATGGTAACATTCTGAATTACGGTGCGGGGACGGATTGAGAGATTAAACAGGCTGGTTATGGAGAGCCGTTACTGCAGATCGAACCGTGAGTAACAATAATACTATTGATGTTGATCACTTGAACGGACTAGACGGTCCACGTGATATATGGTTGGTAATAAAGTGAATCTTGTGATATGATCAAGTGGCAACCAAATTTATGCCGTGCAGAAATGTTGCTGTATAATGCTATTATTATTAGATCAAATGACGCCGTCGCCAAGGTACTTTCGTGGCCACCAGAAGATACACTATTCGCCTAGATCTCATTTGCTATGCCTGATAAATCTACAACGGATGATAATCATGACAACGAAAACAATGGTAGAGATTGTTGTCCATGGTATCAGTGGGTAATGATGTTGGGGCATTGTTACTCGTACATCTACTTCTGCATCCGTTTCCCTTGCGCGATGATTGGCTGCATCGCATTCCGATCGACAGGTTTTGGTAATGACACCGAACATGTGAAAACCTGACTGGTTTCCCATACCCACGGCGGTCCCGTCTCTTAGAGGGGATGCACCGACCCAGTAGCCCAATTGCAACGTGCTGACCTTAATCTACATCTCGGTCTGGACTGGGGAACCAAGTGGAGGCGGCCAAATAAGGGATGCTGCCGAAGCGTTACACTCATCTTCATCCATGACCGTCGCGATATCACCTCGTTGTTGTAAGGGACTTAAAACCCCCAAAACAAAATATACATATTTGAGGCAAGAAAAGAAGACCTGCTGTTATGATACATGCGCGACAGTGCCTGTTCCATTGTGGTATATTTGCAATATCGAGGGTCTCCAAATATATGACAAATTAGGATGCGATTGGCATACTCAATATCATACGCCGATCTAAGTACCCAAGTGCTCTCAACAAGCACCTCCTAATAATGAAACATGTCATCGACGTAATTGTGGGACATTTAATAGCTTAAATAGATAGAAGCTATGGGATTGCTAATTTGAAATTTGTTGATTGATAAGCAGTATTTCAGCAGCACTACATCAAGTATAGCGCACCTGAACGTGTGGGATACGTTGAATGTCATGTGTTTCTAAATTCATGAAGCTTACTAGCATGTCGTTTGCCAGTTATATGTTTTGTTTGAGACGTTATACACAAAACCGAAACACTTCAGTATCATCAGTTTTGGCATATCACCAATTCGACTTTGATGATCTAAACACTTAGATTGTGAAGCTATTCGGTGATGCAAGTCAAAGCTCTCTTCAGACAATTACTAGCAAAATTGCTGAAAGCCTCTCAACAGAGATGTTACTTGAACCATATTGACAGAACCCATATGATATTTTGGAATATAGATCGGCTGTCACCATAATCATTGAACCAACTAGCTTTATGCTAATGTACTCAAGCGATATACAACATTCAACGTTGTGTTGCACCCTTAAACGGCCTGTAAAATGTTATTGCTCTGCCATATGTGGAGACGTACCACGATGGTTCTCATCTGACTCGCACCAGATGGTGAAAAAGGTCACAATGATATGATGTTATTGCTCTCACGCAAAGTCAAGCCGGTCCGTGGGATATTTTATGGCTCGTTGGCTCAGTTGCATTGCACGCACAATGTACCAGATGTTACGTTGAGTCATTAGCCGCATTAATAGCCCACATCCCACCTAGCAGAAGTAATCCAATTTCCTATTGGCTGCATAGGTTTAACATAGGCGTGGCCAGGCAAAGTGGGAGGGGCGATGTTCGTTGGATCATGGGTGCGCCAGATTTCCACAAATTGGCATGTCATATCTATGTTGTGGCGACAAGTAACATGCCAGAAGGCAATTGACGCCATGTTTAAGATCGCTGAACAAAATGATGCCCGTTATATACCTGTTGGAATTATTTTATATAAACCATCCCAATATAACATTTTGTCTCCCGTATGGACATTCGTAGCAGGAGGGAGTCCAAAGCCAACAATGTTGAACTATGTTGCAAATGTTGCTGGCTCGTGCAGTGATTGTACATTTACGTTAAAGTGATGCTCCTGCGAAACAAACAAAATTATTATGGAATAAAATAGACTCTTCTATCATACATTTTCGGGACGAAACGACAGCGACATGTAGACAAGCTCCCCCTCCCTCACGATTAGTCTAGGGACGATTTCATAGTCGCTGCCCTGTATGTGGTATGACGTCGTAGGTGCAAGCGGTGCTTACAAGCAGTCCTGTTGTTTGACGGCAGTCCACAGCCAATCGATTAATATTTTAGAACCAGTGTGATTTTGGCGTGTTCATACCTCTTTATTGCTGCTATTCAAGTGAAGTATTATGCCTTGTAAAAAAATAGCTAAGGATGAAGATGATCAGTTTCGGAAACTAAATGGAACTGTAAATGAAAGTGGCGTTGAAGACGAAAATGGAACGGCAAATGTCGAGACGGTCACATGACGACTGGACCCGTAGGTATGGTATTCTTGTACATAAGGTGGCGATTAATTCGAATACATCTGTGTTATAAAGAATAACTTGAAGCACGGAAATACATTTGTCACCTTGTATGCGTTAACCTTGAACGAACGGTAGTGCATATTTGGTTTATTGTAGTTGTTCATATTTTATAGCTTAGATACAAGCTGTCTACAATCTAGATGCACAACATCTAATATTATCTAAAAATATAAGAATAAATATCACCAACATTATATGTTTTTCTAGTACATACGATGAATCTTCATATGGATGGAATACATACATATCATTACATGATCCTGAGACCAAACCTAGAGACAATTCATCTACTTGATTGATAGCAAATCTTGTTAACATGTTAACAAGTCACATTAAAGACTAACACTTGTCCATGAGCGGAAGATCTTCTATAGCATTTACACAATATGATATTAACTAGATCATACAAGGTAAATAACAAACTAATCTAATATGAATATATACTACAATCAAGTATTGCTAGTCATGGGTGTAAAGTGAGTTATAATATGGGTCTATGCAGCCGTATACCAGTGAGTAGCATCCACCAGATGTTATTAATATCACGGACTAGCTGTCAATGTGGTGATGTTCGACATATAGACTCCGATGATTAAGACGGGTATGTTTCAATGCTATCTAGACTGTTGTGCACATAAACGTATGTGTAGCATGTGACATATGGTGCTGTGTCGACGCTACTGATAATAAATGATGACAAGTAACGACCAATTTTAACATGGTGTAAATGCTCGACACGAGAACACCTGGAGTATTTCTGGTCAAATTGTAGAATGATGATTCTGTTTATGCGGTAAAGCGATGGCATAGATCGATATATACAGCCGTGGATCGGGCGCCTATAGATCATATGATGACATCATTATGTAGTACACTATATGGATACGACTATAATGTACATGTATTATGATAGCCGCTGCGTAATAAAGTAATGTGGAGGTAGTGGTGTCAAGTAAAATCATGGGTTAACAAGAGTGGCAGATCATTTACCCCCCTTATATTATCGCCGACTATTTATTTCATGATATCTACGCCGATATATATATATTCATACACTTTACGCAAATTTGCCCGGTCAATTACGATAGTCCAACGAAATCCTTTAATTGGTGACCAGCAAATATCTGTCATCAAAAGATTATTCAATGACCAGCAAGGTACACCTTGAATTGTGCGGGGGTAAAAGCCTCAATACCATGTAAAGCACATGTGCCATGCTCCTAGTACAATGCTTAATCAATGAATTGAGTGCAATATACAATGTATTATTTCTTACGCATGTGATAGTGGCTCAAATTCCAAAACAATGTTAAGATTCGTTTCTATCGGGTTGGTCGATTACAACTGTGAGACATATACATGAGTTCTAGTGCAACAAATGTAGATTTAGTCACGCTGGCTGCTGACGACTGAGGTGCCCATTTGGTGTGGTTTTGATGCAGAAAGAACATTTAAGACACTGGATTTTTTAAAGACAGTGACATCTAGCAAATCCGCTCAAACGCCAATGCCCACATGAGATGTTTCATGATGTTGCAATTTTCGCATTATATACTTTCATGCAAGACAATCCCTTATCAGTACAATTGTTGCTTCGTGCTATGTGCATAAAACTGGCTTACAGTCATTGCTGCTTAATATCCGATTTCCAAGAACTAACTTCCAAGTGGTTTTGGTCATAACGTATTGCTCAGCTACCTCCGCCTTATTTATGGCATGGAGGCCCACGGGGGTACCACGCTATGCATATCATGTTTCTCGAATCCAAATTCCCGGTTTAATCATCTCGTTTACAAAGAGTACAGTAGGAATATTTACACGGAGATCCTTCGCTTGTGTCAGACACATAGCTTATATGCAGGGATCATGCGTCGTAATGACTGAGAGAACGCCTAAATGTTAATAAACAAGCAATATCAAGCAAGTTTGGACACCATTCAAAAGACAATCTGTCATTTGTAAGCCATTGTTATCAATTAATTTCTTACATGCAATATTTAATACTCATGGTGTTCCATTAAGTTATGTAGTTACTTTAACAAATAAAATGCCATTTTCCACTGCCAGTTAGGTCGAGTTCGGTTGGTGATTATCATGCTAGATTTTGCATAATTGGATTCTGTTGAACCTCTCAGCAGCGTCGGTTTACAGATCAACTTAGCAAACTATATTCATAGTCAGGTTGATAATGCAAACTTACATGGGATCAAGGGTCTGTTGCTAACCTTTCAACAGAAGGTGTTATTTGTTCGTCATAGACATTCGGTAAAAGTTATAGATATATCAACAAGTGTTTCTTGGAAGAGAACGAGTAAATTTAGTCTTTTTGCTCATTAGTACGGTAATACAAAATCACGCCTAACATATAACATGAACTTACCGATGCAAAAACTCTCAAGAGAATGCATCTAAAAACAATGTTGATGTTCCGTTAGAGAATCTGCAGCTTATCCAAAACAAACCCGTCCTTCACGTGCGAGAATGAGATATTGTGTGGTCAAGGCATGCGAGTGCTTTTTTGCGCACAAACGTCACGTGGAACACGTGTGATGGAGTAACCATTTACGACACTGAGTTTGACTCATGAACAGCTGACCGACCACATCAGCGCCAAGTCAACATCACAAATGGAACGTGCTAATGAGCGGGGATGCCCTGTCTGTAGCCTCAATGATATCTGTCAGGCATCCTTTTACCTTCCTCTTGTCCCTTCAACCTCCCGTATCACTCTTCTCTCCTTTCATCACCACCACCTCTCCCCCTAATGTTCGTCTCTGAAACTCCCTCCCAACTTCTCTCCTTTCCCTGCCAGTCACCTCACCTCATAAGTTGATTCTCTCGCCCTCCCTCTCGGTAACCTCTCCCCCTAAGTTTATTCCCCCCCCCCCCCCCCCTCCCGTCTTCTCTACCTTCCCATTTCCTCTCAGAAGGCAAGCAAAAGAAGTGACAGTGAAGGACGGAACGGAAGAGAGACGGGGCGACATGAGGAGAGCAGGTAAGAAGGAATGAAACAGAAGAGTGGGTTTGCAAGATATTGAAAGAGGGAGCAAGAAGGCAGAGGGCGGAAGGAGGGTATCCTGTCATCAGTATGTCTATTCCTCCCTCTTTTGCCCTTTTGTTGTTTATCCTCTCAACAATCCTTATATTTTTCTTGTGGTGGTAGTGATGTGTCCAGGTTAGAGCCATGTAGGCTACTCTGGCCATGTACAGCTTCTCATTATCTTGTCGCACCCCTACCCCCTTCTTCTCTCCCGTTCCCTTTCTTTTTCGCAAACGCACGTGCGCGCGCGACACACGCACATACTCCCTCTCTTTCTCTCTTTCTCTCGTTCGTTCTTTCTCTTTTCGTCCATCCGATATCACTAGCGTATCCTACCTATTTTCTGCTAGTCCCCGACAAACTCAAGCGGCTGGTACATATCTCGCTCTCAGCCCGTCACATAAATCCTTCATTTGTAATTCACATTAAAATGTCACTCGCATTTCGATCATATTGTGTTACTAGCGTATATCTATATCTGAATCGAGGAACAAATGGCCCGGTATCATGCATGGGGCAATCAGTTTGATAGACAATATTTCGTCACTGAGGTGTGTTTCGCTGCCAACATACTGAAAATGGGCTGTACATTAATTTAATTGCTGCCTCATCCCACACAATATGCAAATATTTCTCATTCTAGAAGCGGATATTGAGGCAGTCACGTTGTAATGCAATGGGTTCAATTAGATATGTGACATAGAGGAGTACATGTCAGAACAAAACTACGTCACATTCAACAAAGTTTTCTTTAGAATGCATCTATCGAAGGATGTAAAGGGCGATTTACTTTGCTCCAGTGACCAGAAAATTAGGATGTACTTAATTTGACATGATATCTACTCATCAAGACCTCCTCCCACATAACTGTGTTACAGGAACAGCGTACTTCTTGATTTTCATGACGGCGTCTGGCAGGTCGCCTCATGATGTTGTCATCACGTGTTGCTCGCCGAAAAAGTGGCAGAGGTGAGTGCTTCTCCAATGCACCAGTACACTAACTCTACGGGCAGGAAAAACAATCACAGTGCAGGCTGACTGTAGAGAGAGCCTGCCCAGCAGGGTTGGATGTTATTGGACCACACACAACACTTATGACATGATCATAATGCGTCAGTGGCAGATATTCGAGGTGCATCTAATCATAATGTCTGGTTCGTCCGACTTTTTTGAGGAAGTAATCTGCGACCCGTTGCATAGACAGGCTGCGCAACCCACGCCGCTGGAACGAAGGTTCAGCACGGTACTATTGAACTACAGGGACGGGTGCATCCACTTTCAGAGATGGGACCGCAATTTACATTGCTTGTTAAGCCAAATGCAGTCCCTTTGACTGCTGGACTATCTTACATATTTTTGATTACAAATTGAAAGTGTACACCGCTTTGTGTTAAGCTCCGTTCAGCAACGAGAGCTTTATACCACAGCAGATAGGAATTATCCAAGACCTCACCTTATGTGATCAGTTGGATTCCTATCTGCAACTTCTACTCCGCCAACAATTACTGGATCTGTATGTGTGCCCCACGAAATCGCAACATTAAAATTACAGACTCTCCTCGTGCTATGTACAGGGTGTCAATGTGAAAATTGGAGTTACTTCTCATCCTATGCACTATTTCCTGAACGCTCCTTGTCATCAAACTTCAAGGTTGGTAGAGCCCACCATACACTGCGGTTTATGCAAAGTCTTGTATTAAGAAGTAACCCCTAAACAGGATGGGCGTAACAGCTCCAAGCATTTAAATACTACTTAGATATTATCAGTTTCTCCATCGTGAAGGCGGGTGTGCCAAAGATATTAGCCAGTGTTGACATCATGTACAACACAACATCTTTGAAAATAATGCATAGCACACTGAAATACTACAATATCTAAGTACCGTGATATATGCTAGCTGTAGTCGTCAGCGTTTGTTTCATATTCATTCTTCTGATAGTGCAGCATGACATGGATGATATTGTACTTTAGGAAATCGTGGGTTTTAAAGAGTAGTTCACCGCGAAAAAATATTTGAAAACAAGTCTGCCATGGAGAGTGGGCGTCTGGAAGCATCAAAATCAACCTAAGCCAACAATATCGCGCAATCGCCTCAAAATCAAATATGTTTTATAATTTTCTCACACGTGTTCAAATCTCCATTGTCATATCTCCTTACATTAACACACTCTCCCAAAACTTATTTTATTTCTTATATCTCCTTCCATATCATATTGCTTGCCTCCAATACCTGCAACGTTCTTATTTTCCTCACTCTCAATCAGTCCTGACCTCTAGTTGGCCAATCCATTTACACCCAACACGGCATGTCAATGCCTCGCTCGGCTCCTCGGCTTCAATGGCATTGTATTCAACATTATAATGTGACACCAGTGCGGTCATAGCGAGGACAGAACAATTTGACACGAAAGCAAACTACGTTCAGTTTGATCCTCAATTGTGTTAAAATTAGGTTTTTTGTTGCCCATTATACTGTATAAACGTTAGATATTCATACGGGGAGATCCAGTCGCTTCTACATAGGTATCATGAAAACTATGAGGGGCGGTCCAGTTGTAATCGCATGGGAATTCGTATTGATCACACAAGGAGTGTCGTTATTCATGGCGATTCATTTGAGCACAACATGAGATCCAGTAGCTCTTATGTGGCAAGCAAATAGAATGCAATAGAAGACCCTACAGCTAGGGGTGCCGCATATAACATAAGGTAATTCATCATAAAATAGGAGGGCCCAGGATAATATACTGCTGAAATGTCAGTTTCTTGTTGCACTACAGCGCCCGGAAAACAGTGAACGCTTTAAGATTTGGGATATAATAATTAGATACTGCAGAAGTCTAAGGCGCTGTATCTAGCTTGACAAGCAACCTAGAAAAGATGGATGACCCACTGATATTACAATATGAGTGTGCATACGACATAGAAGGATCGTTGATCTGGCCTATTGAAGCCGTTTGAACCTCAATTTCATATGTCGTCACGCGCCCTCAAACGATTCCACTCTGTGGGTGCGCTCTCTCTCTCTCTCTGGTATCAACGTTTCACATGTCAAAATGAACACGTGGTCCAGTAATGAGACAATCAACTCTTCTTATCCATCCTTGTAGACCTACATATTTCAGCCAGCTATTCCTCGACAAACATACACAACGTATGGTACGTGTATCTATCTTTATGCATAACGCCGCCCCGCTCACATATAAACACTCAAACCCCAACCCTTCCCATACCGAGTGCATCTAGCGTTGCTTTGACTTGGATTTGTTCAATGAGGAATCAAGTAATATCAGGCAGTACGTGCCATCAGCTAGAACACTGCTCCCCCCATCCCAACAGGTAGTTTGTTGGTCACTAGGGAGACAGAGGTGAATACATAACAGCTGGGACGCTAAATTCAGCGGAAATCGGCTGCAACTTGTTCTGGTCATTGCTATGTATGAGAAATGTTTCATTTGGATGTACCTACGTAATTCGAAGAGTCAAACAAATGACCACTGCCTCTTTGCCACTAGCATTACATGAAGCTTATCATAACAGACATTGATGGGACTAAGTTGCTAAAATGTTCAATGCAATGTGGTAACTACCATTTTGCCTACAATTATTTTAAACAGTCTCAGAAAAAAAAACAGTGCTGAATATCTCAGTGTTGATGCTGCAGCAAGTTCTAAGGGGAGTGTGGCCCTTATAAACCGTCAGAGCCGCGGCCATCTGCACGTTAAGCAGAATCCACACCTGTCATGTCTTATAACACAATGGCTTGGAAAGAATGGGAAGGAGGGTCATTCTCATCCGAGAGAACCTGTGTCCCAGTCTTTTCACACCAGTTGCTAGTGTTGGGGATTGTCAAGACTCCAATGCTTGCTAAAAGGGACGTTTTAAGATTCCAGTGCATGTTTCCAGTCTTAATGTATCAGCGGTTGGGGAGCAGGGACGTTTGAAAACACGACTGGTTGCTGTCAGCTGTTGGATACTAGCATCTTGAGAGGTGGGGCGTTTTAAGTCTCCAATGGCTGGGTCTAGTGTTATCATATTAACAGCTATGATTTAGCGATTGCCTACGGGCCAATCATTATACATGTCTTGAATTTAAGTTTGGTGGGAGGTTAAATACTCCATTGCCTGTCTATTACCCTTCCATGTTGACTGCTTTAACGGAGTAGCATTTAATGAAACCAAGCCTCATGTCGCGGAGTGTCCACTCTGTAAGCTGCCTTCTAATGGCACATTGATTACTTACTCAAGGGACAGTCAGTTAATAATTGCAATTTTGGATGGGTCAAAAGCCCATTTTGATCACCTCGTCTACCGAGCCTTAATAACTATTGTCAGCAGCAACACGTGGCCAGGATGGCAGCCTGTCGACATGTAATGGTCTCTGGGGGGCTGGTCTTCTTCCCATGCTTATGTGTATCGTCCAAGGATGTGGATGTACCGTCTCGAGATCAACCCTCTTTTGCAATGACACCGTGTAGTAAGTAAAAGAATCGAACTCCAGATGTAGGGTTAATAACAACTTGAACTTTATTTAACCGTTTTCAACTTTCGAATTTCCGATGTTGCTTAGCCTAAACTTAAGAGAGAGAAGTGTTGAGCTCGGAGGCCAGGAGAGAACTGATTTTGAAATATAAGTTGCTTCCCTCAACGACTAAGGCACGCCATCCCAATTCTCATGGGACATGCCGTAGCCAGGTCTGTGAGGGTTGGGGCTATCGGGCGATGCCTGGTCAGGAAGGTAATGTGGCTCTGGAATATGGGGTATGTATTAGGAGAGGGGGGAGTTGCAGGTGACATGTAGGTCACTTGTGGATCTGGGAAACCGGGGCGTATAATTAATATAAGCTGTTGGGGGTTACTCCATCAACTGATGACTGAGAGGGTACGTTATGACGAAGGGTAGGTTTGTTATGAATTTGGTACTCAACAACCGCATGTTCCAACCTGTTATTGTTTTCCTTGAACCTCCTCAGCAACAGAACGCTTGCAAAGGTGGAACAGCTATGCAGTTCGCTAGCTCGGTAGCATTGTTTTGATAACTCATGTGACCTTATCGCTGTCTCTGTATCCCAGTTCCTCTTTTCCCTCTCCCTCTCACAACATTTCCATATCCACCCATCTCCTTCACTCTCTCCCCACTCCTGTATCGCTTCCTCTATTTTGAATCCCTCGCTCATTCTTCTTTCTCTTCCAATCTCACCCCTAGTGTTCTCTCCCTCCTCATTTCTTCCTCATTCGTCTCTGGTCTCACTTTCTTTCCATTGTATTATTCCCGATCTCTTCCTCTTTAGTTTCCCTGTCTCTCATCCTTCTTTTAATCATGTATACTTTTCTACTTCTCGTCTTCCGCCCTCTCATCTCCTACTCGCTACCCTATTTGTTGACTTTCCTATTTCACTCTCGTCTCGTCCACCTCATTCCCATCCAATCGCTTGGACTGAGGCCAAATATTCGCAACGAACATATCTAACTTATAGCCAACCAATTATTTACAACCCTCTGCGCCTGTTATCGTCCACGACCGGCTCACAGGCAGTGCAACCAACGCAATGATATGTCTCTGGGGCGATCATAGTGTCATGTTGCGCATACCAGAAAAATTAGACATAATCTGGAACGAGAGCAAAGTGATCTCAGTTTGTTACACAATTATGCAAACACCATACTTGTTTTGTGATTAACATACCGAAGGTGAGCTATACACTGTTCGCAAAGTATCCAACTTGTTTATGCAACTATTGATAGCTCAATATTTCGTGCAGAGTAGCGGATATTTAGGGAGTCGTGTTGACACCCTGCACACTCTTTGTATGGAGGAGTTACGCTCATAGAGGGGTTACTCTTGGTACCGCCGCGTTTGAAAATTAAGTCGTGGCTTGATTATGCGATGTGAAGTTGGTGTGTAGGGATGGTAACAAGTACCGTTCGTTCCAGGTGAGTTGTGGTTAACAGTAAGCGTTTGGTGTATATGTTCAACCTATACCAAATAATAGCCGGCTGATGATACGTTATCACTCACAACATTGTCAGTTTTACATCAAATGCAATCCGCAATAATGTCAACACACACAAAAGTAAGCGTACAAAAGCGCTTGGATGTGGCTTGACAAGATTGACATTAAAATATAGCGGGCCGGGACTAAATGAGCCATCAAAAGGAGATCCAAACAATGAGCGTAACACATTGTTTGAATGAACAAGGTTAAGGGTCACATCGTGAGCTGAAAAACAATACAACGACAGCCCAATGAAGACATAATTCTTGCTGAGAGCATTTGCATTCTTGTCCAGGCGCAATGTTTGAGGATGGTGCACGTGTACATTGATTGGGTTGGAAATCAGAACATCAGCGGCACAGATTATGACAGCTTGGGGTTGAGGCAAGACCATTGCCACTGGCACTCTAGGTCAGACCTCACGAATTTTCTACTGTATCATAATGATATACAATAGAAAAGTGGGCAACAACCCGCCGATGAAATCGAGGGTTGCTCAGGAAACCGCTTCCTAGTGAGCTATTCGCACACAACTGCAGCGCTACTCATCCCACAAAAGCTCACAAAAACGATTCAATGTCATTAGTCTGTGCCGCTTGCACGGAGCCTCCGTACATCTGACAGTAACAACCCACCGTTATTTATGTAGCAAAGCTTGCGAATACAGCCTCCACACATGTCGTGCATAAGTATTCGTGAATTTTTCCACGCCCGTTCACAGTATTCCGCCGACAACTGAAAGAAATGGATGCACTGGGTCAACTTCATGCCGCTGGCCTCTCATTGGTCAGTTATGCGGCCTTTATTTTCAAAGAGGCCTCTTAATTTTAACGATGTAAACGCAAAGCAGGTGGCTTTGTTGACATATCTCCTAAGTTTACCACGATTTAGATGAATATTATAAACAACATTGTAGTCGAGTATGTTTATGTGAATTGTGCAAGAGTATACCTTAGTGTGTTATGATGGCGGAATTTATTGTCTCACGGGATGCTGGCGAGCGGTAATGCATGAAGACATCAGCCAGTGATGACATCATGAGCGAGCGATGATAGGGAATTAGCAACGAAATTTGCTCGCAAACTACAGGTTACTTGAAAGTTAATGCCTTCTCCAGTTTCGTATGAAGTCAGCAGCCTGTTATGAAACAAAAAGGATAAATACCACATTCTCGCACCAGTGGTAGTAATTATACGGCGAAGTTAATAATCCGCATTCACAAACTATTCAATGTATTTTTAAATCATTATATCCTTAAATGTTTAAAATCATTGGTATAACTTTTAAAAACTAGTCGTTTGTCGTATGCGCTAAATGGGATAGTAGCCCCACCAGACCAGATGTTTTGGTTAGTTGGACTATTCAAGCAATAAATATCTCAAAACAGAACTCTCAATTGTTATATTTGATTTGGAGTATTTCGTTCTACTTATTAGTAAGCCAAGTCTCCCGTTTGGACGATTGAGATTAGCAGACTTATTGCTTAAAACTGCGAAGTAGTCGTATAAACACCAAATACATGTTAGGGTTTAGGCGCCTGATTTGCAATCCAATTCGCATGTCGCGTCAGCCAATGAGAGGCCAGTAACCAGAGACAGTTAGGGAATAAAGCGTTGTTAAACGCGCCATATAATTACTTTCTACCATAATCGACAGTTTCTAGGACTCTTCCAGCCCACTGAATTTATGGTGGAAATCTTAGTTACTAGCTCTATTAAACTACCACACTTAAGCAAACGAAATTCCATTGATGCCATGCTTCATTGCAGCCGGTAACCACTGCGCCCATGTTGCGGAATTGTTTGACGTATACTGTTTACGATTTATACACGTTGAAGGACGCTATATACTCATACTTCGCTCCACCCTCTCCCCGTGCTCCACCCTATCCCTCTCGCCTTGCTCCACCCTCTCCTTTTCCTCTAGCTCCACCTTATCCCTCTCCCCTCGGTCCCATCCTCTCCTACTCCCCTCGCTCCACCATTTCTCCCTCCCTCTCGCTCCACTCTCTCCCTCGCTCCACTGTCTCCCTCGCTCCACTCTCTCCCTTGCTACATTCTTCCCCTCATTCAGTTCTCTCTCTTGCTCCACTCTCTGCCTCGCACCAATCTCTCCCTTACTCCACTCTTTCCCTCGCTCCACTCTTCCCTCGCTCAATTATCTCTCTTGCTTCACTCTCTCCCTCACTTCACTCTTTCCCTCATCTCTCTTTCCCCGCTCCACTCTTCTCCTCTCCCTCGCTCCACCATTCTCTCTCTCTCTCCCTCACTCCACTCTCTCCCTCGCTCCACTATCTCCCTCGCTCCCTCGCTCTCTCCCTCAGCACGTTTCCTATTAGAAAAGACCTGGAGAAGGCGGGACTAAAACACCAACGTGCGTAGCCTGGGGAGGTATTGCTTAACCAAATTTGTCACAGCCTCAACACTGAATAGCCTAAATTTATGGCCCACGCCGTTCACCCGTATTCTACTTATTGTGACGTCTAGGGTGGAGGTAGCCAGATGAGGGAGCTAAACTGGTTATTTATTAAAAAACTGAATATAAAGTCACAAATAAAAGATTCATGATTTTGTTGCCTGACAGTTATTCTACACTTCTTTGGTAGGCTACGATCTGCGTCGCTGGTGGAGCGTTTCAAAGCATTGAGGCGCGCCCTTTGGCCGGCACCTCACCGATGCACAGTTGGCTTGTATCATTCACACGCCATAGCGCTGTCATAATCCAGATCCTTACCAAGCAAATTTGGATCCCGTGTTTTGTTATACATTGGACAACTCATGATCAGCGTCTTGAAGGTAAGTTTGATTTTTTTTTGTACCCTCTTACCGTTTGTACTCGATGACACGTGAATATTTTCGAAGGAGAAGTGGAATATGAGAAGGTCGCATTAAAACACACAAGAGCTGCTACACACATTTCGAGGGGTTACTCGTCAGAAAGAGACGTCACATAATTCGCACAATTCCTTTATGGGACTGCAACAGCCTAGAGGAATCATGTATTGTTGTTTATGATGCCAGTAGAGAGGATTCTGTATCTCTCCCGCAATGTTCCAGTGAACGACAGGATGATATTCAGCTGTTTTTACGTAGCTAGGAAATATATCGGACAAAGAGTTTTAGTTGTACTATCTAGGTGATCACTCGAGGATATTGTTTTATATAGGATCCAGTGAATCACTCGCATACATCAAGAGACCCTGGAGTATCACGCAAGGGAATCCAATCGATCGTAAAGGAGATCTATCTGTTTTGAGGTTGGGATCTTGTACATCATACGAGGAGATTCGTTTTTTTCATGCAGGGATCATATAGATCAGTGAGTGGATCCAGTAGCTCACACGGGGTAGTCGAATCATTCAATTGTGGCGAGCCAGTTGTTTTCACGAGGGAATCCGATAGATCATACGAGAAAACCCAGTTAGTATCGCACAGGCATCATGTTAGTCAGATGTGGAGATCACGTGTGGAGATACTGTAGATCATGTGAAGTGATTGTATTACTATGCCTTCTGGATCCAATTGATCGTAGAGGGATATCCAGTCGTATTCGCATGGGATCCTGTACATTATATTGGGTGATCTAGGTGTTGTCACATGGTTAGATCTGACGTAGACAACCAGTTGTCCTGTAGATCCTACGAGAACCAATTGTTATCTCATGGGGTTCCAATATATTAATTTTAATTCAAATGGTGATCATATTGATCGTGCGATGGGAACCAGTTGATGCTATAAGGGGATCCTGTAGATCAAGCAAGATGGTTGTTATGTTGGGATGATGTGGATCATACGAGGAGTTTCAGCTGTTGTCCTATGGAAATCCGCTAGTCACATGGGGATTCAGTAGATTACCCAAAGAGAGCCAGCTGTTTACATGTGGCGATCCAATAGACCGCAAACAGACATCATGTGGCTGTACATCATCCGAATTCCAGCCAAATAATAACCTTGCAAATTTATCAGCTTATTGTTTGCCTCAGTGGAATTCTCCCATACCAAAAACGGTTTAGTTGCTGTGTTAACTATAGTTATGTTAAAATAAAATGATCCATGATTGCCTTTCATGTGGCTGGAACCCTTCTCTAATAGAGATTGCCACATGAGGGACTTTACTTGATTTACCGTATACATCAACGAAGTGAAATAACAAGATACAACTAAGTCAATCGTAATTTCTCTGTCTGGAAGCTATTCTATAATTATTTGGTAGGCTACGACAAGCTTCATTGGCGAAGCGTATCAAGGTGTTAAGGGGCTTAGCCTGTGCCGTTCCGCATCGCTGGCCAGCCCGTCACCCTGGCTTGTGTTGCTCACAAGCCAATAGCGCAGTCACTATCCAGATCCTTACCCAGCAAATTGTGTTTCAAAATATATTGTTGTGACTAGCTTCATGAAGGTAAGTTAGATATCGCACACCCCTTACTCCGGTTGTACCTGATGACGCATGTATATTTTTGGAGGAATAGTGGATTTTGAGGAGGTCGCACTTAAACACCAATCTGCTCTTACGCATATGGAGGGTTAACTCGTCAGAAATAGATAAGGTGACCATCAAGGAATTTCACAAGTTGTATAGGACTGTGACAACCTAGATAAATCATGTCCTTGTGTTGATGATGTTTTTTTTTTTATGGGGAGGATGCGCTGGGTAAGATGTAGCCCTAGTTCTAACAGCAAAGAATGACCAGATACAGGAGCGCATATGAGACGATTCTGTATTTCTCATTGTATGTTTGGATAAATTGCATGATGTTATTTCGTAGTTCTTACCAGTTGATCGCCTGTACCAGTTCGTTTGACCAGGTGATGTCGTCCAGTTGTTTTACGCATGATCCAGTGAATCTCGCACGGACATCAAGGGACAATAATTGACATGAGGAAACCATTTCCAATTAAATTTCTATTCTATTTCCCCCGTGTATCAAGCAATATCAACACACCCCTCTGTTGTATTATTATTGGTCTGACATTTTCACACCATAATCCAACACCGCTTTATGCAACCCACCGACATATCTTACACTACACAGTACTCTAACCATACATATGGTCAGCTGCGACTTGTGCACAGGTGAACGGTTAGATGTTAAAAAAGCAGCCTAACTATCACATCAAGGTTTTGGAATTAAATCCATGCTTAACTAGTTACATCATAACTACATTGCTGATACTGCGTAGATCAGGTGTCTTGGATCATACAAAAGATGGAATCATCTAGACACCTGTGGAATGGCTGTCAAGGAGAATAAAATCATGGGTCATATCAATAGTGTTCTGCATCATAACATACCAAGTCTCAGGTCATGGAGTGTCCCTGTGTATAAACTTCCTTGTGATATATTTGGGTCATATCCGTCTGAGAACGGTCTGGACATAATGGCAATAGGGAATTGCTCACATGTCGATCATGATCATCTCGTCTTCTAGACCAGAATAACTAATTGTTACAGTAACACTGGGATAGGCTAGAAGCCTGTTGTCATGGAATGGCCTCCAAGGGAGATTTCACTTGCCCCCTGTATTACGTCCATTGACGTGGATGCAGTGTTTTAAGCTTAAGCTTCTTTCACAATGATACCGCCTATTCTAACTTGTTACTGCCTTCTTTAAACACATAGTATCGTCAGTGACCGAATTGACTCGAAAACTGTGCTATCAGAAAGTAATCTAGAATGTGTCTATCTGGCATGCAAGACGCAAATGCAAAATAGGAGAAGCCAGGGCTAAATATATCTGTACAGTTGTAAATCTACCACAGAGACAAAGAAAGGTTGCAAAACTGAAGGCTAAGGGCTCTGCAAAATACTTATATTTGGTGGATAGTCGCAAACGGTGTAGACACCTTGGCCTATGGACACACTATTTTACCTACAAACTAGCGTGGCAAAGTCGGACTCTTATAGGGGTCGGGCCCGACTTAGGGTGAGCAAACATCTTGTATAAGCTGTAATTAAGAGAGTAGTGTAGATGAGTATGGGTGGACCAGAATCGCCACTTTCTATACTACTGAAATAGCAAATCGGCGACTGAGTAATTCATGTTTTATTTGCCTGACAGCTGTTCGATATTTCTTTGGTAGGCTACGACACGCTTCGTTGGTGGAGCGTAGTGTTAAGAGGCACGCTTCGCTGGCCAGCCTGTAACCTACGCCCATCGCACACTAACCGTAGCGCAGACACAATCCATACACTTACCATAGACATTGTGTTCATTTGGATAAACAGTTTTGTTTCAAGGTCGATAGTTCGTGATTATCTTCATGAAGGTAAGGTTTATTTCGTACCGTCCCCCTATTTGTACCTGATGATACCCAAATATTTCTGGAGGAAGATCGATTATGAGGAAATCGCATTAAAACACCAGGGAACTGTAAGCACATCATGCGGAGGGGTTACTCGTCAGAAACAGATAAGGTTACCCTAAAGAAGTCGGACAAGTTTTATTGGAAGAAATAGAAATCAAGACCTGGTGTTGATGATGGGCTGCCTATGGGGACGATGTGCAGAATGAGACGTTACCCCGGATGTAATAGCAAGGAGTGATGGGATCCAGCGGATAACACCAGAAGATTCAGCATCTCTCATGGTATGTTCCAATGAATCTCGGGATAATATCCATTTGTAACTACCTAGTTATATTATGTATTGGACGACGATATCCAATAGATCACCATTGCTGATTCGGTGGACCACGTGATGTGGTCCCATTACTGTATGCTGCTATCCAAGTGATCATTCGAGGCGATTCATTTGTTTTACTAGGGATCTAGTGGGTGACACACGGACATCAAGGGATTGTATCGTTTCAGACTATCAAGCAAGCAAACCCAGTCGATCTTGAAAGAAGATCTAGCTGCACTCATGGGGTGAAAGTCCATCGTCACGGATTTGTAATCAACGTTATGATGTTTATCTTAGCGCTGTCATAGCGAGTTGTGTATCTATTCTAGGAGCATTTGACATAACCTAAAACGAAACCATCGTAAGATCAGTCTGATCAACTGTTTCTTCCTCGCCCTGCATTCAGATGGTAAGTTTGATATTGCTCTTATTGACTCGCCTCTATGTCGTGCTGTGACACCTGGAAATTTATCGCCGAGAAGAGTATAATATAATCCTCCGATTGAAATATGTCTAGAACCTGTTACTTTTGTCATATGGAGGGGTTACTCGTCTAAACAAGACTGAATAAACCACATGGGGTATATTGGGCTCCACTAACTTCGAGGAATCAAGTCCAGGTTTTGATGATAGGGAGCTTGTGGGATGAATGCATACGGTAAGATGTAACTCCGGTTTTTGGTACTGAAGTGTAACAAAGAAGTGATGGAGGGGTTGACAACTATTGGGTTTATAATCCAGTGGATAAAACGTGAAGACCCAGTTGGAATCACATGGGTCTTCTGTGCATCATACCGAGATATTCAGTTACAGTCAGATGGGTATAATGTAGACCATACTAGTAGATCCTGTAGATCCACGGAGGCGATTCAGTTGTTATTTCATGGTTAATCTGTAGATCATAGGAATATATCCAGTTATTTTTAGGTGAATAGTTACAAAGAAAATCGTACAGTTATGGACCCAGCTGATCACATTATGTGATTCAACCACAGACTCTGTGACATTTGTTTAGGCATTGATAGGGAGGGTCCAGGATAATGTGCAACTGCTTAGGTATCAGGTTATCGCTGCTTTGTTGGCTTTTCACAGAACAGTGTGTGCTTTAGGATTTGGGATCCAATATATGTTAGACACAGCAGTAGTCTCAAGGACAATATTTAGCTTCACATGCAATGTAGGAGCGGGGGATGGCACATGGCTGTCACAATATGCGTCAATATACGGAATATAATGATTGTCCCATCGATTCTGACTTGCGAGACACCTCGATGAAGCCGCCAGAAGATCAGTTTTCTTTCCACGTGTTAGCCTTTGCCTTCATATGGTTATACACCGTAAGTGCACTCGCTGTAGTGTCAAGAACTCTTGACAAATAAAAATCGGAACGTGGTCGTGTAAAGTCAACACACTCATACCCCAAACCTCCACTTGTATCCCCAGGTTAAACACGCTTGGACTTGGGCATTATGATTGTGGCTTTTGTGCGATCATAGTGAGCTGCATAGGGGGGTAGTTTTACATGGCCCAGTCAGTGTTGAATACAAAGTCCATATCGTATATGTATTAGGTGTACACACCAACCTCAACAGAAGATTCACCACTTATTGACCATATAGTAGGAACCAGTATTTACTAGCAAGAACCGTTGTTTCATCGTGTTGGGCATGATAGTCTGGGGTAATAAAACTGCAACATGGCGGTGACTGGTGATGGACTTTGTACGTCTATATCTAGTCTATGCATCACAGTTTATTAATCCGATAGAGCATGGGAGGGCAGCTACTTATCTCCGATATTCATACTGAACCATTACCACATTGAATCAGAACCAAAGATATCTACGTGGTAGACCTTGCGAGAAGATGAATGTTAGTTCATGTTTGTATTGGAGAGTTCCTAAATTTGTGTCGTTACTCATATGCGTGCGCCGTTTATATATTGTCCACATAATACGCCATTGAAAACGCGTTTCGATTGAAAAATGTGTCTTTTCTGTTGTGTTGTTATTTTGTATTTTATGTTGATGCTTACCTGCTGCTCCGCGAGCCCATTGCATATGTGTATCATTCTTACATATTTGATTGGTTTCTGCAAACACGAACGACATACGCCCTGTAGGCGAATTTTAAAGAAATCCGTCCAGTAAACTTTTGATTTGATAATCTAGAGAATTTGCATAACTCTAGCAATAAACTCTTTGCCTGTATCATACACTCAATTCCACTAAAAAGTTATTACTGTCTGATTTAGAGAATGCCTACTTGTGTCAAGCAACTATAATATAGGCGATATCAGGCAGGCCATAAAAACGTGAGTGTCACATATTCATGATAGCTATGGTTAATTTACGCAGTATGAGGTTCTTGATTGCGTGTACAACGTTGCCCATCAAGTTTGAGTTTTGCGCAAGACACCAAAATCGTAGATAACCAGAGGAAGAGGCCAGGAGATGAAGAAAAAAATACAAACGTAGCTAATATCCTGAGCAGTAAATGGGATAATACCACAGCATATGCTTAGGGTAGCTTTGTGCAAGGCAATTTGAGAGTAGTGTATTTGCCCTTGTTTCATTCGGATAACTATAGCATCACGTTAACCTACAAACTAAATTCATACAAAGCCACACAAAATGATACTGCTTTATAGAATATGACCCCTTCTCTTGACTCTTTGTTACAGTGACTGTCTGCTGCTTGACTTGCATGATGGCGTCTGGCAGTTCATCCCAATATGGACATTTCAGTGATAAAGATGTGTACTTCTCAAAAGGCGCCAGTTCTGTCACTGTTCAGGCTGATTACAAGGACAGCCTGCCTAGCAGATTTGTACGTTATTGGAGAGCACACAAATCATATGATATGGTCATAACGTGTCGGCGGCAGACGTTTGAGGTGCATCGGGACATACTGTCTGGTATGTCTGACTATTTTGAGAATGCAATCAGTGACCAACTGGAGAAAAACACCCTGACTCTGGACTACGACCCTGATAGCATGAACAAATGTCTAGAATACTTATACACAGGGCGCGTAGAAGTGGATAGAGATCGTGTAGGCGATGTAGCCAGCCTTGCCAAGATTCTGGACATCCCTCATCTCCACAGCAGATGTAGAGCCACCGAGTTGAGGGATGCTACAGCAACCACAGATAACTGTCTTAACATGTGGTCTATAGGTGAAGCTATAGGTGATGAAGCGATGCTGAAGAGGGGAAAGGATGCAGCATTAGCCAATGTGGATGGTTTGATGGAACAGGAGAGCTTTATGGATCTGAGCTACATCCTTCTTCAGGAACTTGTATCCCATGAAGACCTGGTCGTGTCTTCGGCTGGTGAGAGACTAGGAACAGCCTTGCTGTGGGTCGGCCATGACAGCAGTACTCGCTCACAACACCTTACATCACTATTAACATCACTACCAATGAATGAGATGTCCAAGTTATGTTTGCGACAAGCCCTCCACAACCCAGTGATAAAAGATCACCCTGAAGCCTGTCAAGCTATACTTAAAGCAGTTGAGAACCAACAAACTGACACAAAAGTCCAACCATCCATTGCGTCTTCTAAGGTAATGTGCCTTGTTAGTACAGGTCGTGTTAGGCCAAATGCACATCCTGACAACGACATTGCTGTTATGGTGACACCATTTCCATTCACATCAAAATGGTACAAGCTCACTGACCTACCGTCGTCACTGCCGAGTCATCGTTGGGCCTCTGTTGCTTGCTATGCTGTGGGATCATCACTGTACGTTACAGGGCTGGGCAGGAACCACAGGGAAACCTGGCATTTCAACTTGGACACAATGCACTGGGAACGTTATGGAGATATGCAGCATGGTCGGATGTCCCACTGTTTGGTAGAATATTGTGGTACAGTTTACAGTCTTGGTGGTCGTGTACCTGGATACAGTATCAAACTTGTCCCACATGTTGAGGCGCTAGACATGAAGACGAAGACGTGGCGTGCTGCTGGCTCATTGTCTGGGTCAGACTGCGTTAACGCTGCATGTTGTGTGGTTGACGGGGAGGTGTTGATCCATGGCATACTCAATCATGCTCGCAACAGGCTGGTCCAGTTGTATTCCCCGCAAACAGAACTGAGCCGGTGTCTTGGCTCATTCAAATGCGGTAAACATAAAGGTGTGTGTGGAGTATTGTCTGTGGCAGAGAAAATAATCATGTCTGATGGGAATGGTCTGTATGTGTGTTCTGCATCACAACACACCATGTTTAATGTCAGCAAGCGTATTTGGTATGAGCTGCCTTGTGATGGCTTCTCTGCGTTGTATCCCTCTGAGGACGGTCAGTATATCATGGCAATTGGTGGCTGGTCACGTGACGGATCAGCTAACCACGTTTACCGTGCCCGTGTTGCTGATATCATCAGTAATACTGGACAAGGATGGCAGCCTGTCAGCATGGAATGGTCTCTGGGGAAGCGTCACCTCATCCCTGGTGCTCACTGTACTACCACGATTGATTTTAATAGATTGTCACAAACATAAACGTTGTGAATGGAGAATGACTATTGATATTCAGTGATTATCCGTTTACTTACATCCTAAGGTGTTTTCACAAGCAAACTTATTCTTGATATCAGTCTGTGAATACAGAAATGTGTATATGATATGTGTTTTCTGTCTCATTATCACTTTCTCCACATACATAGTAACCACAATAAGGTTGCATCCTTCCATAGGTAGTATATCTCGACCACAGAATCAGTTGATGTTGCTAATCTGGTCTATGTGTGTTCTTTTTACGATAACCCATATTGTTGTGATGAACAACACTTCCAATTAGCAGTAAAGGGAGATTGTTTTGAAATATCTAGTAAGAAATTAAAGTAATTTTGTTCGTGATGATCTATTTTGTGACACCTTTTGGTAACCTGTTAGGTACATAGGCTGCTTTAGTAAAATATTCCCTGTATAATAAAATATAATCTTAAGTATTCCTAATTTCATATCAGCTGTGACACAGACGCATACGCAATATGTACGCTTGGTTTGCCCTGGTTCAGAGTAAAGTTATGTCAAGTTATGCTGTGCTGTACAAAATGTTTGTCATTTATCACATTTGTGATAATTATGAGTGCCATATTGACAATGATAATAAATAACTTTTCTTCTTTTGTATATCGAGTTTCAATTCGCCCAAATAGTGTCTCATCTTTTCTGAAGCAACATAGTATATAAATACTTAGTCACGTAGTATATAAATTGGTTAAACCTAAGTAAACAGATTAAAATACACTGACGTTCTGCTGATACATGAAGACAGATAAGTACAAATGGCAGTAGGCCTGTCACAGGGCATATGCCACTGCAACCTCACCGACGCTTTCCGGGGAAGATCGTTTCTTTTGTACTTAAATAATAACGCAATGTGCCCTGTTTGTTTTGCCGAGCCTACTTTCAACAGGATGCAGAAAGCAAATAGTGTCCATCACCCAAAGTTAGACCAATTTCCCTTAGCGTCTCCCGATTACGAGGTTCCAGTGCTAGTAAGCTTTGCAGGAGCGTAGATATCCTCATAATCTTCTAGTCAGAATCACCACCAATCAATAACAAGGAAATAAAATGAAGACTCAACTTGAAAAGCATTCAACAATATTGTGAATCTTAAATTGAACTTCATATGTGCCAAGTATGAAGAGTTTCTACCAAAATCGAACCACGTTTTTTAAAGAGTTCATAAAAATATGTCAGTGAAATATGTTTTTAAATAAATTCCATTATGCATGCTCCATCAAAGTGCTTGTTTTGATGTACCACATTGTGAAGATTTTGCCCAAACGCATATGTCTATATGCGGGATTATTGACGCGTAAACGAGTTACTTGTTTCATGTGCCACTTTTAAAAGCCCGATTTGCCAACCACCTAGTTACTGTCGTGATTATATGTGATTGCAGCACGTCCCATGTATCAGGTACTACGCACCAATCACATGTGTTTAATATACACGATGATGACCTGTAGACTAGAATATCCTAGAGGCCTTGTAGAGCTGAGGAATTGAATGATCGTTTTATAAAATAACCAATGTAACTCGAATATTGGATTAGATATTTTCTGCCTTACTTGATGCACATAACCATTTTTTGTGTTCCATTATTGCTTTTGTCGTTAGTTTTTAGAGGTATGGTTTAATGCACTGTATCTTTTAATGGTAAGTGCCTGAATCTCGAGTTGTTTAAAAGTGGTGTCTTCGAATTTTCCGAGCACAGATTCGCAGCGAATCGAACAATCTTTCAATGGTTTTATCAGATGAACATGAGTGAGAGCAAATCACATTGAATAGAACTGCACATCAACCACAGATGAATCGAACACATATCAGACAAACACCAGACCCACGTATCAGCTTCCTGAATGAAACACTTAATGGGGTTAAACAATATATCACATAATGCATGGCCTCTGATAAAAAGCCACAGCTAATTGTACCCATGTCGTTTATTTATTGAGTGTACACACAAACCGCTACAGTAGGAAAAACAATTATCCAACATAAAGTAGGAACAAGTATTTAAATAAACGACTGAATCATTAAACATAGTCGAATCGCTTTGCCAAATGTATCAGTTGTCGTCTTTAAAACCGTTTATAAACATGTTAGTGTGGTGTCGTGGCCTACTGGTCGTCAAATTCTGCCAGGCAATAGTCTTCATCTCCATCCCCTCGATTGGTCAAAACATCAGCGTGTATGCTTGTCACTGCATATATTTGCTCAATGAAAGAGGGGACAAAAAGAATCATGAATTGGATGATCTAATTCCTTATTTAGCTTAAAGGGTTTTAAATAAGTTTGGGCGCTGTAATGGGCGTCATGACTAACCAACGATGTTTGTATGCGTATTCGAATATTTGCATATACTTAGCCGTCGGTTGTGTACATTTCAATGTTCGTACTATCATATGTATGAATTCAGCCTCTGTATCGACTGGGCTCTTCCAAAGGATCCAACAATTTGTCTTCAAATGATAATATTGATAAAACAATAGTAACATTGGGGTTTCACGTCACTTTCAACAACAACCTTATATCGCGACGGTCATAGATGCGGGTGATGGTGATGCTTGGACAGCTTCCCTTAAAGGCCAGAACCCACACGGCACAAATCCTTTGCCCAGATCGGGGTGCGAAACCCACGTAATTAGATGAATGTCCAGCACAGTATTGTTGAGCTACCCTGTTGGGCCATTCTCTTTTGGAGAAGGGACCGCCATTTAACAGGGAGCAAGTCAGGTTTTTGCATATTGATATGGAGCCCACAACTTGTGGGTCGAAAGAAGACGAAGTTTCCCACTACGCCACGGGAATTGGCTACGTATCAGATAAGGATCAGCTGTTATGGTGAATTATGAACGACTTCAATAAGTCTATGAATCTAAAGGATAGTAATCAGATAACATCTGGTGGAGGTGGGAGTGGGAGGTGGTGCGTGACAGCTGTGTCGGGACAGATATTGAAGTTGTACAACTTAATAACAGGCGAAGGTAAGACTATTTACCCATTTCAAACGTCCAACGGTTATGTTTGTTGTCGATATAACTTGACACGGTGGGATGTTTTAACATTAAACACATGTTTCGATTGAAAATAATGATTGCATTTGGGTGTTAATAACAACCTGTTGCCCGAGGTCATGGTACATGTATTGGAGCTTTTCAAATTTTATTGTTTTCTGCTAACCTCAAAGATGTACACATTATAGGTGAATAACAATCTCCGATAAGGGAAATATACTCATCAAGGAGGATTGAATATATGACCGAGCTGAAGTTTGCAACAAGTTCTGTACTTGTGGCAGTGGTAGTCCATTTGGCACTCTTCCGTGGCCTTCTGCCGTTATGTCTGGGGCTGGTGTAAAGTTGCTTGCAGTTGATGCAGATGAACTGGAGGTTAAGATGGGGATTCATAGCATCTCCTCTCTACACACATATGTTTGTTGTAAATTTCCAAAGAATCTACAGCTACCTGATGCAAGTCATGGAAATTTAACAGCTTAGCCCGACATAGCATGTTGACATTGAGACAAATGGGTGTTTTGATCGACAAGCAGTTTTCTTTGTCAAATTCTCACAAGTTCATGTTGACCATTCATGTTTATTTATGCTTGACGCACGCTGCTTGCTATCGCTCAGTCATAGTTCAAGTCTGGGATGAATCGCCTGCGCTCCGGTACCTGTTGTATAGCGTAGCACGTTTTCTAGCGTGACGTCATACAAGTCTGCCATGGAGAATCGGCGTCTGCAATCATCAAAATCTACCTCATCCAAAACTATCGCGCAATGGCCTCATTGTTCAAAGTGATGCAACATTCAATCATTTTTTATATTATTTTTTCACACGTGTTCAAAACTTTGATGTCATATCTACTCACATTTACATACTCTCCCCAATCTTATTTCATTCATCTTCTTATATCTCCTTCCATATTATATTGATTGCCTACAATACTTCGCTGTATGTAATATCCCATAGCCCATCACACATTTCCCGCCATTATCCACGGTCGAACGCATCCTTTATCCTTCCCAATATATCCTGTAACGTTCTTCCTTTCCTCGCTCTCAATCAGTCCGGACCTCTAGACCGCCTATCCATTTACACCCATCACGGCACGTCAATGCCTCGTTCCGCTCCTCGGCTTCAATGGCATTGTATTAAACATTATTATGTGACTCTCAGTGCGGTCATAGCGAGGCCAAAACCATTTGACAAGAAAGCACACTATGTTCAGTTTGATCCTCAATTTTGTTCAAATGAAGCTTCCTTGTTGCCCAATATACTGTATAAAAGTAAGATACTCTTCCATGCACCTACTCCACTTGGTAGCAGGTTATATATTAAAACAGATCTATAGGCGTCCATAATTGTCTTTTTTATATAGGTTCGGTGATCTCTATAATGATCATACACGACAAGACATCCTATTTAGTTATCTGCGCTGATTGAATACAATCTTTGTTTTTCATGAGTTCCCCTTGGAAATGTTTATTATGCAAAGCAAATGCCAATATTTCACCATTTGCCTCAAGTGCTGTTTTTTCTGTCTTCAAACAAAACGCGTGATGGGGTAAATACTAAGTGATCGTTCAAAAATATTTCCCTCTTTTTATGAAAGCGAGGGACTCTTCATTATTACAATATGGATGTAAAAGAGGCCACGCCTCCTGAGTCATCACAGCCAACCCTAATTCACACAGACCAATGTCATACTAGTACCTGTCACTTACATATGTTCGTTTAGCGTACTCAGTACCCTCCCCTGTAGAAAGTCAATGTCTGGTCTTGCCAACATAAGGGTTGCTCATAATAGATCAGCTTCATTCACACGAAAAACACCCAGCAAGAGCCATGAAGCTTGTTAGTGTTATGGTAGCTTTTGCTGCCTTTGCTGATTTTCTGATAACGTCAATAGCACAGCATTCTTGTGTGTATTCCTTCTACGTGGATCAAGAGCACGAATGCGGTGTTATGGACGGCAGCGTGTCCCAGCTAACAAACAAGGTAAATGAACTAATGACCAGAATTGATCACCAAGATCGTGAATTGGAAACCTTGACGAAGTGGAGAGAAAGAGTGCAGTCCAAGCTGCATGAGATCAACGTTACAGCTCAAGCAACAGGTAAGAGCCTCCTCATTCTTTTGGTCGATGATAAGTCACATTATCACTAGCGAGCAGCGTGAAATATTTTACACGAATAATGAATACTGCTCATTTCTTGCAGTCAATGGCGCAGACTACATTCGTTGGGGTCGCACTGCGTGTCCAGATGGCGCATCGCTCCTTTACTCAGGTGCGTACTTCGAGCATATATGTTGTATTTTGTAAGTCATTAGTTTGGAAAAAGTATTTATGGAATTGTTTAAAGACAAAGTATGGGATTTTCCTTTGTGGAAGTGCTGCTTGCTGCTTCAGGTGTGGCTGCTGGGTCACATTATTCACACAGGAGGTAGCTCAGAGCTGCTGTGTCTACCTCAAGAACCCGAGTGGGGCGAATATTGGGACTGCTTTCAGGGCGAGAGCTATGTGTACGCTAGAGAATACGAAACAGGGCATAAATACAACGGCAATGATGTGTTTAGCAATAGAAATACTGAGGGTCTCAGTTTGCAGAATCATAACATACTATGTGCCGTATGCTTCATTGATGGCCGAAGTACAGTGACAAAGTTTCCCGGCATGCTGAACTGCCCAGCTGGATGGACACGTGAGTACACTGGCTACCTATTGGCTGGACATTACACACACAAAACAAAAATCCAAGCTGTTTGCATGGACGAAGCGCCCGAAATTTTTGAATCTGGTGGTCTAAACGAAGATGGGGTTGCTTTGTACAACATGGAAGCTGCATGCGGCTCATTACCTTGTCCAAACTACGTAAGCGGCCGGGAGTTAACATGCACGATTTGCTCCCGTTAGTATGTTGTTGCAGAATAACGAACACACCTCACTCATAAACAATTGGATGGTTTATAACTTGAAGTAGTAAATTTGGTGATCATTGTTTTTGCTGTCTAGTTACAGCATATCTGAACGATTGCTGAACAATCATATTGTTGCGGTTCATGCATAACTGCATTGATAACAGCTTTTGCATCGCATGATCAGTCGACAGAAATAAATTAAGAAAATTTACAAAAACGCCCCACAATTTTCGTTTTTCTACTAAAACTGATTTGGTATCAGTGAATTGGCATAATATATGCATGAGCATGTCATTCAATCAATAAGTTTGGATGTATGATACGTGTCATAGCATAGTCACCTGTTTATAGCTTGCATGACATTCCTGCCGTTTAAATCGTAGCAATGTGGTGCTGGATTCGCCACATGGCGTGGTTCAGGAATTCACTGAAATTTCTTTCTTCACAAATGATTGAGCTGACCTTGTCGTTCACAGGGTATTTTTGATTTCCTGAATTCGAACCTGTGCGGGCGTAACCCAATTGATTTGTAGTCCATCGCCTTAACAACTAGGCCATGACTGATTGTTATCGCTACGTTTAACAATTTTAACCTATTAATTTATATTCTGACTATGTTATGGATAACAATAAGTGGGTGCTTCACTAATTTAATAACCATTATCATTGCAATAAAAGAACTGGTAATATATTTAACAGTCAATCACTTTTAAATCGGCCGACATTTGGTCTATGGTCACATGTGTGATCATTTTTGAGCTTGTGATAAGTTAGTAAAGACGATAATACCACAAGAATATTGAGCCAATTCCTATGACAGACGATCATGGATTTCATTGTGGAAATATTCAATATGGGAAAAACAATGTTTTATTTCCATGTTTCAAATTTTCAGCTAATGAATATTCCCGCTAACAAAAGCGAACCTAATGACAGCCTGTATAGCAACCAGAATGTAGATTAGGAAATTCATGAGCTGCTTAGAGGAAACACGAGCAGGGTTTTCGCAGGTTACCATATGGTGTTTTTACGCGTGTCATCTATGTATTTGGTTTGGACCGGGTAAGCAAGTATCAATTAATTGAATCGTTGATAAGTAGGTAACCCATCAACAAAAAAAGTTCAGTGACAAGCATGCAAAGACACAGCCAGCATTAATTAGTTTCATGGTGAAATTGTCACGTCTTCAAACAAGGCAAGGTAAATATTTGGTGTGAGCTGACGCCTGTTTTTACAACTAGTATGTCAAAAGACATGATCTGATCAGGTAATACACGAGTAGCGTAGGTGTTAGTGTAGTGCCGTCATTGCTTTGGGTTCAAGCAGGGTAAGCAAATCAATAAGTTGAGGGATCAATGGGCAAGTAGATGAGCAGACAGGTTGCCAGGTAAGTGATTTGGTAAGTATGTAGAAATAAATGTAGATAGGCCGGCAGTGTTGGGTTAGGTTTATACGTTTTTAGGGTGATAAAGAAAGAGATCCTATGTCACTTGGTTAAAGTAGGTATTTGATTCGGCAGATAAGGACCAAAAAACACCCATAGCAAGCATTTTTATAACGCCGGTTTCCAGAAAAGTTGCTAAAATGGTTGATAGGCAGGTATGTAGGTAGGTAGGTAGGTAGGTAGATATGTAGGTAGGTAGGTAGGTAGGCAGGTAGATAGGTAGGTAGGTGTGTGGGTGGGTGGGTAGGTGGGTTTGCAGATAGGTAGGTAGGTGGATGGGTAGGTTGGTAGGTAGATGGGTGTGTAGGAGGGTAGGTGGGTTAGCAGATAGGTAGGTAGGTAGGTAGGTAGGTAGGAAGGTAGGAGGTAGGTAAGTAGGTAGGTAGATAGGTTCGAGGGTATACAGGTAGGGAGGTATGTAGGTAGATAGGTTAGAAGGTATGTAGATAGGTAAGTAGGTAGATAGGTAGGTAGGTAGTGTGGTAGAGACAAAGATAGGTAGGTAGGTAGGTAGGTAGTTATGCTTAATGGGGAAGAGGGAGCGCTTAAAGGATGGAGTGCTGGATGGGGGATGGGACGGCTCAATTTGTACTGCTTAAATTTGTACTTGTTTTTAAATATGATTACAAAAATCAAAAGAGATAAACATTTCAAAAACAAATATATTGGGATGATGACCACGTGGAGTCTTGGAGAGTAGAAGCCTAAACACGGGTTAGTAGAGTGAGAAAATAGTTGACGAAAGTGTTTGAGCGTAATGGAATGACGAGGAGAGATGAAGAGCGAGTGTGGGAATAAAAAAGAAGATAAAAAGAGTATAGCAGAGTATATAGTTGGAAAGTTACATCAATAAACAACAAATAACAATGACACATGACAATAAACTTCATTACTATTTCCTTTTTGAGCTACATCAGAGTGGTGATAATGAATGTTAAGGTGGCTGCGCGATATCATTATGTTCACGATGATTTTGCTATATCATTATGTTCAAGATAAGTTTTTGCTTTGTCCTATAATTGATCCGGTGCGAGGTAGTGCACACATATGTTGGCTGTCAACGTCGCGGCGTGTTCGTTAATTAAGATATGTTCTGAACATGAAACAAATTTTCGCCTTATGTTTTGCAATGGCTGTTAGTTTATCGCCCGGCGAGGTAGCAAAAACACAACGAACTGCGTCAGAGACTGTCGTATTAGGATGTACAGAGAAGTGGCGAAGTCAGGGAACTGCATCACACGCTGTCACATGTTGTTATGCGGTGGAAGTAGCGAATTTAGGGCGATCTGCGTCAAACGCTGTCTTATGTTGTCTCGAGGTGGAAGTAGCCAAGTTGAAGAACTGCACCAGGAGCGTTTTAGCCGTGCATGCTGCGTCAGAGATGGTTCCGTCTTGTACAGAGATGGAAGTCGAGAAACTGCATTGGATAATGTCACATGTTGTCGCACGACAGAAGTATCGACGCCAAAAATCTGCATCAGAGAATGTCACATGTTTTTCCGATGCAGAAGGAGCGAAGTATAAGAACTGTTTCACGGGCTGTCATGTTGTCACGAGGCGGAAGTGTCGGAAATGGCATTTGTGGCGAAGGCTAAGAAAACATCAGATATTGTCACGTTATGCTCTCAGGCTGAAGTGGTAAGTCGAAGTGGATAAGCATTTGACAAAACACCTGTTCATTTACATGATTATCATTCATGAGCAAAATAACCCTTAACAAATGACCATTCGACTCATAATTGTTCTATTACCTAGATAATATGATGAAAAATTACCCGACGACCTTAAAAATCGTCTCATAATTGTTCTTACCTAGATAATATTATGACAAATTATTCGGTGACCTTGAAAATAGTTTATTCGTGTAACAAATTTAATACAACAATCGCGACTCCCATTAACATATTCAGGGGACATATGATCGTCAATTCATTGGAATCATGTGTCAATATCCAAAATATGAGATACTTTAGTCCAAAATATTACTGCGCAAACTTGAGTGGTTATTCTAAATGGAGCAAGGAGCTCAATTGGGACAAAAACACCGGAGATATTTCATTTGATACACAAACCCAAGCAGTAAGATTGCTGATGATCACCATTCTGGTACCTGATTCTAATTATCCATAATTCTTTTATGATAGCCGGGCAACTAATTATTTGCGTATAAAATGAACAAAATGGTTGTTATGTTTATTAAAGCAGTCCTGAGAAGGAGCTGAACAATAGGAGGCAAACGGCATAAAGATTTATAGAAAACGCCTGGTATGAAATTGGAAGCAAAACACATACTCCTTACATTAAAAGGATCCAGGTTGAGTGTGGCAGTAGATGGGCTGGACAGTAGGACGTGTGCATATGTTATGCTCTACCAAGATATTAATCCCATGAAGCTTTACTATCTAATCTCAAATTGCTAACATTTGCATTGGAATGTATTCAAGATGTGTCTTGCTGTTGTGGGACCGAAGTCCCACGACCCAGTTGTATAGGATTTAAAGATAATTATAACTAGTAAAAAGAAGAATGGTAGCATATTCCGTTGTTTAAGCTGGACAATTAACTTGCTGCATTAACACTGGACAAAAGCTGTTGGTTTGCTAGTTGGCAATGTATACCATTATAAAAGATATTTAAAGGAAAATCAATAAATTATCATCAAAGTAGACAACCAACAATATTTTGAAGACACCAGAAGATGTAATATTTGCCTGTAATTTATTTGCTATGCCTGATAAATATGCAGCGGATAATATTCAGGACAAGGAACAGAATGGTAGAGATTGTTGTCCTTGTCGTCAGTGGGTAATTAAGTTGTGCTATTATTACTCGTGCAACTAGTTGTCAGCCTTTTCCTTGCCCCATGGTTGAATGTATCGCCTTCCGTCCGACAGGTTTTGGTAATGAAACAGAACATGTAAAAACCTGACTGGTTTCGTTTACCCATGGCGGTGACGTCTCTGAGAGGGGATGTACCGAACCAGCAGCTAAATGGCAACGTGCTAGACGTGAATCCCTGCACCGATTATCCCCCAAATCAGTCGTGACTGGGAAACCAAGTGGGCGCTGCCAAATAAGGGATGATGCTGAAGCGTCACTATCATCTTCATCCGTAACGGTCGCGATATCATCTCGTTGTTAGAAGTGACTAAAAACCCCCCAAACCCATATATATATATATATATATATATATATATATATAGATATATATATATATATAGATAGATATATATATATATATATATAGATATATATATATATATATATATATATATATATATATATATATATATATATATATATATATATATATATATATATATATATATATATCTATATATATATATATATATATATATATATATATATATATATATATATATATATATATATATATATATATATATATATATATATATGTATATATATCGATGAGGCAAGAGAAGACAACCTGCTAATATTATATATACACGACTGTGCCTGTTCCATTGTGGTATATTCGCAATATCGAGGTTCTTCCAATACATGACCAAAAAAAATGCGTTTGTCATACACAATATCGTACGCCAATTCAAGTACCCTAGAGATGTCAACAAGAACCTCATAATAATAAAAGATGTCATCGACGTTACTGTAGGAATTAATATAGCTAAGTCACATAGAAGCTATGGGATTTGATAGACAATATTGCGTCACTGAGATGTGTTTCACTGCCGACATACTGAAGATAAGCTATACATTATTTTAGTTGCTGCCTTGTCGCACACAATATGCAAATATGTCTCATTCTAGAAGTGGATTTTGAGGCTGTCAGGTTGAAATACAATGAGACCGGCAAATTATGTGACATAGTAAAGCACTTGTCAGAACAAAACTACGTCACATTCAACGAATTATTCTTTAGAATGCATCATGAGAAGGTTGTAAAGGGCGATTTACTTTTCGTTGGTGACAAGAAAATTAAGATGTATTCAATTTGACATGATATCTACTCGTCAATACCTCCTCCCACATATCTATGTTACATAAACAGCGTACTTCTTGAGTAGGTCGCCTCATGATAATGTAATCACGTGTTTTGCGCCGAAGCAGTGGCAGTAGTGAGTGCTTCTCCATTGCACCAGTGAGTGCTTCTCCATTGCACTCTAGGAATGCAAAAACAATCACAGTGCTGGCCGACTGTAGGGAAAGCCTGCCAAGCATGGTAAGATGTTATTGGACCCCACACAACACTTATGATGTTATCATAATGCGGGGGAGGCAGATATTTTAGGTGCATCGAATCATAATGTCTGGTTCGTCCGACTTTTACGAGGAAGAAATCAATGACCCACTTGAAAATGACACCCTGACTCGGGACTAATACCCTGTAAGAATGAGCACGTGTCTACGTAACTTATACACAGAGCGCTTATAAATGAATGAAGATCGAGCCAGGGCTGAAGTCAACAAATCCAAGATTCTGGACATTCCTCATCCCCACAACAACAAAGTGATATCGCGACGTGAAAGATGCGGATTATTTGGATGCCTAGACAGCTCACTTGACCCAAACCCAAGCTGCTAGAGGTGGGTTTGATATTTTGTACCCTCCATTTATGTTTTAGCTGATGACTTGTTAGGAGTTCGCATTGTAGCATCAAGGAGCTAATACACACATCACGTGGAGGGTTTACCCGTCAAAATGAGATACGTTTTATCGGAAAGTAACAACCAAAGGGAACCAGGTTCTGGGGTTGATGATGGGCTGCCTAGGTATTGGGTATATAAGTTGTCAGATGCGGGACCTTAATTGGTTTTCCGTATATATCAAGGAAGCGAAATAGCAAATCGGCGATTAGGTAATTCATGTTTTATTTGCCTTACAGCTGTTCGATATTTCTTTGGTAGGCTATGACACGCTTCGTTGGTGGAGCGTAGTGTTGAGAGGAATGCTCTGCGACGCTTTGCATCGCTGGCCGGCCTGTAACCTATGCCCAGTTGGCTTGCATTTATCACTAACCGTAGCGCAGACACTGTCCAGATTCTTACCAGGGTGATCCGCAGTTTTGTTTAAAGATCGATCGTTCGTGATTATCTTCATGAAGGTAAGTTTTATTTCGTACCGTCCCCCTATTTGTACCTGATAATACATGAATATTTCTGGAGGAAAATAGATTATGAGGCAATCGCATTAAAACATCAGGGAACTGTAAGCACATCATGTGGAGCGGTTACTCGTATGAAAGAGACAAGATGACCAAAAAGAAGTTGCACAAGTTTTATTGAACTGTGACAACCAAAAGAAATCAAAACCTGTTGCTGATGACGGGCTGCCTGTGGGGACGACGTGCAGATGTTGCCCCGGATCTAATAGCAAGGATCCAGCGGTTAACACAAAAAGATTAAGTATCTCTCATGGTATGTTCCAGTGAATCTCAGGATAATATCCAATTGTAACTAGTAGTTATATGACGTATTGGACGACGATATCCAATTGATCGCCCTTGCTGATTCGCCGGATCACGTGATGTGGTCCTATTACTGTATGCAGCTATCCAAGTGATCATTCTAGGCGATTTATTTGTTTTACTAGGGATCTAGTGGGTCACACACGGACATGAAGGGACTGTAGCGTTTCAGACTATCAAACAAGCAAACCCAGTTGATCTTACAAGAAGATCTAGCTGTACTCATGGAGAGATAGTGCAAATCATACAAAGAGATCCGTTTGATATCGCGCAAGAATCCTGGGATAAGGATTGATTTTGTTTTTAAATGACATTGAACCCAAACATTGATGAAAAAATATTAATCAAATATAATATATCAGGGCGGTCAGTGATGATTAGACCCAAATATAACAAGAAACAGTGAATTATTCTGTTCTACTACCACTCAACTCCCAATTCAGGTTAAAATGCAACCAGGTCTAAATATACCATAAAATATACGCATCTAGACAACAACGCAACCAGCCAAGAACGCAGCTAGTGAAAGTTAAATGCGAGACTCGAAAACCCCTACTCAAATTGATGGTTGAAAACAACCTATATTGTTCACCTATGTAAGCATCGACAACAGTGTTGATAGTGTTTGAATAAAGGACATAGCATATAGTTTAGTACCTGCATAATTCTTCATCCTGTTCTGAGGCCTGATTTACACATAAACGTATTCCACTAATCATCACCTTATCCATCTGCACACCAGGCAACAGGTGAGTTCTTCGTCACGGATTTGCAATCAACGTTATGATGTTTCTCTTAGCACTGCCATAGCAAATTGTTTATCCATACTAGGAGCATTTGACATAACCTAAAATGAAACCATCGTAAGATCAGTCTGATCAACTGTTTCTTCCTCGCCCTGCATACATATGGTAAGTTAGATATTGTTCTTGTCGACCGAGAAGGCAACGATATCCAAATAATATGATGTGATCTTTTTTAAGTCAATTTCACAATTAACTTATTGAATCTGCTGTAGGAATATTGAAAAAGGCTTATAAAGACAAATAATACCTTATTTTCAAAAGTGTTAATGCGAAATGATGTTGAACAGCCGGTTGAGAGGGTTAATGCCATAGTAGGAATATAGCAACACTGATACCTCAAGAAATGCCGAGTATGGTAGCATTCCCATTATAGAATATTTTATAAGTAACTTATTCACGGACGTCTACTTGAAATTCTTATCTGATATCATAACATATGCAGAAAATTAAGCAGATACAGTTTACTGTAAAAAGCAAACAAGAGCCAGTGTGAGATACTGGCTATCGATGGATTAATTGGGAGGCTGACTTGAATTGGAAGAGATTGAGAAGAGACTGGCTGATGTCCACACATGTTAAAATTAGAACGGACGATGCTGTCATCATATTTCGCTTAATGAGAAGTGTCTGTTTCTTGAGCACTGTGGCGGCAATATACAATTATATTCAAACCTATGTTTACGAATTAACCTGTGATTTCTGCTCTGAGTAATATATCTTTATGTGCTAACACTAGAAACACATCTGCCTTGTTTTAGGCTAATCATGGTGAAAAAAATGTGATATACAAATAACGTGCACATCCCCTCACACACTTTAAATCAGTGTGATGATCAATGGGGGTGGTGTCTATCTTTGATATATTCATCTGCAATCGTGTTGGGAAAAGTTACTCATGCAACTTGCTCGCATGGAATGTTCTGTTCTGCATTGTTCCTGCTCTTCACCCCTCCATCCGTCTAGTTACTCTATAGCCTCACTTTCCCTCCCGTATCTCCTTCTTTTCTCCATCCTCCTCTCTCAATCCCCCACATGCTTCTTCATTCTTGGTCATCACTTTTTCCCTTCTCCATATATCATATAGTGTCTTACTGCCTCTCTTCATATCGCCTCCCTTCTGTCTGCATCCAACTCCAACCCCACCCCTCGCCCCCCTTCCAACCTTGTGCCTTGTTCCTTATCCCTCTCCTCCTCTCCCATCCGTCCCCTCTCCTTTCCCTCCCTTTGCCCGCCATCCATCTTTCTCTCTTATCATTCCACCTTCCCTCTCATGCTTTGATAACCCTTGTCTACCCCTTTTTGCACATATTACCACCCCTGTACTTCTCATCTCCTTTTCTCCAAGTCTCCCGTTTTTTCCCACTCCCACTCATTTCTCCCACATGTCTTTTCTACTTCTTGCTATGTCACATCTTATTTCCTCTAGTTTTAGTTATCTCCTTCTTTCCGACTGATCTAGGCTAACTTATCATCTTCTATCCTCTGTGCATGTATATCCCTTTAGTTTGTCTGTAAGTCTGTCTGTTTCTTTTCCCTATACCTTTCTAACCATTTCCATATCAGCCTATCTCCTAATAGTCTCTCTTCACATATTCTTTCTCTCACTCTCGACTTCTGTGTGTCTCTCTCCCTCTTGTATCCCTCCGTTATTCGTCTTTCAATTCAAATCACCACCCCCCCCCACATTCCCTCTCCCGCCTTCAGACGTCGCTGTTTACCTTCCTCATCCACCCCTCTAATTGCATCTCCCTCGTTTACTTCCTCTTTTACCTCCCTTCCTCACTATCGCTTCGTCCACCTGCTTCCCATCTCATCCCCTGGACACACAAATGGTTCTAATTCGCGAAATTTACAATGGATGTAATTTACTTCTTGTCAAACAATGACTTATAGCCCTAAGCGTCACGCCCGGTATCAAAAGCAGCTCAGTCAACATTATGATACGACTCTCAGTGCGGTCATAGTGTGTCATTTGCGCATACTAGACATCAACATGAACGCAGCAAACGTTATGATATAACCTTCGGTACGGTCATAGTGTGTCGTTTGCCCATTCCAGACTGGTTTGACAAAGCGTGCAACGAAAACATTATTTCAAAGTGCGTCCAGTGGCTAGAATCGAGTTGAAGTATTAGAAACACCAAATTATCGATGATTTATCGACAACAGCACTATGATATAAGGCTTGTAGACATTGTTTACGAATAAATGCAGGTGGGTTGCGACTAGGTCAAGAAGCTACGCATGAGCACCGCCGTCATCTTCTTGTAATATCGATCGAGCTCCACATGTAACAAGCTTCGGATGTGGAGTAGCGCCTGTCATGTGCCATATTTAGGCTTAAAAACGAAAGACACAACGCGATGTTATAATCCACAATTTTCGATAGAGGTAGACTTTTAATTTCAAAGTGGTACAAGAATGCAATGTTTTTCGCTTTGCCAAAATCCATCACAAAACTCTTGCTTGAAGTCATGATGATTAATATCCGATTGATCAAGCGGTTAAGCAATTATTCAAACAAATGAAGCTTTTGGTATTGGCTAAATTCAAGGAATAACTTCGAAGGTTCATTCATAGTATGTACCAGTGCGACACGTAAATTGTGATGTTTGTTCATTTGGTTCAACATTTGTAACTACAAGGCTGCCTGCATTCACGACATTATGCCGAATATTGTAGAATAGAATCATACAGCAACTAAAATATATAGGCGAAAGCTGATGGAAGCAAGTGAAGCTAATGTCACAAGTTTCCCGTTTTCAACGGGAGCAATTAATTAGCCATAGCAACTGCCCAGTTTTCCAGTTGGCCATTCGAGTCTTTTTCGGCAAAGAAGGAACTTAGTAGAGAATCCTCTATATCGTCCTGTAAAAGATAGCCGTCATATCCAACGATTGCTACTTTGCAAGATAAAATAAACATGTGATAAACTGCCTCTGTCCAGCTGGAGGAGGATATAATCTTGTTTAATATTAATTTTTACACGGCGTTATACTTGCCGGAATATGAGGTGTATCATCATATAATCAGCAGTTAGCCAAGTAATCGCCTACCAGAGACTGAAAATGACTGGTCTTAACGCCATCCATTCCATGTTATCGTATAAATAAAACCCATATATTACCACTTATGGAAGCTTTCCGTATTATTAATTCTTATCTGAACAAAGGTCATTCCATGAGCATGCTTTTTTCATCGAGTATTTATATCGGAAAAGGACGAAATGTTGTATGTGAGTTGTACCAAGCCCATTAATTTCTATTCAACTGTTTTAAAAATATCGCGTATTAATGGTTAATTTGACCCATAAAGAAATTCATTTGAAAATTTTACACTAGCTATATATTTACGCTATCATAGTAAGAATATTAAAGAAAATCGGTTCATCTAGTACAATTTTGTAGTGCAAGAAAGCTTTATTTTTGGTCCAAACGAAACAACTTAGATAAAGTATCGGTGACAAAATAGGGCAGTGAAGCTTTTTTAATACTTCTCGTCAAAGCATGGTTTGACAAGCCATCCACTTGTCTATATGTAACTAGCTCATTTTATCCACATGGCGATCTGATGATATGAAAACATGCATATTTGTGTTTGGGATTACGCACAACCTAGTGCCTTGTTAAGTTGATGACAAGCGACACATGATAAGAAAAGCGAACCATGCGTTAATGAGATAATTCATCATAGCACCATTGACGTTCTTAGCCGGCTTATTATTCTGATATGCAATTCTCACTCGTACAGTTGAATGAGATAAAAATGATAAATAAGACAAGCGGGTCGGAAAAAAACATGTAGCGGTGGGTTAACAACACCTACAGGCTTCTTCAATAAGTAATTATTTGATATGACATGGGTCGAGATAAATAACAATTCTGCACATCAATCGAGCTGAGGATGTTTAAAAAACACACTAATAGCAGAGCCAATTAGTGTGCTAAATTACAATGGAAAAAAACCCCTAAATATCTCAATAAGCTAACGACATATTTTGTCGTTTAATGAATTATATACTCATCATACATGATATTTAAGATGTCAACGCCTGGTCAATAATCTAAGCATTCACAGCATAGCTTGCGGGTTATAGTTTCCGGAATAAATGTCTCTTCTGTGGTGTCAAATCATGCTCGTCTAGTAAGAGTGCTTGCAGCAGCGGTGGGGAATTTCAAATAGATCATGTTCTGTGACCTTTGCAACTAATCAAATAAAAATATATTGGGCCCAAGGCTGTTCTTGTGTAGCGTCAGCGTTGCATCACATTGTACTTCCCCCAGCAAAGAAAAGCACTCAAAATGTCACCAGCGATCAATATATGCAGCACATATGAATCAAATTGTCACGCTGCAAGTTACTGCGTCGTCTATTGCAGCTAAATATATCTTGCTTCTTACGTATTTTTTAATAATTGCTGTAAAGCCAGAGCTTCAGATGAATCAGGGCAGACTACTCGCAATGCATCGATAATACATCCTATTGTACGGTTCATGACCCATAGCAACATTTATGACGCAGCAATACTTCATAGTTTTACATTTAGATTTAGCGGGAAGAGACACCAATGTGATGAGCACATCAAACAGCTGAGGTTTTTTCCTATATCCGTTTCTCAAAGGCGTCTGTAAGTGAGATCGATTTTATGTTATTATCAAGATGTGGTTACTACAGGGAAGTGCTGATAAAGCATTATTGCAAAACGATTTGTATTAACCCGTAAATGACTCAAATATGACGCACAAACCTTATATTTTAATTATAACCAGTGACGAACGAATACGTTTATAGCGGAAGTGAAATCGATAGTTAACGCGCCGAATCTCTGTCATTATTGTCTTATCGTAGCAATAATAGCGAAACGGGAAATTCATTATTAACAATTGGGTTGCTTTGGCAGCTTGCAGTAGTCTAGATCCGAATAAGGAGTGATTTGTGGGAAGATCTGAGTGGGTTGGAGTGTGCAAATCAATAAAATGATGATGCGTTATGGGTGTTGTTACAGTCTAAAGAACAATGACGCAAGGATTCACATTTCATATTGTTGATTTTTTGGAGAGCGGGAACCAAGTCTATGAATTGGCTAACATTGCAGATGTTGAAAGTGCCACGACGCGATTTTTTTGCCTTAAGACGCTGCACACCAACGACAGGGTATTTTTGCGATTTACATTCCGATTAAAGCGCCAAAGACAAAGACACGTCATAGACATATGACGTGCAGTGAGCAAGTTACGCTCGAAATCCAATGGACTGTCAAACAACAAGACTCAAGCAATATGTGGAGAAAAGTGTTTATATTCATGGCGAAATTATACTGTTATAAGTGTGTGATTCGTTCATGGAATAATTTCGCACTCGTGTGGATTACCTGTGATTATAATGCCGATAATAAGATCTAGTTAGTGTCAACATCGTCTAAAATAAACAATGGTTTATCGTGCTGTTATGGTCAGGTTCATGAAAAGCACCTAGATACTTGGTATCACTTGACATCGTACAGTCTGATTGAATTAAGGTGTTTTATAGATTCCGTTGTCAAAGATATTCCCTTTTAATGACAATCGATAAAGACTGTTGACTATTATACACGACGTCACATTGTAGTATCTATTCCTTCGTCTAAATGGGCTATTATTCGCCATTGTATACCATTTTGCGTCCGATGAAAACCTAGTAGTATATATTCCTTGAAGAACCAATTGTGATCGCTGTGGTTTATGTCTTTTATCGTTTTTGGCTGCGTGTTTTATTAATTCGGTCTGGGGCGACTAATGTTAGCATTATTTATGCATAAAACCCCTATTGTTTTAAGCGGAATTACTTTATGATGAAAAACACACATATATTGTGTCACAATCAAGCCTAAATGTTGTATGGCTGGGGAGAGGTTTGTGAGCGGCCGGGGTGGGAGGAAGTTTGGGGCAGGGGGCAGGGTCGGTAGAGGCAAGAATACCCAAATTCACTGGTGTTAAATCTTTTTATTATTCCCAGCGTTTAGATTAATATACATTGCTGTCAATCAAGCATAGTGTTCTTACACAATTCTCACCCCCAAAAAATACAATAAATGTGATATCCCCGCAAGGGAACTTAAAGTACAGTAATTAGGACAATAACTGTCTTATGGTATATGTCAGATCTGGGGAAGCATGTTCTATGACTAAACCAAGTAAATACATCATGTTGTAAGTAGCTTATGGACATCTCAAAGTGTAATTCAGTATGGCATTTTAAACAGAGAAACCAAGCATAAATCCCGTCTTGAGACAGGCAGGGATCGAATAAGCCTTGCAATTTGAAAAGCATTAACAGAACCAAATTGAATCAACAATACTGTTAAGATATGCCACTTAAGCGGGTTTGTTTTCGCACATAAGAACGCAGTAGTTCATTTTCATCTGCAACTATTCGAGGAATGCATGAAGACTTGACGTAGCATTTCCCATTGGAGACGACAAAGCCTCCACACGATTGCATTCCTTCACATCGCAAGGCACAATTGTATGTAATGGCCGTCTGTATGGTTTCTAAATCATTTCCAAAGCAGTCTGATGTATAAACGGAGTAGTTTGAGCGTAACTCCTTCACTGCACCACAAAAGAATCAAATAATCAATTCATTCCTTTGAGACAACGCAATCATCAATATTCTAGCAACCATTCTAATTTGAAAATTATCTCTGGAAAGTTCTGATGGTACTGCTACTCAACGATCTAAATCCACTGCCTTCAGGAACAGTGTCGTGCCCGGTGTTTTGGATCCCCGCTCCATACAAATGAGAAGCTATCATGCGGCAGGTGCTGCCAACGGCATGCTCCATTGTAATGGCTGAACAGCGCGTATTGACTGAACATAAGTCCATGCACCGATTGAGGAAGTTATCACCAGTATTATTCAATGTTCCCACGACGTCAGTGTTTGAACAAGTAGTGTTAGGTACTTTGGTGAAGTACGTCACAGTCTCTCGACTGTTGGTCCGGGGATAAGGCAAACCTGTAGCTGTTACATAGACAGACAGATAAGAGGATGAAACCAGAGTTTATATGTCAATTCATTAGCCTATATCTCTAGATAAAACATGAATAAGAATTCTGAAATATAATAGGTTCCATACAAGCATAAGGCGGTCTTTGGTGTAAAAACTGCACTATTTCGATGAACCACGCTCCCAAAAGCCATTTGCCATTTCAATCTCAATACCTTTGCCCTTATTTTGGCTCGTGTAGTTACCATTCAAACGCGAGTCTTACAGCCCTTCATTCAGCAACAGAGTGCGCCATGTGATAATTTTTGAAACTGCCAAAGCATCACATTTGATAACCCTCACACCTGTCACTTAATGCCTACGACTGAACACGCTACTTCTACCAAACCAAACCAATGGTTAAGTCGTATTATGATGCTTCCTCTATCTCAATGAAGTCATCAGACAAAGTAGTAAGAATTAGGATAGCCGCTTACTGCTGAGATCAAGGATAACATGGGTGAATGTGGGCTGCATTAGAACAGATACTACATCATAGGACACTGTCGACAGGCCCTCCTCGTAAGTGGCTTTCCACAGCACAGACCTGAAACCATGTAAACTTTCTCCTCATCTGCGCCCTAAAATAATCTATAAACGTAAGTATGCCCTTGTGTGTACACTTACCATGCCCGTCCGATTATAGGGTTGGCGTTGTCTGGGGGATGCCGAATCGATGAATATTTCCCGACTGACACAGAAGGTCTTGAAATAGCCAACTTTTTGCTGCTCACCCTATACATGTCAGACATATGCATTGTTGGTGACATAAAACTGGCCATTGGGCATCGACAAATGCAAATAAAACGCTAAATTTTGAGCTACCATATATACTGATTATAGTTTTTGAAAGTATTTCCTTTGATGCAGCTTCTGCCTTTTCTTATTCATCCATTTGTTTCGTACTTGTTACCAAATGTCGATATATATCAGCGCAGTTTTGCATGATATAAAATAGTGTCATTTTGTCGCGAGAAACTATATAATTAGGACGTCCATTTGACTAGTAGCTAAACAAATGTCAGCTTCTAGCTAGCATCAAATCGCAATCGCTTACCCTGCATTCCATGACCTGTTGAAAGTAGAATATTTCTGTTTACCGTTTGTACGCATTGTCATCTTCACCTCCCCAGCCGAAGAATCGATTGCTATATCCGTTGATAGCAATGAACTGTTCCCTAGTCATTGCAACGATTCCCCCGAAGATCAATTTTCTTGATGTTCTGAAAGAAAATCACGATACGACCATGTTGCGAACATAAGTGGATTAGAAGTGCCATCGGCTGTGGGGACGAGTTGGCGCTGGTTGTGATCCGGTAATTGTGAGGAAACCTCGGAGAATAATCCTCATGTTGCCCAGACAATCTGATTATAAATCAATTTTGACCCAAACATGGACGTATAGCGAAAGAAAATGTCATTTATTGTGTGGGTGGGGTGGAGGTGGGGTACAAAAGAGCATCTGCACTAGCGATGCGACGCTGACAATAATGGAACTGACTTGTAACCGAATTTGTCAATGAACATGCCGTAATGCATGACATTATGGCCGCAGGTCAGCAGGTTCCGATCGTCCTCCATCAACAGGTCGACATCATGAAGTACCACACAGTCAAAGGCCCAACCATGCGATATGGCTTCCGCGAATCCCGCATTCATCGTGGCTGCTTTATTGAACACCATCGGTAGGCGCTACAGAACAGAAATAAATTCAATCAATAAAACACACTGTTCTCCTCTCATTTGCAATGGAAGTGGACCATATGAACAGCTGATGCATTGTTCTTCATGATCATTGTCCTACCTGTTTTATCTGATGGGGTGAGAGGAATGAGTTTGTTCTATGTGAGCAGGATAGGGTTGGGTATCTGGAATAATCTTACCATGATTAGCTTACCTGTTCAACGACGAGGATTCTGTAAGCCAGCTGTTGCCTTTGTAAGACAGGGTGCATGTGAGCTAAGAAGGCCCTCAGATGGCTCGCGCGATCTCTACATGGCACTATGATCAAAAGTCGCCTTAGCGCTTGACAATCCTTGGGTTCCCATGTGCCTCCAAGCCCCAACTCATCCGCACCAGCAAATTCAAACACATCCTCCCAGGTATAGGTCAGTGTAATGTTGACATTCAACTTCATGTTGCCTTCTGAAACACATTATATCGTGGTCGTTATGTTGATGCGTCCTACAAGATAATGTTACGACTGAGGTCAAGCGCCTTTCGTTTATAATCGTTATGAATCGTCTTGCATCATATCGTGAATTGCCCCATCCACATTATTGACCTCAACTGTCGTACTCAGTGTAACTGATGGCGGAGAGGGGCTCGTTATGGTGGTGGGTAAGTGCGTTGTCGTAATATTGATATACACCCAATTATCTTACCATATATCGGCCATGCAAATGTCAGTTTTAATCAAATTCATGCTGTCTGCCAAAATGCGCTGACAGGTACAACAATCTGGGTCGACTTCTTCATGTCGACACACCTAAAGGTTTACCTTCAGATCTGATAGGGCCTACAGTGCTTTCTCGGGCGTCCCAAAACAGTGTGTAGACGTGTGGAATTTGCCGGTCAGGTCAAGTGATACTGTCACCTGAACCAATCAACGGAAGCGATTTATTCGTCATGGGCCACTTGGGCCATTTTTGTTATTAAATTTAAGCGCCGCCTGTAGGTAGAAACCCCTCTTAGCTTATATATTCACTATTTAGTGGTCCAACGTAAGTACCCATCTAACCATAACCACAAGAATCACTTACAATGCACTCTATTCCTTCTCTGTTTAGTGAAATGATGTTCGTGAAAGAATTGCCCTTTGATCTATTGGTCTAGGCCGGGCAACCAGGACACTTTTCTTCATGATGCAAGCGGCAAATCTTAATACAAGGCTAAAATTTCAGAAAGTGGTCATTCTTTTGAACTAACAATGAAAACCCTGTATTTGTGGGTTACTCGTAATTTAAACCTCTAAATGCATGGTTCAAATGTGACTGATACACAATAATGTAAGCGATCATTGCTGTCTTCAATCTTATATTCAATATTAGTGTATGGGAAATGATAGATGTCATTGGTCTTCAGTATTTACTTTTAGTAATTCTTTGACATATAATAAGTATTCATGTTGTTTGCCATTTCACTCGAGACAAGGAAAATGTGTTAAAACGGATTTGAAACATTTTAGAAATATTTGCCTAACCGGTCCGTGCACTACTTGCAACAAAAATCCCAATAAACGTTTGAGCAAAAGTGGATTCTTAAAATTTCAAATGTCTCTACATGATCTACAGTGGTGTGCACTGTATCAGTGTTTGCTTTGTCTCTGATTGGCAGAGTCTGTGTTATTGTTAGGTATGGTAAATAATCAACCTCTCCAATCAACACTTCAACAAAGAGAACAATGTCCGATGAGTCCTGCCATGGCAGTAATGGTAGCAAACATTACTCACTCATTGTGTCACATCAATATGATCATTACTTCATGAAATCAGATTGAACCTACTTGACTGAACCTGAAGTATTTATCATTTAAAAACATGTCAGTTCAATAAGGATGTCATATTTGCTAGTAGCAATGCTTGATTTGCAGGTCAATAGTATTTGTATTTCTACTCAATTTACATGTGAGTTATATCCGCATTTTGTTAAAAGTATCTGAGGAATATCAGTATTTCTGTTATATCGGTATGTGCGTTATAACTGCATTTCTGTATATAAGTTACCTGACTAATGTTTACATTTCCCTTTAATTGGCATGACAGCTATATCAGCAATTCTCTTCCAATGGTAGTTAATAATATCAGAATTTGTGTTCATAGGAAATATGCCAGTATTTCTGTTCAAATCGCATTTGAGTTATTTCTGTATTTCTGACATGCTAGCTTTATCAGTATTGCTGTTCAGATGTAGTGCGACTTATATTCGCATTTTCATTACAATAACAAGCTTTTCATATCTGCATATCAGTTCCAACTGTGTGCAAGCTAGGCACGGAATTATGTTCAAATAAGCATTGTATAAGTATTTCTATGTGCTATGATAGTTATCTCTGTTTAAATGGTATGTGAGTTACGTCAATTTATCTGTTTAAATGTTAGTTAAGTTCTATAAATAATTCGCTTCAAATGTTTTCAAATATGTGTAGGTATTTCTTTTCAAACTGCTGGTGAGTTACATCCGTGCTTTTGTTATGGTACGTGAGTTATATCAGTATATATTTTAAAAGTATTTTTGTTATTTCATTATTTATGTTCAAACGATAAGTGAGTTATATCAGTATATCTGATCAAACGGTGTGGGAATTATATCAGTATTTCTTGGCCAAATGGAAGGCCATTTAAGTTTTTAGTCACATAATATGCCATCTCCTGCGTAGTGTTAATCGTATGTATATATGTTAATGTCGTGGCCAACTGAACGGCCATTCAAGTTTGAGGTGGTAGCTTAGTGAATTCATGATGAATTAATGAGATTGGAGCAGCATCGAATGAGAGTTATTATAAAGAAAAATAAATTTGTCTTTCTATGTCGCACGCCAAATGAAATGGTATATAAAGACCTGACGAATTGAGGACAATAATCATCAGGAAATCCAGAGAGACCAACCAACCGCGTTTTCGTTATTCATTACCCACTATCACTCTGGTGCTGAATCTATCAGCAGTGTAAAGTCTAAGATCAGCGACTACACTCTGTGAACCTGAACACGCATAATTTCTTTGTGCTAGTTCATATCCAATCTAGTGTATGTTCATAGCATAAAATGGTGACCCCACGACGTGATTGCTGAAAAGAAAAGGACCGATAAACCGCTGCCCAATGACCAATGACGAGTGAGGAGCCACAGGCACACGGGCAGAATGGACACCGCACAGACATTGTTGTGGTAGGCCAAAGCTACGATTCCTGTTTTATCGTGAGCGCCATATTAACTGGGTATTTTTGTAAGACGTAAGATGAGGTTGTAGGTGAAGTTAGGTTATCGCAGGCTAGTGTTTGTTTTTCTTGGAGTATAAGTGGGGAGTACGGATACCATGATAGGCGAGCACAAATGTAAAATCAGAACCACCAGGTACAGTGACAATAAGCAACGCTGTCTAGTCATACCTTCGTCAATCACGCATGGGCGTAGCTAAATATCTGCTGGCCAACCAGCTGCCCGAACGAGCATCAACCAATTGACATACCATGCGGCGTCACCTGCTCCAGCTAGCTATTTGAACACGAGTAACAATTAGCTTTCCCGGTGGCATTCGATTTCCCCATGGTTTATATTTGTGAGAATGTGGTCCGTGTCCATCCTATCGTATCGTGTCCTGGCGTCTACTAGCTCCTTTGTTTGTATAAGTGGTTTAATGGTATTATCGCCCACTGTGTAATTTGAAGACGCTGCCATGAGTGATGACGGATCTGACCCTAGGCCTTCTAATCCTGTCCAGGACAACCAACCCGATCATGGGCCTCCTAACCCAGCCCAGAATCCCCCGCATGACCACAGGCCTCTCAGCTCTATCCCGGATCCCGGTACCGGTAGACTGGAAGGGACGATGAAGAAGATGAGACAGACGAGGATCGGAGGATAGCCTGTGTACTTGGTTCCATGTTTAGCGATCGCGCCCGCATTGAGCAATTGGTAAGGAAAGTGGGGGCAACTGCAATGGTGCAGACCCCGAGAAACCCTGAAGTGGCTGGGCACAGTGAGCGCCACGGACTGCCCCCTAAAACCGGCACAAAACTGCCCCCACCGCTGCCACCGATGAAGGGCCCCTTGCAGACCATATTTAACAGTATGAAAGAAGATGGCCTGCCGTGAAAAGGGACATTGCTCTCACATTTATTTCTGCATTTGAGCAGAATCAGCGTGATGCCTTCCGAGTGTTTACCCAGAGGTCTGGTGAACCCATCACCACTTACAATTACGAGTTCATTGCACTGGGAAAGGAGGCGTATCTGGCCTGCAAAGATGAGTGAGCTGCTTATCCCCAAATCTGCCCAGAGGGGGCGCACAGCGGAGGTCTCTGGCCTCCCCGCAACAGAAAGTTACCGTCGTCACAAAGGTATTAGAGGCCATGACCATGCTGACCAGTGATCTCGCAAAAAGCCACAAAGGAACTGCAGTTTAAGGTCGCAGCCATGAATGTCCCACCCCCTAAGCTAGCACCCAGGGCACAGACGCTCCCTGTTCAGCACCGAGATCCACAAGACCGAAAACTGTCATGCAGGTCCACCCAATGGCCCTGCTATTGCAGAGGACGTCATTGGACTTACGACTGTCCCGAGAATTGCCCGATATCTGTCCAAGCACCCGTCAGTCAGAACCAATGAAACTAATGGCCGCCGCAGGTAATACCATCAAAACACGGGCTTGCTCCTGCGGCATGCAAGGAGGAAGCGAACGTCCTACGGCCCGCCTTGATATATCCGGTGTTCAAACTACTGTCTTGTCTGACACTGGATCCACACATACACTTGTCACGCGCGCTATTTATGAACGACTTCTCCAACTGACCCCACTCTACCAGGCGCCCACAATCACTTCCGTCACAGATCACGAGCTCCCCATCAAAGCGGCGTGCATGGTTAAACTAGCTTGCAAGATAACCGAAGTGATAATCTGTGAGTCGCTGGGAGTAGAAGTAATCTTAGGAGCTATTTTCATGAAGGGAACTATTCTAGATCTAGACCAAGATATTCTCGTCCTAGGAGATAAGAAATGCAACTTGATTACCAAACTGGAGACTAGGTCTTCTGATGGCCACAGAGGTATTACCAACTGCCCCGAATGGGACTATCCGCCAAGTGTTGAAAGCTTACGAGGACATTTTTAGCCACAAAACTACGCCATTTCGAGTTGCTCAGTCACTGCCACCAGTGGTGATTGACACAGGAGACCACGATCCAATCCAGCAGAAGTGACACCGGTCGCTCTTCTCAAAACGTCAATAAGTAGAACAATGTATTGATGAGATGCTGCGGGATGGAGTAATCCGCTCCTCTGACTCTGACTATGGGCATCGCTCACTACACTTATACCGAAACGAGACGGTACTACACGCTTCTGCGTCGACTACCGGAAATTGAACTCTGCACCAGGAAGGACAGTCGCCCCCTTCCCAATATCCAGGACGCGTTTGATGAATTACGGGGTGCAACAAATTTCTCAACGCTTGATTTGAGGTCAGGTTATTGGCAGGTTCCCATGCATGAAGATTCTATCTCTATGTCACCTGGGTCTTTTTGAGTTTATGACCGAACCTCCTGTGGTTTATAGAGGAAGCGATGCTGTGTAGAAGTTCTTACAGGCTCTGCAGCAGGAGGAGCAAAAGATCAAAGCAGTTCTGCCCAAGCCTGTCCCTATGCGGATGATTCGGGAGAATAGAAGGGCACATAATGCTGCAACTCACAGTCATGTGTGCAAGGAAAAACTGGGCTATGACTCTGTCCACGATCACTGCCATATAACAGGGCCGGCCCATAACGTGTGTAACCTGACACTTCAGCTTAGTCCCTAGACAACACCCATCCCTTTGCAGGGTATAAGCAAAGTGGAAGGGAACATCAACTGTATCCCCAACAACATGGAGAAATATATTTCTCTGTCGCTTGGACAGTTGCACTTATTTGACAGCGCGCAGTTCCTCCTGGCCTCGCTTGATAAGTTGGTGTCTGCTAACAACCCAGATGCCTTTGCTGTGACGGCGGAATATGAGCCAGACCAGATAAAGCGGTGGTTGCTTTTGCGTAAGGGAGTCTTCCCTTATGAGTTCATGGACAGCTGGGATAAGTTTGATTCCCCTCTGCCATCAATCCAGGAGTTCTACAGCAAGCTCTCTGAGGAGGGTATATCTGCTGTCGACTATGCCCATGCACAGAAGGTCTGGAGCGTGTTCAGGTGTAAGAACATTAGTGACTTCCATGACCTGTACCTGCGGACAGATGTACTGCTCTTGGCAGATGTGTTTGAGGTGTTCCACAAGACCTGTCTTAAGCAGTACAGGTTGGATCCGGCCCACTACTATACCAGCCCCGGTTTGTCGTGGGATGCTTTACTTAAGAGCACAGGCGTGGAACTAGAATTACTCACTGACTATGACAAGCACCTGTTCATTGAGAAAGGTCTATGAGGTGCTACAAGCTTGGTGTTATGCCGCCACGCTAATGCTAATAACCCGCTCGTGGAAGACTTTGACCAGGATAAACAAACGAGCTACATCCAGTACCTTGATGCTAATAATTTGTATGAGTAGGCTATGAGTCAGCCTTTGTCAACTGCGGGCATTGAGTGGGTGGCTCGGCCGGAGGATCTACAGATACAGGACCACCCAGATGATGCCGAGACAGGATACATACTTCAAGTTGATTTGGAGTTTCCAACTGCACTTCACGACGAGCAAAACGACTACCCGCTGGCTCCGGAGCGGCTTCTTGTAGAGAACGACTGGTTGTCTATCTATCAGAAGAACCTCCTGGGCGAGTTGGGTGGCACCTTGGGTGATGATAAATAGCTGATGCCAAACTTGAGGAATAAGGAGAATTATGGGGTGCACTACAGGAACCTCAAGCTGTATCTGTCTTTGTTGATGAGACTTTCATCGTGCACTTGTCTTTGGCCAGAGCCCCTGGATGGAGCCTTACATTCGGATGAATACGGATCTGCATAAGGTGGCCACCAGCGACTTTGAGAAGGACCTGTATAAGCTGATGAATAACTCTGTGTTCCTTAAGACTATGGAGAACCTCCGGAGGCGGGTTGATGTTAAGATTGTTTGCTCAAAGGAAGAAGAAAGAATGCGTAGACTTTTTGCCAATCCGGCCTACAGGCGTCATCAGGTGTTTGATGATGACCTGGCTGCTCTGCATATACACAAGACACACCTGGTACTGAACAGGGTGTACTTGGTATGTGTGTACACGACCCCTCCAAGCACCGATGTACGACTCAATGCTTAGCCCAGATACGGCAACAACCATGGCTTGTTGTACCTACCGATTCTCTGCTTATGGATACGCACGCTGTACGCTGACATGAAGGAAGATGGACATCTCTTTGACACTAGCAACTATCATCCCACCCATAGCCTGTACAGCAATGGGAACAAGAAAGTTCTGGGGAGATAAAGGATAAGTGCGCTGGGTGCCCATCAAGGAGTATGTTGGTCTGCGGCCAAAGATGTACTCGATCTTGATGTCGAGGCGGGATGAGATCACAAAAGCAAAACGTGTGAAGAAGGTGGTGGTCAGGAAGCATATACAGCACGCTCAGTACGTGGAGTCACTGTTCACCCAAAAGCAGTTTCGCCACGGATGAACATGCTCAGCAGTGACTGCCATAAAATAAACGGGCTTCACGTCAACAAGATGTCTCTCTCCCCCTTTGACTCAAAGCGGTGGGTAGCTCCGGGTGGTGTAGACACTCTGGCCTATGGGCACGCGTCGATCTATTCAATAGATGAGGGCTGGGGTATAAGATGGCACCAATCAAAATGTGGTGGCCGAACTGCGAGTAGATGTGCATTAATTAACGGAGGAGAATGTGGAGATTGATGTGAGGGATTTGGAATCAAAGTATGAGGAACTTATGGAGCTTGTGAGTCGTTTAGAAGAGCTTATTCCGCAGGGTCTTGGGTTGTAGATTGTTGACATTACGCTCACAGGTCGGTGCGCCAGCACCGTCACTCCCTATACTACTGCATGCCCTACGGTTTGACAAATGCCCGCGCTATTTTTTAGCGGACCATGACAAAGATTCTCTCTGGTCTGACAGGAAAAATCTGCATGGTGTATATTGACGACGTAGTGGTTTATTCTCGGGATGACAGCGAGCATGTGCGCCACCTTAAACAGGTGTTTTAAAGATTGCGCAGCGCTGCCCTCCAGCTTAAGCCATCAAAGTGTCATTTCGGCCTCACCCATAATGAGTTATTCGGTTTTCGAATGTCGGGTTAGGGAATTCAACCCTTGAGTGATCGAGTTAAAGCAATTTCTGAGATGCCCGCGCATACTTCCGTCACTGAGGTATGGCAGGTTATTACATGCAGTGAATTAAGAACTATGCTCAGTTGGCAGCCCCTTTAACTAACCTGCAGAAGAGGGGGGAACCATATCGCGGGGGACCTGAGGAGGCGCGAGCCTTCTGTAAGCTCAAATGAGCCATAACTACCGTCCCCATCTTAGTTCACCCAAACCCGAGGCGACCATATCAGCTGTATACAGACGCTAGCAATGAGGCCGTGCTTACTCCGAATGATGGAGGTATCAACAGGCCTGTAGCTTATATGTCACACAAGCTCAGTGGACCACAGCTGAGATGGCCAGCCATTGAAAAGGAGGCTTATGGGATTGTTTATGGACTGACTAATTGTCATCCTTACCTCTGGGGTTCAGAGTTCACCATATACACTGATCACAAGCCTCTCAAGTCCCTGTTTAAATCAGAGATAAAAAACACAAAACTCCAGCGATGGGCAATTCAAATTGCTGAGTATGGCGCCCCTATACAACACATACCTGGTAAGAAGAATGTCCATGCTGATGCTCTATCTCGGATTTCCGCTACCACTGATGTTTTGTATCAAATTTCCGTTATCGCCCCCACCCCTGCTTTCGTTCCACCCATGGATGCACCCGATGACTGGCGTGCTGACCACATTGACCCCAAGGAGCTGGCTCAACAACAGCGATAAGAGTTTCTAGAAGAGATGCAGCAAGCTGCCAGTGCTACTGATGAGACATGTTACATCATTGAAGGAGGGTTGCTTTAAACCACTGCTAAACCCTCTCCGACTTCCCCGCTACTTGCGTTTGTTGCTGCCCCACGTCTATCGCTAGCAGGTGATTGATTGATGCCATGAAGATACAGGTCATGCGGCCATCGCTATAACCCTAGGTCGGATCCAGGAGTCAAATGTGTAGCCTGCCATGTCCCGCCATGCTCGCGATTACCTGGTCTCATGAACACGCAGCCGCCAATCACCCCACCACAGCAACGGAATCCCTTGGGGCAGATGCAAGTACACCCTACAGCTTTCCATACCTAGTATATTGACTTGGTTGGACCTTTCCCGCGTGACCAGCGAGGGCGGCAATACCTGCTCACTGCTGTTGATCATCTGACAGGATGGGCGGAAGTCGTGGCCATCGCCTCCAAGAAAGCTTTAAGGGTGCAAGAAACTTTTATGTACCACATTGTAACGTATCAAGGTATACACCGTTAATTCGTTTTTCGATTCCACAAATGCAAATAGAAAATGGGTAAGCAACCCATTTTCTATTTTATTATTTTGCAAACATATATAGAAAATAGGTATACATTCCATTTTCGTTTCGAGATATTAGATTTCATTAACCGAAAAACCAAAATGGAAAATGGGTTTTAGTTTCGTTTTCCTATTCTCGATCAGATAACTCGATTTCAGTTAATGACGGATCTCTGAGATCGCGCGCTTTGCGCTGATCCGAGCGGCAAAAATAATTTGAGTATTCTAACAGTCGCTCGACTACGCTCGAAGATGTCTGAGTTTTATTCTGACAGAAAACGCATCACACTTGATCTGACTTACGCGACAATACGAAATATTGTCAACATTCCTAATGCACTTCAAGTATATATTTATAAAATAATTTAAACTGTGGGTCATCTGTGTACTTACAGTGCACTTAATATAAAATTGGATGAAAACCATGTTAGTTAAAGCTTCATAACTATGAATGTCATGCAGTTACATTCTATTATCCTCATGATTTCATTTGCATGAACACCTACATCTGTGACATCGGTCTCGTTTTCGATTCTCATGGTAGCCATGTTGAACAACAATTCTTAAAATTGTGTTGGATTTCGTTTAATAAAGGAGTATGACTGTTGCTCTACTCTTGGCAAAATGTGTGTTAAGACATATATGGATATGAAAATGTATGTTTTTTATACTGTCCCTTGTCTGCACTGCTAAAATGAGCATATTTGCTTATATCCTTAAAGATTCTGTCATACGGCCCCTCGCCCATAAGGTGGCATCGGATCATCAAAACACCTGGGGCGAGTGCCTTGCCAAGCAACTTGCATGCCCTGTGATGATAGGTAGCCTGCCATCAGTAGTGTTTACAGATAGTAGCTGTGGATGAGCCCCTCTGAACTCCGAGAGAAATCAAATGCTAAGAAATCACTGAATAAGAGTGTCCATCTTGTAACAGTATCAAGATAACATCGCCGAATTCATCTAGCGCGGACGCCATGCTTTTTCGCTGCGCGCTCGCCCCTCCTCCCTCCCCCCAACATTCACGGCCAATCTGACCCGATTTCCGCCAACCTTTAATCACCCACATTAAAACGCCTGCAATCGCCGCCGCAGTGAACCCTAACAATCAGGCCAACGGGGCCTTTAACCCTCCAAGCCAACGCACACCCGATTGCGTCCAACCAGGTCTTAATGGAAGAGAGTTTATTAACAAAAGATGGTTACAATGGTTATGTCTTGTCCGCCACGCCTTCTCACCCGCACACACATCAGAGCAAAATGCCCAGGCTACTCGAAGCTAACCTTAGCTATATTATAAGGCTCCCTTAGCAAACCCACTTCCGATAATTCAGTTGCATGAACCCCCTCCCCTATATTTGCTATTTGCTAACTGTATAGTTTCATGTGCCACATCTTCTTCATAAGGAATGTAACACTACCACCCGCCGACCTTCCTGAAATTAAACTCCATGCTTATGATTCCCAACAGGACAAAGTCGCAAAACCTATACCGTGGTGGTTCTGGTTGTTGATAGGCCTAGCCATTATTATCTCGCCAACCGCTGTAGTGTTAAGTATATAACGCAGAAATTATTATAGTAGAGTGATTTTATTGTAAATTGATGCTAGGTAATTGTCTTTTGTAGATTAGGTATTGTTTAAGATTAGTATCAATGTAGCAACTTAGATATGAAGGAATAGCAAACAGGCAATCAAACTGAAAACGCAACAATGTTGAGCGTTCCTAGTCCTCCAGCCTCTGAGTGTATCAGTCCAATGATCCTGAGATCCAACAGTTGCCGACGCTCCAGGTCGTCATCCGTGCAGTGCAGACAGAGCTGACATCGAGTGCTCTACCCATGATGTCCAGGTGCCGCTGCCACGTCTCACCACAGTTTCCGTGGGTCCATGCTCTCAGGCCAGCCTGTAGCCTCGGTCCATCCTGACTACCAGAGAGTGGCCGTCAACAGGCAATCTAACACCTTCCCCGCTGCTCCATGCTGCATTACGCCGCCGCTGCTTGTCACCCTTCTGCACGGCCTCCGACAGGACTCTGCAGCACCACCTCCACTGGATCTGAAGATGTGCGATCACGTGTTGCCACCCAGGATTCCAGACAACCACACCAGTACCTACTGAACTTTGTGTGAAATGCCAGACAAAGCAGAATAAGGCACGACGCCAAGACAGTTACTGTGCCTGACTATCCCTGCAGTTTATCCAACCTGCCATGAAGGTGAACTTATCTGCCTCCTATGCAAGGCATATGGCCGCGAACTAATGTCACTTTCCGGATATGCGTGCTACCTCCCAGAGCACTTACGGGTATACTATACCTGTGCCCACCATCCAATAACTTGAGGACTGATTCAGAATTGATAATGATGGAACACACGTGAGTAACTCGAATGCAGTTTTGAACCTTATGGATGACATTAACCCATGCCACGCTGTCTCACTAAACCCAAGGGTGAATGACACTAGCCTCTTCCAAGGATTCTTGCCCCTCATCCCAGGCTGTCACCGCATCAATGGGAATGGATGCAGGGGCGTCGCCAAAGGGGGGTGTAGGGGGGTTTGACCCCCCCCCCCCCCCTATTCAAACCGACAGTCCGCGTCACAGTCGGCACAATCCTGTCCAGTCCGCAAATTGAATGTTCTGCGCCAACCTATGGTGGCGCTACGCTTAGATAGTCATCCCGCAGTCGGCAAAATTTTAGTTACCCCCCCCCCCCCCCCACCAAATCACCCTGGCGACGCTCCTGAATGGATGCCTCCCATCTTTACGTCCCGCATTGCAGAAGATCGCGTCCAACATGACATGTTATATGGACGATAGACTCATTATGCGTGCATGAACATTTCTCATATATATATATATATATTTGAATGTTTCCGAATCTCATTTGTATGCACTTAATGTGTTTACTCCATTTACGTTTGATGGCATGTATTTCATTTATATTTGAATGTCGTAATGAAGGCATCTCACTTGTATTCTAATGAATTGGTGAAGGTATTTCATTTGTTTATGCATGTGCGTTGATATAATATGATTTAATCTATTGAGGGTATAGGAATGCATGCTGAGAGTAGGATAAGCCAAAGAAATGTTAATGTTGACGAAGCTTAAGGACTGACCAGTAGGCTTCTGAGTTCTTTTGCAATGGGGCAGGTTGATAGATTGTTAATACAGTGTCAATAATCATATAAACAAGTAGTCCCACAGGACTGTATAGATCATTAATGGAGGCTTGGCCTATCCGAGTCAATCATGTGTTAGTATTCATTAAGTTGTCTACACACTTGTATTCAAATGGTTTTAATAGATTTAGATGTAACTTGATTGTGAAGATGTACTTGTGTTGTAATGTGTAAATCCATAGAACCTAGAAGAAATATATGTTATATAGGGTTAACTTATTGTATCGATCAAAGAAAAGAATTGCAAAAAGTTTTGATAAAGCAAAAACTTGAGAAGAGAGGTAAGTGTTATGATTGACGGCTAAAGACAGCCCCCCCCCCCCCCCTGTGGAGTAGAACAATATGTCATTATGTAGCGGTCTAAATTCATAACGGTCTAAAGTGATTGTGTTGACCCCCGCCAGGCCACGTGACTTGTGTAAAGTCAGATGCCCTTTGATGTTGCCGGCCCCTTTAAGTTTAAAATTTAGTTGTTGTGGGTCAGTCTTATTCATGTACAAACCGTTGTAATCCGGTATACCACCTCCCTCTTGTAGTTAATGTTATGCATGCATGTTAATGTTCTTGGCCAAATGGAATGCCATTTAAGATGTAGTCACATAATATGTCATCTCCTACGTAGTGTTAATCGTATGTATATATGTTAATGTCGTGGCCAACTGAAAGGCCATTCAAGTTTAAGGTGGTTGGCCTTACATAATTCATAAATAGTGAATTCATGATGAATTAATGAGGCGTCCGCCCATTTGGTCGCACGCCAAATGAAATGGTATATAAGGACCTGAAGAATTGAGGACAATAATCATCAGGAAATCCAGAGAGACCAACCAAACCACGTTTTCGTTATTCATTACCAACTATATATCTGGTGCGGAGTCTAGCAGCAGTGTTAGTCTAGCATCAGCGACTACAAACCGTGAAACTGAACACGCAGAATTTCTCTGTGCCAGCACATATCCAATCTAGGGTATGTTCATAGCATATGTTTGATCATTATTTCTGTTCAATGTGTATTTTGGTTATAAAGGCGGTTTTGTTAGATCAACATGTGTGCTTAAATGGTTTATGAGTAACGTCTGTATTTTTCTTCCTATGTGAGCCGCCTGAGTTGCGTCAGTTAATAATATTCAATCTGTGGGATGTTTCACTGTAGTTAAAAAGCATATATGGGATTAGTGTAATGACACGTGAAGATCTTACTGAGTGAAGGAGGTAGACACGGACACTGCCCCTCTCGCCTGCGCACCACGCATGCTTCCTCATGCTTGTCCAGTAATGACTTGATCTCTGACGTCTCATTCGCCGAGTCAGCCACATAGCGCACATGTGGCGGCGCTGAGCGTGTGAGTTCCTCTGATTCCAGGTATCTACCTGCTTTACTCAGGTTATACCGAGATCCGTACCACCACGTCAATACTAAAATCATAGCAACTAACAATTTGACCCAGGCTACCTTGGAGATACAGCGCATGATTAATCGATTTACACAGACATCAGTTTATTCCATGACCGTCCACGTAACTGCCTCACATGACAAGTTTCGATGCCCCACCTCAGTACATGTGACTTGCGGCAATCTCCTAAAAGGCTGATGTGAGTTTTTTGGTAATATCTGAAGGCCTTCTCATACGGCCTCCGTGCCTGGCTGCACGCCCTTTAGAGAGTGATGTGCATGGCATTATGTCCTTTCAAAATACAACCATATCAGGTGCGCTTTAATGTATATGGGTATATGTATATAAAGACGCATTTGGTATTTCCCAGACCCAACTATAACCACACTTTCTTATTGTATTACATGCGCATGGTCCAGTTGGGCAGGGGGATCCTAGGAATGTGGAAGACGCCAAGGGAGTTGGGCTTGTCCGAGCACACCATTGATCATAGGTGTGCCAGGAGCTCGTCCAGGGGTTTGGGCGGACACTTGGAGCACTAGTGCAACCATCATATACAGCTTTGAGATGTACAGGAGCTGGGGCGTCTAACAAACTGAGGTTAGTAAGATTTTTGTGGAATCGAATAATATCGAGCAGCAGTTGTCAGCAGCTAGCACACAAGACTTGCTGATGCTTTCTCACTAAATTCAGTCGAGCTCGGCAGCGACTTTCCTATAATATTTTCAAGATATGCATGAGAAATATGTGATGTCAGTCAGCGACCTGCTGGTGAGGCGATTGGCTGACGTAATGTTGTTAGTCATACCATAGCTCAATCGTACACAATACAGATATCAATACAGGATATGGTTGATAATGGGTCCATGAAATGTAGGAACTTTGACATAATTAGTGGAAATCATCACCAATATAATTTTCCACTCTAGCGACACATACAGGCTTTTACATAGCCATTGCAATATAGCTACCGTTGACTTGTTCACTTCACTAGTTATCCATCTGTTGGGGAAGCTATTGGTGATTAAAAGATGCCGAGGAGGGGCAAGGATGCAGAGCTGAACCGTATGGATGATAAGATGGAACAAGACTGTGTCATGTAAAATTAAACGGGACATACCTTGGTACAGTTGAAGTTTGATTGTGATTCTACGTGAGAGATCTTTCGAGAGAGCCCATGCATGATCTCTCATGCATCAATTAGGTGTATAGAATTACAATCAAACTTCAACTATACCAAGATAAGTCTCGTTTAATCTTCGATTCTACTCACCACCGCTCGTGTGAGAGGCAAGCAACTCCACCAGGAAATATGACTGCAAATCAGTTCAACAGTATGGGTAGCTTTATATCAAGCTGACAATAGACAAAGCAGCTTAATTGAAAATCTCACACGGTGATGTGATGAATAATAATTATATATTTATATATATATATATATATATATATATATATATATATATATATATATATATATATGTAAATAAATATATTCAATGTGTGTGTTATTATATATATATATATATAATATACATATATATATATATGTATATATATATATATGTTTATATAAGTATAGATATATATACATATATCTAATGTGTTAATATAAATACATAAATATATATGTAACTATATATATAATGCGTGTGTAAAATATATATATATATATATGTATATATATATATATATATATATACATATAATTGTATATATAAATATATATAAATATCTATATAAATATATATATATATATATATATATATATATATATCTATCTATATCTATATATATATATATATATATATCTATATCTCTCTCTCTATATATCTATATCTATATATATCTATATATCCTATATATATATATATATATATATATATATATATATATATATATATATATATATATATATATATATATATGTATATTTATAGATGCGTGGGTATGTGTATTGAGATGTTCAAATATACACACTAACACGCATCATATTCTTTTTCCCCCACTTATGCTACTAGGCGGCTGACTTATCAGGTCAATCTTATCTAATTAGCTTTACTGGCACCAGATAACACATCATTGTCGGTTTGCCATTAATTGCTTATGTGCTCACTTCTTCCTCTCTCGTTCAACTCGTTTCCCACCTCCGGGTCTCGTCTCTGTTCCTTCTTCCTCTCCTATATACAAGTTTAATATATAGATATGCGTGGGTTTGTGTTTTTGGACGTTGAAATATACACACGCTTCATTTTCGGCGGCTGGTTTATCATGTCAATCTTATCTAATTTCCTTTATTAGCACCATAAAACATATCAGTGTTGCTTTGCCATTACTTGTTTATGTACTCACTTCTTCCTCTCTGGTTCAACCTTTTTCCTTTTCTGTCGCAAATCCTCTTTTCACATCGCCTCCATTTTGTTTGCATCCAATTTTCCGCCGTCGTCGCCCTTCCAGTTTTATCATCCTATGTCTTCCATCCATCCTCTCTCCTTCCCCCTCCCCTTCCTCGCCATCCATTTTTATTTCCTTGTTTCACCTTTTCGCACTTGTCACCTCCCCTTTTCTTCTCACCACATTCTCTTTGCCTTTCTCCCGCATGTCTTTTCTACCTCTGGCCCGGTCATATCTCATTTCCCCTTGCATTGGTAAACTTGATTTTCGTCCAATCTGGGTCGCAGCCTTCCCTTCATTCACTTATCCACCCATTCTCTTGTTCCCGTCTCTCTCTCTGTCTGGCTGTCTGTTTTTCTATTTGTATTTTCCTTCTCTCTCGTACCCTTTCCATCTCTGTCTGTATCTTTCCAGCCTCCCTTTTTGTTTACTTTTCTCTCTCTCACACTCGACTCCTTCATCTTTCATTCCCTCTTGGACACCTCTTGCATTTATCTTTGTGTGCAATCATCTTCTTACCCCAGTCGTTTTTCCCGCCTTCTGACGCCATTTCACTATCACTACCTTTCTCATCAGCCCCTCTCATCTCATCTCTCTCGATTTCTATCCCCCTTACCCCGGATCTGTCGTCCTCTTTAGTGTCCTTGCTTTTTTCATTGTTTTCATCAAGTCTTGTTCTCTCCCACTCGTCTCCTCCCTACTCTTTTCTAACACTCTCCCCAATTCATTTATATCCCTTTCACAATCTCGCTTCGTCCACCTCCATCCTATCTATCCTCTGAACTTACAAATGATTCTGATGCCCTATATTGGCAATGGACACATGTTACTTATTGCCCAACAATTACTTCTAACACAATGCGACTGTTCTGCTTCACGCCCGGCATCAATTGAAGCGCAACATTCGTTATGAAACGACTCCCGTTGCGGTCATAGTGTACTACTCGCGCATACCTGATATCAATTGCTGTTCAACCAACGTTATGATAGTGCGGTCATAACGTGTCATTTTCTCATAAGGAGGGGCTACTCGTCAGAAATTGCTCCTACGCACTTTTTATTAGTTAAGTTTGAGTCTTCATTATGATGAGTACAGAGATATATATATATATATATATATATATATATATATATATATATATATATATATATATATATATATATATATATATATATATATATATATATATATATATCCATATATATATATATATATATATATATATATATATATATATATATATATATATATATATATATATATATATATATATATGTATATATATACATGTATCTATTTATATAAATATATAGATATATAGTTATGCAGGAATATATTAACGAATTGAAATACAAGTCAGCGTCTGAGAGATTCACGATTTGTTTGCCAGACTGCTATTCGCTATTTCTTTGTAATGCTACGACAAGTTTTTTTGGTGGCGCACTGTGTTGAGAGGCTCGCCCTACGCCGCTTTGCATCACTGGCCAGCCCGTCACCAACACCAGGGTGGTTTGCATCGCTCACAAGCTACAGTGCAGTCACTACCCAGATCCTTACTAAGCATATTGCGTTCCATGATTCGCTACTTTGCTTGCTAGTAGGTTGTTTTTTTAGCGACGTGAATGTATGTTTGATGTTGTTCCCTACTCCCATTTGCACCTGATTTCGGCGATGAGATCATATTGATCGCCCATGCAAATTAGGTGCATCACCTTCTTGTACAGACATAGGTAAAACGAACGCATACTTATTTATTAAAGATGCATTTTTTGAAAAAAATGACATGCGGTTTTTTTGCTCCATTTAATAGAACAACTCTTTTGGAACCCATATAAACCATTTTGCGGACTAGTTCAACGCTATATCGTCGATTACACCGTATCGAAATCTGTCGGCCACACCCATGTTTACAAACATGAGCACATGTCGATGGGAAAATGACGCATGCGTATTGAAGGGTCATTTGTTGACAACACATAGTCGTGACGTCACGCGCAGCGCAGATTCGATAGAAGGTGGAAACGCATGCAACCGAAATGGTGAGTGTTTTGATTCCTACATTTCTCTTCTTTCTTCTTCTTTGATTGGAGTTTTCGAATGTTGTATATAAAAAAGAACCCGCCTCAATAAAGTGAACACTATCAGTACAATAGATTACCGTAAATTTAACAACAGATAGCCTGCGAACGAACCCTGAGGTAGCCCTTAGACTTAGTATATTTATACTGAGGCTGCGCATGTTCAAGCGTAATAAAAACGATATTCTTGACTAGTCTTTCACGTTTTGGAGTGTAAAGCCGTGACTCTTGTTCGAAGTTTGATTATTTCTTATGCAATTATCGGTGCTTTTTCATAGCAAACTATTGGAGTATTCCTGAATGAACTCATAAATTGTATTATAAATCAAGGGACTGGGGTCTCCCTCATGACGTCTACTTTATCTGGTTATAGTGAACTGAAACAGGGATTTGAATTGGCTGGCGGGTCGCTATCTTCTATGCATACATAAACCCTACAGAGAAGATAACGGCCAGCCAATGCAAATCCCTGTGTACTGAAACGTCAATGCTAGGAGTTTGGGGTGGTATGTATCATCGTATGGGTTTGGCTGACTTTTGCAGGCTTTTGGCTCAAACACTGTAACATTATTGATTGAATTATTCTTGTCATGTTCATTCATTGATTAAATTGAACCAACCCACTTTCAAATTTAAAGGAAATCAAAATGCCAAGGAGGGGATCACATACAAGAAGAGGCAGTGGAAGGGGTCATGGTACAGATTCTGACAACATGTGTGGAATTGAGGTTGATTCCTTTATTATTTGATTCTTATCAAGGGTATTTTATTGAACTCAATACACCCATTATGACTGGGAAGGATGTGTTTAATGGTTTGAAATTGTTCACCATGACACAGGTGTCCAAGTTGGTGGAGGTTGCAGACAAGCCTGAAGAGGTGGCAGAGGAGCCCCACCTTCTTCAAACAAGGTACTTTTGGGCTTGCCTTACCTAATTGAATCACTTTGTCAGTAAATAGGTCCAATGTTGAACTATCGAACCATAAATTTCCATTGGTTCTCATTTGTTTGTAGACCTCGACAGGCCGAAAGCGAGTCAATCTTGTTTGCAGTGGCTACCTTTGCAACACACCAATAACTAACCAGACCCTACAGCAGAGTAGAGTGACTGCTAAATCTTTAGAGCTGTCACAGAAGGAGAAAATGAAGGTATTGTACAACTCAGCATTTAGCACTCTTCAGCTGCTCCAAAAACCTTCTTGCAATTTTGGTCACAGAGAGAGATTTGTATTGGAGATATTCAATCCATCAAAAAGAAGACTTTTGATTACTCATATTTTCAGAATTTAGTGCGGTGGCTGGATTTGGATGGGGTGGGTCAGTTGCTGGTTAGAAAGACAGCCACAGTTTGCGCTTACAATCACCCGACAACCCACACCGCCGAAAGAAGGATTCCACCCTCCATCAACTACCACTTCCCCAGACTGTTGCATCTGCCTTCAATGTAGGGAAATGCCTCCCCCTGTGGAGCGGCAATGGTGCACTAACAGCCCAGACTTTTGCACATATGCACTACCTCAGATGGAAGGAGTTGTGCTTGACCCGATGGTCATTGAGGTTATTAACAGGTACCGGGTGGACTTGCTATGGGATGCGGTTGTCGAGGACAAAAAAAAAATGCTTAGACACGGCGCCTATCAGCAATTGGTTCAGTGGATTCATGTATTTTTGGAGGAGTGCAACAGGAGGGTAACTCCGGTTGTGTAAGGAAGATCAGAGACCTCTTCCGTAACAAGTATTGACAGTATACAGGCTTAATACAAAATAGGTTTTGGTAATATACTAAGCCTAAATGTTTTAATTTTTAATTTTAATCCGGAAATATCACATTGTTCTGATTGGTATTTTTGTGTAGATTATAAATTGCTTAGTCTTACAAAACATGTGGTATTATTTGTTCTGAACATTTTTGCTTCAACAATCTGATAACTTATTGTCTATATGTTTTATGGAATGAGCATTCATATATTAGTAAATTTTTTCGTCTCTCAAACACAGAAGAAAAGAATTATGCACACATTATTTTGTCAATTAGTCATGACACTTATCTTCAGATTTGACTTTTTATGTTCATAATTCTAGCCCTGATAAAAAAAGAAGTGACATTAAAATGAGTTCATGTATTATTTATTTGCCAATTACATGAGTTCTTCTATTACAGTTTGGATTTACAGACAAAAGAATGTGACTAATAAAATATTTGTACATTTCAACAAAAACAAATTTCCAAATCATATTTTTAATCAAAATGAGACTCCTGCAACTGTTTCTTGGGTAGATGGCCTGGCACAGGAGCAATGTTCAAACTGATTTTGCGGGGTCATCAGCAGAGCATTGTGGGTGTTGTTGTGATTGCTGTCGCATTGCTTGGGCCTAAAGATTTCTGTCATCATATCTGGTATATGGGCGCAAGTCTTGGCCTCTAAACCGATGACCACGTCTTTGACTGCTTGTTGAAGTGATTGCTGTACCTGTAACACAACAAATGGCATTATATGGCCAAATAGCTAGAACACATTACATGTGCAGCATCAGTATTTTGTTTTCTGATAGGACATTTTTAGTCAGTGTGTAGTTGAGTGGTCATGAGAGACTTACATTGGCTGACCAACCCTACTTGAGTGCATATGCCTGTTGTGGTCCATTGTCACAACTTGACTGCAGGCAAGGTTAGACGAAAACTTGATCACCAGCCATTGAATTAGGGTCAAGAGGATGCAATAATTTCTCTACCTGAAATTTACAAATTAAGTAAGGTATGTTTGCAACAACAATTTACAAATCTAAATGGTGCAATGGACTCACAATAGGCCCTTAGATTTTATTTAATCGGTGACATTTACACAAGTCGATTCAATACAGACCGATTCGATAGCAGGGTATTCATAATACAACGAGATTACTAGCTCCGGTCATAACGGTAACATGAATTTATACGCAGACGTCTTGTAGGGCTACGAGATTACTTACATGTCCAGCAAAACTTTGCAGCTTCTTCGTTGGTCACACTCCTCACTTCCCTGAATGCCTATCTTAAGACACCCTCGTGTTAGACCGCAGCTGGTCTAGCTCCCGCTTCCTTCTCTTAGTTGTTGAATCTATAAACAGCTTCTTTCCCCTCCACCTTTTCTTCGTTTCTTGGTTTGATCGTCCTTTATCGCAATGAAAATAGCGCAAACTAAACACCCGCCGGCGGCAATCGGCACAGAGTGATGACGTTTCTGCGCTTCCGGAATTAATAATACATGAGCTTCCAAATATGGTCTATTCTTGGCTGGAAGTGAAAAATAAGGAATTGAAGGTTTATTCACGAACAACAAGAAATATATACGGCCATTCCAACTTTGGAATCCGGATATCAGCACCATTTAGGGTACTCTTGCAGTTAGCAACTTTTTTTTTCGATTCGATTTTTTTGAAAAAATGCACCTTTAAGCTCCCTTGAATGTGACCCCAGTCTTGTGTCTTTGTTACAGTGACTGCCTGTTGCTCGACTTGCAGGATGGCGTCCGCCGGTTCGACCAATGATGACCTCATCAGCAGTTTTTACCCCCAAACATGAATGGTGATGTGTACTTATCAAAAGGCGCCAGTAATGTCCCAGTTCAGGCTGATGCCATAGACAGTATACCTGACAGATTTGGACCTTGTTGGACCACTAACAAATTATATGATATGATCATAACGTGTCGGCAGCCGAAATTCAAGGTGCACCGATCCATACTGTCTGGTTTGTCCGACAATTTTTAGAATGTAATCCGTGACAAGCTTGCGAATGACACCCTGACTTTACTACGACCCTGTTAGCAATAACACATGTCTAGAATACTTGTACACTCGGCACGTAGAAGTGGATAGGGATCGCATAGGTGCTGTAGCCAGTCTCTACAGCACATGTAAAGCTGCCGAGTTAATGGATACTACAGCAGATGCAGCTAACTGCTTGGACATGAGGTCTATTGGCTAAACGGTTGGTGTTGAAATGATGCTTAGGTAGGGAAATGATGCTGCACTCGCCAATGTCGATGACCTTATGGAATACGCAAGTAATATGGATCTAAGCTACAGCCGTCACGAGGAGCTTGTATCCCATGAGGACCTGGTCGTGTCCTGCTGGTGAGAGACTAGGAACAGCCTTCATTTGGGTCGGCCAGACAGCTGTTCTCGCTCACAACACTATTAATCGCTATTAATATCACTATCAATGAATGAGATGTCCAGGTTATGTTTGTACCAGGCCCTCAACAGCCCAGTGATAAAAGATCATTCCGAAGCGTTTCAAGCTATAACTGACTAACTGAGACCAAAGTCCAACCTTCCATTGTCACCTCTAAGGTAACGTGTCCTTCCATTACAGGACGTGCTAAGCCAAATGCACACCCTGACAACGACACATTTCCATTAACATCAAAATGTTACAAGCTCACTGACCTACCGTCGTCAATGCTGTGTCATGGTAAATAACTTGAAATAAAGGAAGCGAGGCAATTGTCACAAAGATCTCTCAGTTTTAGTCAATAATTTTATGATAACATGTTACTATTAGCAACAAAACAGAATACATCTAATAGCCCAAAGCGCATATACATTATTAGCTCCGGTGTAACGGTAACATGAATTTATACCGTTACGATATCTCGTTTGGACTATATCTCGCGAAGGGCTATATTTCGCACCTAGAAAATAACATATATCAAGAGCCTTTACAAAAAATAGACCTTTCGCTCCAAAAAACTTACCACCACTCGACGCTATTCTTCAATAAATGCCATCGATAGTTCGTTTCCGAACAAATCGCGATATGATGTCTGCCATTTTGGAAACTATTAATTCTCGCGATTTCCCGCATTGCCTTAGCATCCCAAGTGGGGGGGCACTTACCCTAACTCGGATAGGGGTGTGCCGCGGGACCTCGAAATCCCGTACCCGTTGAACTCGTTGAGAATGAGAAAAAGTATACTCCATCGTACAAGGTATCATGCGATTGTCTAACCCGTCGTAAAAGTCGAGATGTCGAAAAAACCACCCCCTTCGTGCGGCACATGTATACTATATCATTACACTTAAAGGGCCCCCCCCCCCCCCGGGCTTAGCATTAGACTTCGTCATTCTGCGCATGGGCAATTCATGTGGTCTTGAACTTGTAAACAAACATGTTGCTGTGTTTCTGACTTTTAACCGCTTCCCAAATTGATCGAACTATAAATAATTACCATGGATGAAATCCCCCGCCGAAAAGGGATAAAATTGTCCGTAAAACATCATTGCATTCTATAACTCCATCACTTGTGTATGTTTTGTGCTTGGTAGTTGTCTGAATCGATCTAAAAATATTCGCATTGCGTTGTTTCGAAAAACGGTAAGACGTCTACCCAGACGTCTTGTAGGGCTAATACATTATATAATCTTATGTGTATTAAGAACATTACGACATGTAGGGGTTCAAAATATATCTTTCCAGATTTGGATATACAAATATATATATATATATATATATATATATATATATATATATATATATATATAGATATATATATATAGAGATATATATATATATATATATATATATATATATATATATATATATATAGAGATATATAGATATATATCTCTAGAGAGATATATAAAGAGAGAATATCTATAGGAGAGAGAGAGTCTCTAGAGAAGGAGACACAGAGAGATAGATATATCACAGAGAGATGAGATATATATATCCCAGAGAGAGATGTCTCTCTATCTCCTCTCTATAGATCCTTCTCTTCTATATCTATCTTTATGTATCTCTATCCCTCTAGAGATATGGATCTCTTTCTATTCTCTCTCCCTCTCTCTCTCTATCTCTATTTCTCTTTGGTCTCTCTCTCTCTCTCTCTCTCTCTCTCTCTCTATTTATCTCCCTGTCTCCCTGTATATCCCTCTCTCTCTATATATATATCTATCTCTCTATCTATATCTATATATATATCTCTATATATATATATATATATATATATATATTTAATGCATTCATATGTCTGATATTCAATGAGGGTTTATTTGTTAGAATATAGTGAACATTTGCATCTGAATATGTGTGCAGAGGTTAATATTGGAGGCCTAATGCTCCTTTAAGACGTGATATTATGCCCAGCTGTTGACTGTTAGTCTAATTTGAGGGGCGTTATTTTAAGTAATGACAATATTACGAACCAAACAATCAGGTTTCTTAGAATTTAACGCATATTTCGCTAGTTTTTCACTTTTGGAAAATGTCCAGTTGATCTCGTTTAATGTCCCGCCATGGCTATGTGTTTCTTGACAACAAATAGATTCAGCGGAGGCAATACAGTACAAGTTTTAAGATATTGAAGGCATATTACTGGAGACGTATCTGCTATTGATTTATATTGTATATAATGAGGCGTTTAGACACGTATAACTCCAGAGTGCAAGAAATTAGTCATGATTGGTCTACGTAAGCCAAGCCCAACAGACAGCAGTCGTAATGTATTATTAGAAATGAAGACGTTGTCAAAATCGTACGGTCGAGCATGTCTGGTACGCCGCTGATCACTTCGGTTCTAGCTAGCCCTACACTACAAGTGGCCATCAACTTTGCAAGCTTCGAGCACCGATATGAAACTTTGCCACTTAATAGAGGGTACAGATTATAAACAAACAGAAGAACTTGATATGAAGTTTAATACTACACCTGACATTGTTGTTCAGGAGCTGGCGTTAGACAAGTAAGGTCAGGTCACTAGTGGGTAGCTGTAGCAGCTGCATAGTATGGGATAAACGATGATGCCCGATTGTGTTAATCGATGCTGAATATTAGTACCTTAATTTTTTAAACATTTTATATGAATTGTAAACTACGCATACTTTTCCAAACCGCATAACGACGAAAGTAGCTGCTAGCTTGCAACTGTGAAATGCATACTTGCGTATTTAACTAAACAGGAATGGACAGATTGTTGAATATTTTACATATTCGCGTACCTTAACTTTAATAAATGGCAAGTAATATCAAAACTGACAAGACAATTTTTGTTAGTAATTTCTACTGCTTTTTAACTCATTACATTTGTCAAAGAAAACGTTAACTGTGTCGTAATTTTACTGGTTGTAGAGGCCGATATTACATTTTGATTCACCGCAAACTTGCAGCAGAAGATAGCACGCCTCATCTCCATTGTTAATGACACACCGCAGTAATAATTAACTAAAACAAATCTTTTTCTTGAGTAGGCTAAATTCCTCTCTTTCTCTCATGGCCGTTCGCCAAGTTCCCACATGCACCCGTAGTCCTGTTATGTTTACTATTGTTTAGCTTCTGAATCAATGACTCAAGCTGATATATGAAATAAAGTTGAAGCCTTGACAGCAGGCAAAACCTAGAAAAATGAGTCGATGGCCAGCCTGCTGTACAAGGTTGTTCATAAAGCTATGTTAATGAGTTATTTAACTTGTGTCAAAAGTCTTGAATTGATACCAAAATAGGGCCGACAGAGTTATTGATATAATGGCCATGTGTTGGCAAACATTGAGTGCGATATATCATTTGTTAGAGGAAGCAGGGACAACAAACCTCGTAACTTCCGTGTAAAAATCATATAATGAAAAATTCTCATTTATTGGACCATTTGAAAACTATATGACATTTTGGGTAGTAATAATAATCGTACATTGTTATGTGTGTCATAGTTTATTGCCATGTAAGCGTTGTTCTTGCGGCAAAGCATTCACAATCTAGGAACTTAAGTTGATTAGGCAACCAAGAAGCAATTTCATCCAACATCATAAATTTCTTATTGCCATTTTCATTAATTCTTATCGACTACAATCATTGTCATTACTAGTTGCGAACTTAATTGTGCTGCCATCATAAGATAATGTTTTGCAGTATCGGAGCACCGCATAATGACATCGTCTATTGTTGGAAATTTGCAAAGTCTGACGTCCAGTGTTAAAGGTTATACTATATATGATGATTGCAATGGTAGCTGGGAATGAGTGCTTGTGCTTTTATGATATCACATAATGACTTTTTAGTTTTTGGCAACAAGAATGGATAGTTGCTTTATGTTTACTGCAAGGGATAAATGATGTATAGAACTATGTTAATCATGCCACGAAAAAAATGCAACATTGTTTTACAGAAGATAATTTACCAAAATATATTTATCTGCGTCCTAGTAAAACAAATCAATCTTTGTTGCACGGTACGCTGTGTATTCAGTCGGTCCATTGTTTGACTGTTACAGTTAATTGTTTGCCATTCCCACGGCTGGTACAATTGCTCGATTATACTATTTTTATGTTATCATGTAATCGCAGAAAGTGAAATTTTATTCGACCTCCTTCATTTAAAAAATCAGAAAGGCTGCCACAAAAAGAGCCGGATTCAAATTTGCGCATATCAACAACATAAATTCTTACAATACCATATTTTGTGTAAAGGTTCTACTTATCAGCAGATTTGAAATAGCACTAGAATCGCGCCAAGTATGAAATGAAGACATGATGTAGAAAACGAATTTGTAGCGAAATGTCTAGGCCACATACGAACATTTAACTATTACCATAAATATATATATATATATATATATATATATATATATATATATATATATATATATATATATATATATATATATATATATATATATGTGTGTGTATATATATATGTGTGTGTGCGTGTGTGTGTGTGTGCATCGATGTGTGCATATAAATAAATAAATACGTGATTGATTTGTACCTGTAGATTTCATAATAGACATCATCAAAAACGTCTACAGAGTTGATGTTCACGCTAGTTTCAAGAGTTACTTAAATGTTGCATTTTGTAGTTATCTTATCGACGGCTCGATCACGGGCAATTCAAACAAACAATGTTGAATGCTTTAAATACAATTCTTGTGAGCGAAGTCAGCAGCTACAAAGGTATATAGTATGGACAACTCCCAGTTATTCTGTTAATGAAAGGTGAACGTACCCCAAATGTCATTGTGACTGACGGGTGAATATTATGTTTGGGTCGATACAGCGCGACGTCTAGTAGGTGGCTTTTATCAGTGGACTATTTTACGTAAGTGTCTAAGTCAACGATCACCCTTAGCCGACTGTGATAAGCTGACTATCCAACTTAATTGCGTTTCACGAACACCATAGACGACTAAGCGTAGCCGGGGGAGGGGGGTGGGGTGAGGGGTTCTCTCCTTGTAAACGGAAGTGGTGAGCCGCTATGGGAAACAAAAACAGGACAATATCTATACCAAGCCAAAGTGAGAAAAGGGAGCAATTTACATACCAACTCCTCTGAAAAAAGACCCATTCATATATAAATTTTTAAAAGGGTCACCAATACATACACCAAAATTAATGATCCCTAATCTTATCTAGACCACCTCGAGGAGCTACAAGGGACCAATTGATATTTGCTGATACCGTGGTCAGTCCCAACGACGCTCTGCTTCGTAACGGCAAGGCAGTTAATGACTCGGGCCCGCACGCTATCAACGAGCCCCCCAGGACGTCCGGCCCATGAGGTAGACGATATTGCGGGAAACAGTGGCATGAGAGTGTACGGAGCTGGACTTTCTGTTTGCTTATCATGCCATAAAACTTGACTTTGAAACAACGCAACGCTGACTGATAAGGCTGGCCACCATTGACCCAGGGGACTTGAGCAAACCAATTAGATACCCATCACAAAACAAAATATCCGTTACGCTATTGTTATACAGAGTATGGTTGGTTAAAATTTTATTTCGTAAAATATTTATCCGAAAACTATAATATTCTGAAACTTGAAAGAATGCCTTTGGGGGACGATTGGGGGACCAATGGATTGCGGCGTCCCCCAAAGGCTATATCTTGGGTCCCCCGAAAATCAAGCCGTCAGTGGTTGTTTACGTTTAATTTTTTTATGTGTAAAATTGCCCTCGCCCATCAATTGTACAACGTTTATGTGCTCTGAATCGATTGAATAATTCCAACGGCTGTTTTCAGCAGTTTATTGACAATTTAAAAAATGCACTATATGTTGCTTGCTTGAAAAACCGGCCTTTGGGGGACGAGTGTAAAAGTGACAATATATAAAAATTGGTGAAGTATGTCTTTCTCAAATCTAATCATTCTGACACTGTAGCAGCTTTCCATGTTCTGACCTAAGACTTAACTATGCAACTTCCATTGAGGACTTTAAATCCCGTTTTTGTCGTTTGAATAAAGCATTTCTGGAAATATGCATGCCCATATCCCATCCCAAAACCGGAAGTATTTCGCCCGGATCATATTTCTCCTCGCTTGGGTAGAAAATAAAGTGAGTATGCTATAAATTTGTAACGAAATTAAACAAAAGTTTGTTCGAGCGATCTCGTTATACTTTCAGGTAATAAGATATCTCAATGTGAAATCATTTAGGCTTCAAAAGGTCTCTTATGACAACAATTGACGCAAGTCACCCTAATATCGCTCACCGCGTGTTCGACGTGTATTTTTGGATTCATAGAGATTAAAAGATTTACCAGGAATAAAGTTTGCTGGTCAAAGTCAGAGATTATCATTTTCTGCATTGGTGGAATAATACTTCTTTTGGTGTGGACCCTTTGCCTTGCATATCGAGTTTAGCGATCAAACTTCGTGTAAACAAGCTACAGGTGGGCAAGATAATTAACCCTTTAGGCCAGCTTGTAATGTTTGTTATCGGAGCTGTTGTGATTCGAATGCAAATATATTTAGCCGCACTTGATTATTTTAAATTCAACATCCATTGTTGTTTCTACATTTTCGAAATCTCACACTCATTTAAGTTTACGACTTACGATAAGCTTAAGCTCATCTCTTATTTTAAATATGAATTCCTGGTTTATCACAGTCCATAAATATCACTAAGCATCATCCCAGGACGCGATAATTTGTAGTTTGAGTCTTGAGGCCAAGTTTAATGTAATACTGATCTATATTTGACAATTCCAATAAAATGGTTTCTTTTTTATAGCGATTTTTTTTTCAATTAGCAGGTAGATCATCCTACCTCAATTATTACCAACCATTGAATCTTACCATATAAGTTAGCCTGTTATGTTTTACTGATAATTACTTGTGCAGGTAAAAAAACTGTTCGATGAAGCCAACCCTGTCTGGGCCCCTTCACATAAGCTTGGACATGGCAAACACAAAGTATCTGACTCTGGTGAGAGATACCACAGACAAGAGAGGCGCAGAAATAAGAAGAGGCTGTTAGAACAGGAAACAGCAGCACCTTATGTAGTTATGATGGTGGTGTCTGACATAAATTATGGGTTTAACCGACAAACTGAAATAACTGCAGAGTTTTTTAGCTAGTCGGAGGAAGAGATGAGGTACTTTCTCTCCGAAAGACTGTCTTGAAAGAAAAACTTAAGTCTAGTATGTATAATGAAGACACTTTCTCTGATGATGACAGTGAAGTTACATCGGACTGCCCAATTACAAAATGTTGGTAATTTTTAGCTTCATTTCCTCATTTATACCTTACAAAGTACATTGTCTCCATTTCAGCAAATGAAACAATGAAATTTATGTTCAAGCTACCTGTTCTAGATTTGGCATATCGGTTTCATGTATCAACATAAACTGTCTTGAGTTTTTGCTACTGCAATTGAAGTTCTGTTTGTCAGGTTACAGGCTCTCAGGAGTTGGCCAGAGAAGGACACAATTGTAAAAACTATGCCAATGTGTTTCAGGTACAATTTTGGGACTGAATTTGTTTGCAAGAAGCTAGCTAGTGCACAAACCTTGTCAATTTAAATACACCATAATAGCTTTAGGTTCCTTAGGATAACCTCACAAAGTGTTTATAAGTTTCATTTCGAAGGCATAGGGAGGAAGGAAAAGTGACAAGTATTTGACAGAAAACCGGTTTTCTTCAGCATATATCTCTCGGTGATCTTGTTCTGACTGATCGAGGCTCTGGTTTAGCAGATTTAAGGCAAGACCCAGTTACCTATGTCTGAGGTCATTTAAACCAGAAAAAAAAACTAATGTAAGGAGGGTAATTGGAAATATGGGACCAAAAAAATAAGCATTTTAATTGGTCCTGTTTAATATCCAAAGATGCTAGAGACAACAGTTGATAAAATTATGTTTGTTGCTGTTTATCTAATCAGCCTGTATCAGTGGTGTCTTGTGACTGAGCGGAAAATTTGAAGTGCTGAAATCAACCAGTAAGTAAATATGACTGACAGCTGATTTATTTGTGAATTCTCTTCAACTATTCATGGACAACACAAATAAAACTTTAATATCAACTTGATTGCGTGTATCTGCTTCCATACGGATATTTTGTTTCAAATATATAAACTGGTACATACAATCAGCTTTACACATTGCATGGTTACTAACACTTGAACACACTGAATATGTACAAGCAAAATATATCCAGACCCAAACATCACCTCTACCAATACACAGATTATTTACATGATGGACAGGCATAGTGTAACCAAGCCACACTACATTCATCATTGTCACATGCAATCATTTGTTCCCTTGATTGCGATCGACATACACACAAAATCTCGACTTTGTCATCAGTACATTAGGATCTGGTGACTGTTACACACTTATTGAAAGCACCACTTAGTAGTTCTGGCGAAAAAGGAAGCTGTATTAAGCACTGAGCCTCAGAACATATCATTGGGAGAATTGTTTGTTTAAAGAAACCTTCAAATAGAAATATCACTGTGATTTTATCCACATACAAATATTTTGGGTCTAAACTTCATATCAAAAAGGATGATATGGGTTCAGATACTTGCTCATATTGTCAAGCTCATCTGCAGAAACGTCTTTGAAGCAAAATGGTCAATAGCTGTATCTTTCTGAAGCTCACGATGGCGTTGACATGGAATAAACCATCAGCAACATGAGTGCAAGTACCTCTTTGCCCAGCTTTGCAGTCACAGTTTGCTCTCAGGATATTGCCACCCTACTCAACAATAATCAATGGTCTGGCTGGCAGTACATTTAAGCTTTGTGAAATACGATATCTTAGATCAGTGATTAGGGAACTAAGAAGCATACATATAATGATTATAAAGTTAACCGTAACAGTAATCATTTAGGGATAACAATGGTAGGGTAAAAGACAGTAAAATCCTAAATATTGCTCAAACGTTTGAGCATTAATATGGTAATAATATACATGTAAGAATGGCATGCTTATATGCAATCAAAAACATAGTACAGGAAAATTAAACCCTCCCCCGAAGGAAAAATCTTCAAAAATTTATGACCCAAAGCACCAAAGCTGTTTTGTTGGATTGAACAAGATTAAATGACCAAGTGTGAACAACAGTTGAACAAAACATCTGTTGCAGATCGGAAAATAATTGTTTACCTTTAATAGATATCAGCCAGCCTTCCCCACATGAAACATCAGTTCGTCCTCAAGGTTAGTGTCTCCTCAAAACTTTTTAACAAGTATTGTGCCCGAAATGTGACAATTACTATGACAAAACTTAAAGATAAGGAAATAACTTATTTTTTACCTTTAATAGGTATCAGCCAACCATCCCCACCTGAATCATCAGTGTCTCCTCAAAACTTATAATTTCACAAGTATTATGCCTGAAATGTGAAAGTTACTTCACCAATTTATCTATTGAAGATGTGAAAATAACTTATTTTTTACCTTTAATAGGTCTCAGTCAGCAGTACCCTCCTGAAACATCAATTCATTCTCAAGGTTAGTGTCTCCTCAAAACTTATAATTTCACAATTATTGTGCCTGAAATGTGAAAGTTACTTCAACAAAACATCTATTGAAGATGTGGAAATAACTTAATTTTTACCTTTAATAGGTCTCAGCCAGCCAACCCCGCCTGAAGCATCAGTTTGTCCTCAAGATTAGCGTATCCTCAAAACTTATCATTTCACAAGTATTGTACCCGAAATGTGACAATTACTACAACAAAACATCTATTGATGATAAGGAAATACCTTGTTTTTTACCTATAGTAGGTATCAGCCAGCCATCCCCACCTGAAACATCAGTTCATCCTAAAGGTTAGTGTCTCCGCATAGTGTATTATTTCACAAGTATTTTGCTTGAAATGTGACAAACTGTTCAACAAAAACCACTATTGAAGAAAAGGAAATTATTTTTACCTTCAATAGGTATCAGCCAGCCATCCCCATCTGAAACATCGGTTTGTTCTTAGTCAGTGTCTTCTCAAAACTTATACTTTCACATGTATTTTGCCGGAAAAATTAATTAAAACAACTATTCATCAACAATAAACACCAATACAAGGCCGTCATAACGTTTAGCATGTTGAACACGCACCGCCAGTGATGAACGGGAAAAAAATCCCTCTTCCTCGGGGCAATCAAGTCTAATGCTGGCTGTTTATAAATTTTTGTCATGAAGGAAGTTTCTCAATGAAAAAAGGATTTTCTCCCAATCATCACTTCTTTTCTTCTTTATAATCTTTGTTATATTTGTTTATCGATTATAGAAAAAAAATCATGAGACCAGACAGCCTTCAATCGTTCGGCGGACCAAATTATCAATGAATCACCTATTGTCCAAATGGATAGCATTGTGACGTATTAGCTTTGAAATACGAAATCACTTCCCGGACCTTGAACTGTCCCGTGCAGCGCAGCGCTTGCAATTAACCCCTTGCCCGCAGCAGGCGACCTAGATATAAGCCGGGCAAGTGAGTTGCGCGATTAGTAAAGCGCCGACACGTTCGCAGCTCGTCTCAGTGAGAATATAACATAAGATAAGATAAGATAATTTATTGGCCCTATTCGGGAATTTGCTTTACAGTCTACAATTGACTCGTGTCTCTCTGTCACTCTCCTCGTGTCCCAGCCCCTGCTAGGCCCGTGTTTTGGCAGGAAAATTCCAGATGGCGCTGGAAGACGGGTGCTGTGATGAAGAAGCAGTGACCCGCAGGTATCGAGCAGTTCCTTCCTAGTGTAGGACAGCATATGCTTTATTTGCACACGGTCGTCACATGATCAGCAACTCACGTTACATATTGATGTGGTTGTCTGAAAGACGTCTGGTCGTTTGGTGACGTTGATGTAGTTTCCAAGGTCGAAGAGTGCGAAAGACACTGGAAACAGGACCAGACAAAGCACGTGGCTTTCCTAGAAGCGAAGCGCGTAGTTGAGCAGCGGGAAAACACAATGTCCCTTCCTGGGCAACTGATGAGAAAGTCCAACAGATTCAGATATATCCTTTGATTCAAAGATGTTGTAGACGATCTTATTCACACACTGCACTAAAAACACAAGCCCAACAAAGGCCAAAACACGAGGAAAATGACAGAAAAACACGAGCACACACTAGACTGCGTGTCGCCGCGGTGCAGCGCCACCTATATACCAGACAAGACAAGAGCGTTTGCCATTACCATGCAGAATTCCGCAAGAAGAAGGCATGAAAGCCCTAAGGGACCACACCTTGAGGTCATCACTATGCTTTCCAACCCATATCAACACATATTCACACACTGATTTGTCACCATTCGTAATGCCACATTAGTACCCTGTATGCAGCTATGGAGTTAACCCCTGAGGATCTATAGCCATATGGGCCATTCAGCGGAGGTTAATGCTGGTACATACCAGAGGCCACTACCAGTTCAAGAGATTCTGAAAGTTGGACAGCATCTGAATTTTTTTTATGAAGGTATTTGAGCATTTGGGCTTTCCTTCTCAACCTCCATCCTTTAATAATAGTAGCAATAATTAATGAAAAGAAATAATGTTATTGGGCCACACCTTATTTCAAATACTCTGTCACTGTATAAAATGATGTGAGGACCACATTGAAGACAACAACAAGACTTACTCTAAAATGAAGTCAGCGACAATCATTTAGGAAGCCACTAGCTTTTTGACCACTAATATACAAGAATCTGAATCACTCATAGTTGGTGATGTTTAAGGGCTGAACTCTGGATGCAGAATAAGGCCACCCTGGCAGCCAGTGAAAAAAGTATGACTACATAATTTAAAGAACTATGCATTATTCTCCCTTTTCTGTACAGTTGCTAAATTCCCTTCATTGTAATCTGGGTATATTGATTATGTATTGATATTGGTACAATAAAAATACAAGCATGGGTCAATTAATTGCAGATACATCAGGTTTAAGTATTGATATACAATCATTACTGGCAAAGTAAAGTGTGACTTTCCCTCTTTTTCTCACAAACAGAACCACATCCATTAAAAGTGTTGGTGTCAATACCTGACAGACTCCACTTTAATATGTACAACTAACATACCGTTGGGAGTGCAACACTATATGCAGCAAAGAAATGAAATAATATCATACAGCGAAAAACCATTGTTTTAGATGCTACTTCCAAGTCGAATATTAGCTCTTAGCATAAATCCAATGAATCGGGTAAGTTTTCTGTTTCTTACCCCGATTGCAGCAATCTCTAAACAAATCATCAAGCAAACTATATATTAAGAATGATTCACTTTCATACAAACATAAATAACTGACTAAAGCAACCTTTGCTTAGATGCAACAAGTAATCCCATGCCAAGCAACTAAAAAATCCAGAAACAAGTGCATCTAGTGAGTACATTTCAATCATTATCATAAGTTAATTTTGATATCAGAATATATAATCAACAATGTTTGACTGAGTGATTTAACTATGGCTGGTTTTATGCTATAGACAGGACCTACTTCAAGTGGTCATCTGAGGACACTGAAATGGTCAGCCAAGTGTTTGCCTCATATATCAGAGAAACATCAAAGTCTAGATTGCCAAGTTATCATATAATCTTTTATTTGATTCATGTGAAAAGCAATATTCATATAGCTTTCACAATTTTCTCACTGGTTAATGACTAAGTATATACCTAGAAGCCCTGCTGTTTTTGCTATTGTTTTCAATAACAAGCTATGATAAGATCAAATCATAACGTTTATGGTTTGATAATGTATTCAATGACACATCAGGGCTAAACACTAGCCTTAAAAACTAGTCAGGAAGTATTCCCACATTCACATAACAATATTCATTTGCCTGATAATAATTTAAATAAAAGAAATGATTTACCCAAATGAGCTTATGTCTAATAATTGAGAGAATGGGACATGTTAAACTTTGGGGCTTCTGGCTTGCTTTATCAGAACTAGTTTCAATCAAAATTTACAAAGAAAAGTATGGAAACTCAGGGGTCAAAAGTCATACAGATCTGATTTGAGCTTTCCTAAGTTATATTGACATGAGAAGGCCCTATATGTGCTTTCAAACACCTAGCATTTTGTATACAAAATTGTGACAACCAAACTTTGAATATCCCATTGGTTTTATATAGCATAGGAGATTCTTAATAAAAACTCATCTGTCAAATGCCATGCAGGGCTGTTGTTTAGTTTGCAAGGATCAATCAACATAGGAGGGGTCCATGTGTAAATGTGGTCTGGTAGCTGAGAAAGTAAAAACAAGCCACCAAAAGTTTACAAACAGATGGAGGGACAGCATGTAAACAACAATGGTCACAATTTTGAAAGGTAAAGGGAACTTTAACAATGAGGTAAAAACATTGTCACCCAGAGGAGGCAAGAAACCAATTTAGTCGCTCAATGCAGGTCTGTAGCAGTTGAGCAATTACCTAAAGACAAAAGGGGAAGTTGAGTCATAGTACAAATCTTAATAGGTTTGAAACTGGAAGGTTATTGTCCATATAGGGCTGAAGAATGATACAGATATATTGATTGCTTTTATCGCAGAATGATAACAATGTAAAATATTTGGTGCATTACAAATATTACTTTAATCTGTCTGATTGATGAAAGTTAGGTAACTTGGTCTAATTTTATCAAAATAATGCTGGTTCTGGTAAGTAAAACATTGGTATACTGGTACAGAGGTACTGTTCAAAACTGATTAGAGTGAGGTCTCAGAATTATCTATGTTCTTTTGATTTTCTAATGTACCTGCCATGTAGATTGTAAACAGATAACCAAAATTAAGTAAGAACAGTTCCATGAGAGGGATTATTTAGAAGTAATGCTGACAATTGATGAAGTGCTTAATGTGCTTGTGCATGGTGCATTTCCCACCATTAATGTTTATGGTACCTGGTCTTCAAGGTTGTCTTTGTGAGGGATACCCGTGTGTGTACCTCATAATGATTTTTAATTTAAGTTATGAATGAGGTTATTTGATTGGAATCAACAGTATTTGGGGGACATGCATAGGGGGGTGCATTGACATAAACTTGATAAAAGCAGAGGTCAATTAATATTTTGAATGAGGTCCTATGACTAAGTCTCATATTTAGGGGATTTCTACCAACCTCAACCATGGATGGTAAATCAAAAGGTTTTTTTCTAGGATACTTACGATTTGTTTCCACATTCTTATATGATGTTGTCGATTGTTTTTCTATTTATAGTGTTACAATTATTATTGTTGTTGTTAGATTCAAACTAATAAGACTACACTTGTAAGCAGAATCATCTTGTAAATCACTTGTGCCTTTGTGTCATTACTTTTAGTCGAAACCGCATGTGATTGTGTGCACGCAGTAAAAACTAAAAGCAACGTTAGAAATTGAAAATACTTTCTAAAAATAATGACCCCTATATCAATGAATTAAAAAACAAGCGATAAAACAAAGTTAGTGCTTATGCTTAGAACAGAAGTGGGTAATAGCACTCCTTTGTCTTTTTTTACCAGTGCTACCACACAATGGGCTGTTACGACGAAGTGGATTTGCGCGTTGAAATACGGGCGGTTGAATAGGTTGTGTTCGCAGCCTGTTCGCAGCCTGAGACTTGACTTGCACTAGCCCTACCCTACACGACGTCTGAGTAAATTCATGTCACCGTTACGACCGGAGCTAGACTTGCACCCTATATCCTACCAAGGAATAAAAATTCCGACTAGCTCGGGTCAATATATTTTCAAAGGGTGATGAGCCTCTCAAATCCCTAGTGAGCGAACTAAATCTAACGAGAGAGCTGAAATATTACCGTATTCTTCTTCACGCCTGTTACTCTCACTCTCAGAAGCACGTGCACAAATGTAAGCATGTATAACCGGAAATGGAAACGATTACAATACTTGCATATAGATATTTGAAACAGCAATGTTAGCGGTAGGCAAAGAAACTTCGCCTCTGACAGCGTCCACGCTATATATTACTTTCGATCTCTCATATCCGCGCTGTGGCATCAGCTCATCAAAACACCAGGGGCGAGTGCCTTGACTTAGTGAGCGGTAACAAGTTTCCACTCTGTTCGTACGCTTCAATATGTATGCTACTTCGTATCGGTGAATGGTAGCAGAACTGTTTTGAAAGCTCCCTATACAGTGCCTCCTAGTATTCACAGTTGCATCGAAAAATACACCGAACCAAATAGTTGAGAAGATAGAAGAACATCCCATATAAATTTTAGAAAATAGTCACATTAAATATTTGAACGTATTCTGTAAATTGATTATTTTATGTGTAAATATCATGTTCGTACAAGATTATAAACTATTGTGCGAACCCTCCCCCCCCCCCCATCCCCAAATAAATTTAGTACACATTCATGGGTTATGGATGACAACAGCCTGAATATTTCTGCGTAATGCATGGCGTCTGAGACCAATCTTATTAATCGATACATAGTAAGTTTCTTTCGGGTCTCCTTTCTTCAGTGTCATTAGTCTATCTGCTTTATCTACTATGGTTTTAGTCTATTTTTGTACCCCTAGGCATAGGTAAGATGTGCCCCCTTCGCACACACCTCCTATATAGGCTAATACGTCCGGAGGTAATGTGGTCACTAACGGCTAATCAGTGTTATCAGGAAATGTACATCAGTGGCTTTGCTTCAGATATAAGAATATGTAACAAGCAATTAGCTACGCTTAAAGATTCAACAAAGGACAGTGTGACCATTCAACTGCTTCCCTCGAGTTGTAAATATGTTGGGGCAACAGCGTATTGCTACTGATACATTCACAACTCGGTTTCAGTCTATAGCCAAAATTTGTTTGGCGTGAATCGCCAAAATATGCGTACGTTTGGGTCCCGCAGAATCCGATTAAAACATGCCACGAGGTATCTACCGCTTTATGAACCTCAGTCAAATACGCAGGTTCTCCATTGCCGATGTCAGGCTTCTGAGCGTTGAACTCATTGATCTCCGTGTCAGACTTCCAAGAGCCGAGTCGAGGGAGCAGCAGTGAAGAAGAATCTCATTATCCAAACTGTTTATAGTCGGAGAAGGTCCTTGTACAGGGCAATCTCTGCGGTTATTTTATTCAATATTGCCTTAAATAATAATAAGATCGAATTTATACGGCCTCGATTTGAAATTCTTTGAACCTTTACAAGTATGTGGGGAACCAAGAAGGGAGCATTGTTGATACTGCTGGCCATTTTGGCTGTGGAACATAACTCAAAGTAGTTGCAATGCGAAATAGATTTGTTTAGTCATAAATGCACAATCGGTTTGACGATGCCGAATTTATTCATAAAAGGTAGATGCGACATTCGGGAAAGTTATGGTGCTAACACTTAATTTTATTCACGGAGGTTCCTTCTGGATCCCATTGCGCAGTTCCGTGAATTAAAGTTCACATGTTTCCGCAGTTATCAAGTAATATTTAGAATTTGGCAAACAAAATATTCGTTAATTGATAATGATTTGAAGAGAGAAAAAAATATACGATATAACCGACTTCTGCGCCCCCAAATATGTGGTCATAATGTCTGAAGATCATGATGATTCAGTGGTGAACATGCGGGAGTGCTGGGCTAGTCCCCAGGGGTTTATCGCATGATTATCACAATGATAATTACAAGAGCTAATCAAGGCAGATTTTAGAAATGACAATAATAGAAGGATATAGTTCTGTCTTGATCGTAATTATGTCTCTTGAATATTGAAAACCAGGTCAATAAATTAACTTTCCAAACCTTCCAATGATACATTATGATAAATAAAAAAAACTTTCTGCCATGCACATGCGCGGTATAATGTTCTGTACTAACCCATACTGTGGCCCCAAACACAACTATACCGGTTATAAAGAACCTTGACTGGTTCTTATTGCAAATTAAATAACTCCATGAATCGATACCATCAGCAGAGTATTACTATAATGAAGCGAATTAATACCGAATATCCTCCAAATACCGGGGTCTTTTTTATAGAATGCTTCGAGAAGATGATTCATTTTTATCCTTATAGGTTTTTTTCTAGTAAAGCAGTGACACATATTTATCGAATAATTTTGTTCTCCTACAAAGTAAACATCCGCATCATTTCTAAATAACTAGAAAAGAAGGAAATCTAAATGTCGATCACTTATTTAATGCGTGACCAACAATATACAATCAAGCGTACCGTGGGGTGATGTGTTTTGATATGGCAACACCCTGTTCCGGTCGCGCATGCGTACATAAATGAGAAATGTGAAACGTAACGGGGTTCTTTCATTATTCTATATCTCCTCGCAAGTCTTTAAAGAGCGAAACAAACAAGTTGAAAATCAGAAAAGTGATAGAAATTAAAGTCTGGTTATCACATATATTAGTCTGCGTGCCTTTTGGGTGGTCTATTTGTGGCTTGGGGACAAGCCGATGAGGATGTCACAGACAGTAGGTTGGAGGTTTGTGGCTGTGATTTTGGCCTGGGTCGGGTGTCTTTGTGGCCATCGGTTGGGTGACAGATGTTTCTGGTACGTGGTGGACAGGAGCCAGTCAGGTTGGCACTGGTGGCGCCGCTAGCCATGTTGCCATGGACGGCTGGACGGAAACATTATCTGGGGTGTTGGCCGGCCCCGCAGCCGGTCATGCTAGCATTGTTGGAGGCCTATTGACGACCTGTTGCAAGAGGTCCTCGAGGAAAGTGCGATGATGTTCTACGTGGCTTACCGGTACGAATTTCCTCAAGAATTTCCGGTTGCGTAGGGTTACTCGTCCTGAGTCATCGATATTTATGAAATACTAGTCGAAATTGCGGACCTCGATGACGGTCCCAGTCTTTTCCCATTTGGATTAGGGGGTCCCGTCTAGTTTTGGACCTGAACGTGGTCTCCCACGCTTAGTGGAGGCAGTCGGCGACTGTGCTCTGACCAGGTGTCTGCCATGGGCATGTTCACGCAGCGCCTCTTCTCTGGCCGTCACATCTCAGTCCATGTGACGTGAGGTCGGTATTTCCTCGGCAGCTCGGGGACAAAGTCACGGATGGGTCGACCGAGTACGCACACTGGTGACCCGGTCTGGTGCGTTTCTGAAATACAGGATTGCGCGTTGGGCAGCATCAGTGTCCAGATCGCCGTCCAGTCCAGTATTATCCGATATGAGGTGCTCCTCAGTCTTTATTCCGGACTCCGCCCTGCAGTTGCTGCGGTGGTACGCCGCCGATGAGAGGCGATGGTGGGCGCCCCAATCATGGAGAAACGGTAGCGTGTCATGGCTATGAATTACGAGCCGCCATCCGACGTAAGTTCATCCGGTGTCCCACAGGTGACAAATGAACGGCAAAGGTTGTTCACCAATCCCTTAGCCCTTCCAGCGGACTTGGAGATGATGAGCAAGTTTGAGTAGCGAGATAGTGGGCGCCCTTGTGAGTAAAGTTACAGGCGCACTTCGCCTGAGATACATAAAGAGGAGCTGGAGTATCTAATGCTGACACCAGCGGGCCAGACGGGGCCACTGCGACACGAAATACGACATGACATTAGTTGACACGTGATGGGTTGTGATGTGCTGAAACAAGGGCAGAGACACTGACTTTGTTACCATATTGTCTGTTAGCAGGACAACATTGCTGTCACTGAGAAGGGGGGCCCAGCGGAGAATAGCAAGGATTGCTGCCACCGTCGCTTTCACATTAATGTGCGATTCGTAGAACCGGGGAAGATCGTTTTCCCAATCAATGTACGCCCGATCAATGTTTTCTTAAATATTGCCTGCACCCCGGTTAGGCGCATCTGTAGAGATAAGGCGCGAGTGGCGTTCTGCGACAGCGAAGCTTTTGCTGTTGAAGTGCGACACGCATTGGAGCCACCAGCTGATATCCGCTTGGAAATCTGGCCCCAGCTTTGCTTTGTGCTGCGGTTTTGTTAACGAGCGCATGGTGTCGAGCACACGTTGAAGGTAAATCCTATACTTCCGCGGATGACACACGCTGCCCATGCTAGCTTCCCGGCTTATTTTTGTAGTTGTTTGAGGGACGATCTTGTTCGACCCGAGAAGTCATACAGGAGCGACTTAATGTCTTCGACTTTTTCCTTGGGTAAATGTAATGTTTGAGTCCGTGCGTTGATGGTGACGCCCAGGAATACTACTTCCTGGGAAGGTCCCTCTATTTTGGGGTAAGCTATGGAGAAGCCCAGCCGCCTTAACACTTTGATTGCTATCGCTATCGCTTGGGTAGCTTGTTGGTGACTTGGTGATATGAGAAGGAAATCATCCAGGTATACGATAGCCGTCACTCCGTATCCGGCTAAAATCCGTTTAGTTGCCGTATACAGCCTGTGAAAAGCTTCCACTGATAAGCGTGCACCAAACGGGAGGCGGGTGTCAAACATGTAGGTAGGATGTGCTTCACCTGTGAACTGCCGCTTCAGCCCGGTATAACTGTAATGATCAGGGTTGATGGCGACCGAACGATACGCGCCCTTGAGGTCTAACTTGCTCAGGTAGCACCCTGGGTTGGTTATGGCGGTTGCGTCGCTGATCGTCTGATATTTGATTGTAGACGAGTTCTGTGCGAAGTGGTTTATATTGTTTCCTTCTGGTCGGCTAAAATCATGTATCAGTCGGACACTGCCGTCTGATTTTGGGATACACTAACAATATGTGGTTTATTGCTTGTAGTTACGTAATGTCCGTTTTCTATTTCACGGCGTATTTGGGTTTCTACTGCTGCGCAATAGGTTTTCGTGGATGTATAATTCTGCACTTCGACAAAATTAGTAGGGGATGCCTTGTTGATAATGTTAAAACCGTTTTTGATGCCATAAAGTAGATACTTGCGATCTGGATCACTATCAAGTTCATGTGTCCAAGCGTCAAGATTGAGGGATCTGACGTTTGATGGAGGCTGCGGTGAGGCGGGTAGGGGAGCTAATAGTTTTTTGGCGCAGCGTCTTGACCACGATGAGCTGCATTGTGGTCACGCTGTGGGTGTGATTGCGTCATAGCTGCACGGATTGGTCGTGAGGTTGTGTGGATATGCTTCGTGCGCGCTTCTAAGGTGAGTCCAGTTAAGTGGACGTTGTCGGCTCCCCGGGGCACCCGATTCAAAACTTACCACTTTCTGTATTATCTGTCATAGACGAGGACTGAAGCCCAGGTATATTTGGTGGCAAGATCACCTACCTTCTCCATATACCACAAATACGAAATAATGTTATTGGGCGCAAGGTCACCTCGTGCCAGAAATTCCCGGAGTATCCGGAGACTCGCTGGCCACCACTGCACGGGGGAAACTTGATCGAGACATAGGCTGTTGCTTGTTCCTCTTATCACTTTCTGATCGTCGGTATCATTAATCAGCACTCGCTCAGATGGGCGCTCGTTTTGTAACACAAAGTCGGTAATGTCAAGGTGCTTTGTTCTTGGATATGACGATAGCTCATTCTTCGCTGGTTGTGTGGAGGGAAATGGTGGCTGCGCGGAGGTCGACGGTTGGTCCTTAGTGGTGTGATATGGGGACAATGACTCGGTCTCTGAAGATCTGATATGGACAGTTCGTTCCGGAACTGGTGGAGAACGCGAAGCGTGTCAGGCATATCATCATGTGAAGCGGGGTATGCCGTATTCAATGAGTTCTGTGGGGGCAAGGAGGTCGGGGACACTTGCAGATGCCTCACGGACACTGTCCCATGTGACGGCTTGGAGGAAATCAAGCGCAGCGAGTTTTGCTTGAGTCCGCGTTGAGTTCCACGGCCTGAATCCTAGCTGAACGCGTACGAGACTTGGTTGACCAGTCGCACCCATGAACGGGCGTCAGTTTTGCTCGGGGGTTCTAGAAAGTCCCTTAAGATATTCGGCGCATGGGCGGACGCTATCCATCGTGATGGTGAACCCACTTTTGGGCTACTGAAGGCGAACTTTTCTTGGTTAAGTGTAATGCCGTATGACCGCAAATGTCCAGCCAGTTTACTGCTACTGCTTGTTGTCTGCGATTGAGTCGGCCCATAACTGGGCTCTCATCACGTCATAACGCCTATAACATACATGAGTGAGAAATACGAAGCGTAACGGGGATGGTTAATCACCCACTAGTTACATATCTTTCGAAAATAAAAAATAAATTGCATCAACCAAAAATACCGAATGTCCCCCAAAGGATGATATTTCTAGCATGTCCCCCAAAGGCTGGTTTTATCAGCCTTTGGGGGACATTTTTAGTATATCAGTTATATATGTTTCTGGGGACAATTTTATTTGCTTTTAAAGGTAAATTCAGCATCGACGTTCGGAAATACATATGTTTCCGACTAGAAAAAAGCAAAATAACCAAAAATGATAAATGTCCCCCAAAGGATGGATTTTTACATAAATATTGTCGAGGTCACTTCGGGGGACATCCTTTGGGGGACATTTTTGTATATCAGTATTATATATATTTCGGGACTTTGTTTTATTCTTAAAATGAATATTTGAGTAAAACCGTGATGAGGATCAAATGTTTCAACCCCAAAAAATGTAAAATAACCTACAATAACGAATGTCCCCCGAAGGCCGGTTTTTTCTAGCATGTCCCCCGAAGGCTGGATTTGTTGTTATATATATATATATATATATATATATATATATATATATATATATATATATATATATATATATATATATATATATATATATATCTATATATATATATATATATATATATATATATATATATATATATATATATATATATATATATATATATATATATATATATACGCGAACGCGACCTTTAGTGGACAAACCGCCAAACTTTCGTTTGTATACATATATATATATATATGTATATATATATATATATATATATATATATATATATATATATACATATATATATATATATATATATATATATATATATATATATATATATATATATATATATATATATATATATATCTATATATATATATATATATATATCTATCTATCTCTATATATATCTATATCTATATCTCTATATCTATATCTCTCTATCTCTCTCTCTCTATATATCTATCTATATATCTATATATATATATATCTATATATATTTCCCTATCCCATGATTTTGGTTTCGCAAAAATGGTTATAACCTGCTCTTCGTGAAAGACTATTGATGATGCAGCTGTACTGTCACGCCCTAGGTATTAACTGTTTGTCCAGAGTTACATGCTTAATATTGGTTACACAATAGAAGTCGTTTTGTGAGTTTGGATGTTATAGCTTTGCGGAAACTCAATGGTTCTTATTCCCACAGCCATTGGAGGAAAATGTCATTAGCACATCAAATATTTCAGCTTGCTATTGTTCGTTGACACACACAAATGTTGCACCTATCTTGTGATATATACCTTTCTTAACGCATATTATTCCAATAATATTCATGTAATGTTATGAGTGAGTTGTACAGTCTATGTTGCCTGGCACGAGTAGATTAATACAATTTATGATATATGAAGATTAAAGACATAGTTCAGACATTCATCTGGTAGCTTTTTATATGATAAATATTCAAATAACAGCTGCTGAAAATAATTGAAGCCATGCAGTGGTCAAGTAAGGTACTACCACGCTCAGCCACACATACTTGGTGCACGTCTACTTGGGTGATCACAGTAGGCGTTTATTGACGCACATAGAACAGTTGGCTATCAATATTGATGTCTTCCCATGATATATTCTCGGTAGACTGTGTCTTATTTTTCCACAATATATCATGTTTACGTCACTAACGTAAATAATTAACAGAGTTCCCGATGAGTTACTCACACTAAAGATGATTAGTTTCGCAGATGTGACATATTTGTGTGGTGTTCTCTGACAAAGACAAACGAGTTTTAATAAAACATCAGTGAATTGTCCGCATCATACAGCATTGCCTTATTGTCAATGAAATGGAAGCAACATTTACAGCATATGTGCTCAATAATGATACAGCTGATTCAATAAGTACCATAGTTATCGATCAATATAACATTAAAATTGAAAGACACCTGAAATATCCCCTTTTATTCTTATATAGCCAATGGCATTTCCATACTTATCCTGTGCGACTAATGTGTTCGGCACATATTAGCAGTTATTGTACCACAATTAGTATCGACTATGGAACTTGCTAATGGCGTTAGCTGTCAAGGTGAACTGATGTTCTGCCAGGTTTCGTTTGTCCTAAGAGGAACATGTACAATCTTCTAGCAAGATATTTGTGCATATGGTTGGGTTGCTGCGCATTGTCGATGTTAGTCGGATTTTAAGACCTAAGCAAGTTTTCCTAGCTGTGGTTGCTTAGCCGATCAAAATTGTCGGATCCATGACGAATTGCCTGAACATGGCACATTGTGTATGATGGTCCTTGGTAAGTCATCTGCGTGAGCTCAGACTGAGTCATCTTCCAGTGATAAATTAACCAACGAGGGCGGTGGGTATAATGAAATGCATCAAAAGAACGAAACGATGCAATATAGATTTACGAATGTTTGCCTCTTAATGCTGTCGGGTCGGAGTGTCAATTGACGATATCTTACTATATGCCGAATCAATTGACGAAGGCTATCGCTCGCTTTAATGTGGTACAAACACAGCACTAGTAATGCTGTTTCTTTGAAAGTGTGTGGAAATATTACTAATAAAACATGTACTTGCTACAAGTTCACGTGCCTGTATGATGCCAAATATCTGCATCAATACTGTAGGAACACAGATAAGAGTCGAGCTATCTCCGCCCTAATTGCCAAGCATGAAGAAAGCAAATTTGTGCAAACCAAATAAGCTTAGCGCAACACGCACACGCACAAATTAGACTAGCCATGAATGAGGCTGGTTTTGGAGATTGGTGGTCTTGAATTGCGACAATTAAGAAATATGTAAGACTTTTAACCGGGCAAAACGCCATCTTGGTAGCTGCTAGGCTATTATACGACAGCATTGTTGCAATGATGACAAAGCTAAGACCTTCACAGTAAACGCCGGGGAATGCCGTGTATTGTAAGGTTATACATGGAAGGATGAAAAGGATGAACTTACCTCACAGGCAATTAATGTATCGACAGCTGATACACAAACAAGCTCACTTAATTCCTCATAAGCATTGCCTTACAGCGTGGCAACAATGCCTCAGTTGGCGCTCTTTTGCTTTTGATTATAGTTTCACTCTCTTAACAGATTGTTCAATGCGTGACTCAATATATTTTTATGAGGATGATGCAATGTGTTAGGTGCATATTAACAATTACGGTGTGAAAATCAACATCGACTCCGGATAAAGCAGTTTGGTTGATTGGTTTACAATCTGTTGGCTGAGCGCCAAAGCAAGAATGTTCCAAAAGATACAATTTACACGAATATTGCATTGTACCTAGAGCTATGTGCACATGCATGTATGGATAGTGGTGGATTGCTGGCCTGATAAGTAATTGTTGAATAAATCATCACAATTAATCATGTTATGACAAACGTGGTTTGATCCATTTTTTCTGCCGATGATCGATTCTTATATAACAGAGAGCAATATAAGGAGGTTTTCAAATCTCGATTGTGTATATTGACGTGTGTAAGATTTTCTTTAAATTCCCCGTCATGTGTTCTGAAGCGTCATGTTGCTGCCAGCCCTTCCCTTCCCAACGTCCTGTGCACTTATCTCTACACCGTTATCTAAATACTACTCCCAGACTGCTCAGAGTAAGGTGTTGAATGTCGACGCCACACAGGTACGGTCTCTGGATACTCAGATCTGTAATTATGTAAAGCCTTAATGGTCTTAAGAAGTGGTTGTTAGTAAGTCACGTTGCATTGTGTGTTGTATTTGACAGTCAAGGATTATTGGTGCTTTGGCACGCATTGATCAAGTGTAATAAATTACATTGCACTTGCTTAATGAACCATTCACCTTAATGTCTTACGAAGTGTCACACATGTTCTGTCTAGGGGTTAATCACGTCTTATTTTCTTGTTGGATATGCACTCGCAAAGCAAAAACGCAACTCGCAAATTTAGTAAGTCTTTGGAATGCACTGCGGTTGTTGTTAAGGTAAACCCCAATGGGATCAAAGTCGTTAGTGTGTTATAATGATTGAATTTACACCTGAAACGACAATTAAGAACAATGTCGGACCAATCATCAGTAAAATATTCATTTGAATTACTCGATGAGCGGCATGATGTTTTAACAATGTCAGCAATAAATGGCATCCAAATTCCATCCAACTAAACGACTGAAATAACAACAAAAGAACTGGGTGTAGATGCTATTCATAATGTTTTCGCAACATTGCATCGACTGCCTGTGTTTTAATCATGCAACATCATCGTGATGTTTCTTGAATATTAGTAAACCACTCTCTATAACAAAAGGATTGTCAATGTGTTGCATGAAACTAGGACATAATGGCACAATATCATATGAACCCTTTGGACATGTTATCGATATTGCACTACTATTTTCGGTTAGCCGAGTGACCTCCTTAGTGTTCGATGATCTGGAAGGAACTATATATATAACATTAAGTAACTACAGACTGCGTGGCGAATCTCTCAGGGGGAAAAACGGCCCCTTAAAAGACAAATAAAACATGGTTTTGAAGGAGTATATAGGGCATAACAAGGGGCTTTCCATTTATGATTTGGTGTATTCATCAGAGGGAGGGGATGGCAGGGTCGGTATTATAATGCAATATCTCAGAAATAGCTAAAGATATATTTCAAAACGGAATTTTGTATGAGAAGAAACTAATCTGATATGCGCCATCTGTCATAGCCAGGCAAGAGTAGTTAGCTACTCTGCTACAAATTGATACTTTTTTAGGAGGGTGAACACTGCTTAAGTTTGTGGTGCAATGTATTTTGTTCAGCTGACACTCAATTAAAATTTAGTCATAGCACAAACTAAAGCATGACTGACAACAGTAATTTTTCAGGGTTCAAAAACAAGTTTGTTTGCTGATGCAGAAGACATCATTTATTATAATGCTCAGTATGGCGTATCGTGTACTGTGGTGGGGAGATGAACACGATACGCACTTGTGATAATGAAGACTCGACCTCCAGGAGTAGGGTTTATGAGAACTTGAGCTTTATATGTAACTTTGCCTTAATTTCAGAGAGAGATGTATTGAGCTCAGAGGCTAGGAGAGAACAGATTTTGAAGTGTAAAGTGCTTCCCTCAACGACGTAGGCACGCCATCCCTATTATCATGGGACATGCAGTAGCCAGGTCTGCGAGTGGTGGGTCCTTCGATGGTGGCCTGGGCAGGATGGCCATGTGGCTCTGGAATATGGGATTTGTATGAGGAGAGGGGGACACGTGGATCTGGGAAGCTGGGGTTTATAATTAATATTCGCTGTAGGGGGTTACTCCATCAGCTGATCACTGAGAGGGTACATTATGAGGATGGGTAGGTTTGTTATCAATTTGGCACTCAACAAGTACTATAACCATTGACGAAAGGCATTAATTTATGCACATTATCATTATTTTCGTCAATAAGAAGAAAGTTTTACGGAACGTTCCCCTGGGTGAGGGATTGTTGTTAATCTGGCGTCTAATAATGCGTGAACGCAAGCACGGTAAACGTCATGATGATGTATAACTGTAAAGGAACAATAATGTATCTGCCCTAAAATAATAGTCCGCAATTCCTTTAAATGTGAGAGCTTCCAGACTTTGTACGCATATTTTTTATTCCGTTATTCAAGCTCGACTCGTAAGCACCATCCACTTTAAGCGTCCGCGGTCTAACTATGCGCAGGAGAGACTACTTACATAATACGGGTGCTTAGGCAGTCAAAACGAATGACTTATTCCTTCTTTGAATGTGCTTAGGTAACGGCGGGGATTCCGAATGCAAATGACTCTATAGGATTGGCAATCCATCAGGGTGTTAAGGTCAAGTCGTTACTTGCAATAAATATCTATCCTTCAACTAATTGCCTCACAAGTATTCCGATCATCTTAAGTACAATGTATGTTTTTTAATGGTTGGCTCATGCTAACGGAGATGCGAATGACTTAATCCTTCGGCTTTGTTACATTTGTCGGATTATGATGGTGAAAATCGATTGTTCAAATTGAAAGAATTGTCTCAAAGTGATAAATGAATGCCAAAACGATCGAAGTCGCAACAGCGTTCCTGGTGAGCAAATAAACGCCTTAAATATCAACCAGAAATTTAGTCGACCTAAACCATGAAATATTCATTTGTGCAGCTCACTGAGCGGCATAATTTATAAACGATACAAGCTCTGAAGATAAATGGTGTCATTCAAAAAACCCTTTGCAAGGTCTCTGTACTTAACATGTTCAATTATGCGACTAAAATGAAGATATAAGGAGACATATAGCGACACGGGTAAGTAATTGTCCCGCTGAGCCACATGTAATTGAATGATGCGTCCCTGGGTGATAATGTTGAACGCTTTGATATGAATATATATTTAACACCATGTTACGTCTTTTAGGATGATTACGAACACAGTTTACGAGCAGTTATTTATGCTGAGATCAGAGTAATATTTCATCAAGTAGTGCTTCATAAGTGGATGTCATAAAAGTGGTAGGAACCAGCGCTGCTTAGCCATATAGACATTATTCAAGTGACACAATAACTTCCCCAGAAAGGCTGCAATCTTTCCACAATCACAAACACACCTGCTGACACTTATCAACTTGCCAACTTGTGCGGATGTAAATGGCAAGAATATTTTACCCACGCTAACAGGTTAGCTATCTCTTTCTGCTTCCAAGGTGCAATGTCGACACAATTATATATGATTGCATGATGAATCGCTTATGACAGCAAGTGCGACCAATCCAGCTGATAACCACTAGATATGGAAAGAAACTATCCTTATGAGCGCCCCGTAAACAATAATTGTAATTCCCGCATATATAGCGGTATTCTCGACCAAGATGGCTTCAATAGGATGCCGAGTTGAACATATGTTTTAGGCTGGTAGTCATCTAAAGAATGCTTGCATTCACATGGCGCTGTTTTTGTGTATTGAGTTGGCCTGCTGCACTTCGTCGATGATTGAAAAATCATTTGTTGACCAATGCCAGCCGCTCGATCGAGAATTGAATTGCCGATCACAATGAATATGTCATGGTCTTAGCTGCACTGATATCAGTTTGGCACAAATTTTCCCTATTGTGGGTTTTGGGTGGACGTTTGCCTTTTGCCTTGCTCAAAATTGTTCGACCATGAAACACTTTCTTCCCTTGAGTCAGGCATATTAACAACGTTTTAATAAGTATTTGGAGGTTGTTATAGCTTCATGTTACCATCGGTTCAAATATTCCACACTATTATCCTCTATTGGTATCATCTGGCCACACAAAATGCTTTGCTAGCTTACAAGAACATGTCGGGTCTATCACACTTAGCCAAAGCATATCATATTGCGTGACGGATTGGGTTATATCGACATGACCCATTACGTGTGGCTACTGAGGCTGCACATTTTGATCACGATAGCCCAGAGGAGAGAGCTTGGCAGTTATTTAATTATACCTATTTATCTTTGAATGATATTTAATACAATCCTTTTGTAAACTTCTGGAACAAATCGTTTTTGATCACAAGTTCTCTTATTTAACTTTCTCATCCGCACCCATACCTGCTCGCTGTGAATGTATTCCAGATAGGCTATATGTGCGTCTACTAACGTTCTATACGTTTGTTTGTGTTTGTGATTGCCTTTGCATGTGAAACGGTACAATGGTGGCAAAATGTGTGAGTAAGTGCTGCCTATTTCGTACAGTGTGGACTTGAGGCTTGTCATAATTCATCATCGAATTCATGATCATAGTGTGTGGATCGTATTTGTCCAAAAAATCCTATTTAAGGCTTATTTTTATAATGGTCATGTGTATATTGGCAAATATTGTGTGCGATAAATCATTTGTTGGAGAAAGCGGGCACACCAAGCCTTGTTACTTTAGTGTAAAAATCATATATTGAAACATTCTCATTTATTGGACAACTCGAAAACTATATGCCATTTTGGGTAGTAATGATAATCGTATGGTGCTATATGCGCCATGGTATATTGCCATGCAAACAATGTTTCTCTGGCACTTAAGCTAATTAGGTCACCGAGAAGCAATTCCATCGAACGTCTTAAATTCCTTATTATCTTTTTCATTAATTCTTATCGACTACCATCATTGTCATTACTAGTTGCAAATTTAATTGTGCTGCCATGATAAGATAATGTTTTGCAGTATCGGAGCAACGCATAATGACATCGTCTGTTGTTCCATATTTGCGTAGTGTGATATCACGTGTTAAAGGTTATTATATATATGATGATTACGAGGATATCTGGCAATAAGTGATTGTGCTTTTCTGATATACAATTATGACTTCTTAGTTTTGGTATATCTTCCGCGTGATTCGGCACTGCATAAAAACAAGAATGGAGTTAAGTTATGTCTAGTACTCTGTTTATCATGCCACAAAAAAAGGAAACATTTAGAAAAATACATATTTATCTGTGCCCTAGTAAATCAAATAAATTTTTGTGTGGAATTGCCCGGAACAGTTACCCAACACATATTTGAAATCTTTGCTTTGTAGGGACAACAGTTGATAAGGGATATAGATCTTTTCTCCTTACGAGTTTATTCGAATATAAATGGCTCCAAACATGAGTATGTGATTCCCAATTAGAGACGCACCAAACAACGCTGAAGTGAGACAAATGGCATGCCGATGTGCGGTTATTGCAGGCAGTTGGATTACCTAAACGCTGAATGGTACGCTGTGTATTCAGTCCGTACATTGTTTGCCTTTTGCAGTAAATCGTTCGCCATTTCCACGGTTGCTATAATTGCTCGATTATGCTATTTTCAGGATATTACGTAATCGAGGAAACCTTAGTTATATTCGAATAAATTGGCTGCCACAAATACATTCGGATTCAAATCGACTCATATCAATAGCATATTGTCTGACTACATTATGTACTGTGTGAAGGTCCTACCCATTGGCCAATTTGAAATGCGCCAAGTATGAAAAAATATTCTTACAGTAGAATAGGAATTCATATCGAAATATCGAAGCCACACACGATCATTTCACAATTACCATGTACCATATTCTTAATTGACTTGCGCATCTGAAATCAAAACATGGATATTATCAGTTGCATAGTTTATTAACTGCGGCACATAGAACGGGAGCTGACGCATGTTGCTGTGATAAATCATTATTTACTTATATATATAGTACCGCGCTTTCAGCAGTTACTTCCCCAACGGTGCCTATTCTACCCAAAACATTCAGCTGCGTCATAGCCTGTGACTTAGTTGGACCGGATTTACGACATCTCCATCAGATCCTAATTAGAAGGAGAGAGGGAAACCGCTCTGAAGCACTGCCATTTTTTGTAAATACCACTGCGTCAGCCCATCACTTTGAGCCAATACACGATATTCCCGTAAACTAGAGTATTCGTGACTTTTGGCATCATATTTCACATCGCTGTCGTCGCAGCTACATGAGCGGAATGTTAAGCGAGTATTTGCACCTTTTAAATAGCATTGATAGTCTTTCACAGAGGATATGAGTAAACCTCATGTATACAGCAACAAAAACTACTGAAGCTGTTATATATATATATATGTATATATTCATATATATATATATATATATATATATATATATATATATATATATATATATATAAATATATATATATATATATTTATGCATATATATAATATACATATATATATATAAATATATATATATATGCATATAAATATATATATATATATATGTGTGTATATATATATATATATATATATATATATATATATATATATATTTATTTATATATATTTATATTATTAGGAGGAATTGCTAGACGGTTTAGGATACATGTAGTGCCAAGTATCCCTGGATATCTGATCCAATCATAGTTTGTTTGCCGTTATCCAAGCAGGCGACGAATCTTATCTTACTTATCTATTGTCATGGCATCCGTTCGTCAACTTGTCAATAGTATTTATATGTATACAAGTATGTCATCGCAGAGAAACAGAATGGTAACAATACTTACGATGAATTCAATTAGGATATTGTTTTCCGATACACATGGCACATATTCAGCCGAAAACATCTTTTCGTATCAGGGTTAAATGATAAATGCAACTATTTAACGTAACATGCCTACGTCTTGGTTTCATTCATTAACGTAAAAAGGTTGAGTATGACGAATATTTCATAAGGATAATGCACACTAGTGTCAATGATAAGCGTAGGATAATAGGTTAATTTTGACGTGTATTGACTGATAGTGGTGTATTTGAGATGATGAAGACGTCCATTTTTTTGTTCTCATCAGCCCAAATACCGCAATGTGTTAGGTGCATATTAACAATTGCGGTGTGAAAATCAACATCGACTCCGGATAAAGCAATTTGGTTGATTGGTTTACAAACTGTTGGCTGAGCGCCATAGCAAGAATGTTCCAAAAGATACATTTTACACGAATATGACATTGTACCTAGAGCTATGTGCATATGCATGTAAGGAGAGTGGTGGATTGCTGGCCTGATAAGTAATTGTTGAATAAATCATCGCAATTAATCATGTTATGACAAACGCGGTTGGATTGATTTTCTGCCGATGTTCGATTCTTAATATGCCAGAGAGCAATATAAGGAGGTTCTCAAATCTCGATTGTGTATATTGACGTGTGTAAGATTTTCCTTAAATTCCCTGTCATGTGTTTTGAAGCGTCATGTTGCTGCCAGCCCTTCCCTTCCCAACGTCCTGTGCACTTATCTCTACACCGTTATCTAAATACTACTCCCAGATTGCTCAGAGGAAGGTGTTGAATGTCGACGTCACACAGGTACGGTCTCTCGATACTCAGATCTGTAATCATGTAAAGCCTTAATGGTCTTAAGAAGTGGTTGTTAGTAAGTCACGTTGCATTGTGTGTTGTATTTGACAGTCAAGGATTATTGGTGCTTTGGCACGCATTGGTCAAGTGTAATAAATTACAATGCGCTTGCATAATGAACCATTCATCTTAATGCATACCAAAGTGTCTAGGGGTTAATCACGTCTTATTTTCTGGTTGGAAAAAACGCAACTGGCAAGTTTAGTAAGCCTTTGGAATGCACTGCGGTTGTTGTTAAGGTAAACCCCAATGGGATCAAAGTCGTTAGTGTGTTTATAGTGATTGAATATACACCTGAAACGACAATTAAGAACAATGTCGGACCAACCATCAGTAAAATATTCATTTGAATTACTCGATTAGCGGCATGATGTTTTAACAATGTCAGCAATAAATGGCATCCAAATTCTATCCAACTGAACGACTGAAATGACAACAAAAGAACTGGGTGTAGATGCTATTCATAATGTTTTCGCAACATTGCATCGACTGCCTGTGTTTTAATCATGCAACATCATCGTGATGTTTCTTGAATATTAGTAAACCACTCTCTGTAACAAAAGGATTGTCAATGTGTTGCATGAAACTTGTACATAATGACACAATATCATATGAACCCTTTGGACATGTTATCGATATTGCACTACTATTTACGGTTAACAGAGTGACCTCCTTAGTTTTCGATGATCTGGAAGGAACTATAGATGTAACATTAAGTAACTACAAACTGCGTGGCGAATCTCTCAGGGGGAAAAACGGCCCCTTAAAAGACAAATAAAACATGGTTTTGAAGGAGTATATAGGGCATGACAAGGGGCTTTCCATTCATGATTTGGTGTATTCATCAGAGGGAGGGGATGGCAGGGTCGGTATTATAATGCAATATCTCATTAAATAGCTAAAGATATATTGCAAAACGGAATTTTGTATGAGAAGAAACTAATCTGATATGCGCCATCTGTCATAGCCAGGCAGGAGTAGTTAGCTACTCTGCTACAAACTGATACGTTTTTTGAGGAGGGTGACCACTGCTTAAGTTTGTGGTGCAATGTATTTTGTTCAGCTGACACTCAATTAAAATTTAGTCATAGCACAAACTAAAGCTTGACTGATAATAGTAATTTTTTCTGGGAATGTAAATAAATATTCCCAACTGTAAAATGTAATGGAGATTGTCTCCTCCTTCGATTACCAGAACAAAGTCAAACATGTATATATTCATCATATTTGCGCAATGGAGATCCTGTTAAACACGGAACTGGTCGCATTGGATATGTGAAATTGTGCAACAGTTTTGAGATGATCCAATATCAACATTACCTGCAGCACACATAGGGAAAATGGTGTTTTTGTATCTTTCCTGTAATCTGCATAACATATCGCAGTTAAAACATTACACATATTGCTAGATAGGGCGTCCCAATAACAAGTTATTGTCCACCATTTGTTGTCATTGTGATTTATTGATTAAGTAACCACAGCTACTGTAGATCAATACTCTCAGATGATGGTTCAAAAACGAGTTTGTTTGCTGATGCAGAAGACATCATTTATTATAATGCTCAGTATGGCGTATCGTGTACTGTGGTGGGGAGATGAACACGATACGCACTTGTGATAATGAAGACTCGACCTCCAGGCGTAGGGTTTATGAGAACTTGAACTTTATTAGCTTTCGAATTTTATATGTAACTTTGCCTTAATTTCAGAGAGAGATGTGTTGAGCTCAGAGGCTAGGAGAGAACAGATTTTTAAGTGTAGAGTACTTCCCTCAACGACTTAGGCACGCCATCCCAATTATCATGGGACATGCAGTAGCCAGGTCTGTGAGGGCTGGGTCCTTCGATGGTTGCATGGGCAGGACGGCCATGTGGCTCTGGAATTTGGGATATGTATGAGAAGAGGGGGACACGTGGATCTGGGAAGCTGGGGTTTATAATTAATATTCGCTGTAGGGGGTAACTCCATCAGCTGATCACTGAGAGGGTACGTGAGGATGGGTTGGTTTGTTATCAATTTGGCACTCAACAAGTACTATAACCATTGACCGAAAGCCATTAGTTTGTGCACATTATTATTATTTTCGTCAAATAGAAGAACGTTTTACGGAACATTCCCCTGGGTGAGGGATTGCTGTTAATCAGGCGTCTAATAATGCGTGAACGCAAGCACGGTAAACGTCATGATTATGTATAACTGTAAAGGAACAATAATGTATCTGCCCTAAAATAATAGTCCGCAATTCCTTTAAATGTGAGGGCTTCCAGACTTTGTACGCATATCTATAATTCCGTTATTCAAACTTGACTCGTAAGCACCTTCCACTTTAAGCGTCCGCGGTCTTACTATGCGCAGGAGAGACTTCTTACATAATACGGGTGCTTAGGCAGTCAAAACGAATGACTTATTCCTTCTTTGAATGTGCTTAGCTAAAGGCGGGGATTCCGAATGCAAATGACTATATAGGATTGGCAATCCATCAGGATGTTAAGGTCAAGTCGTTACTTGCAATGAATATCTATCCTTCAACTAATTGCCTCACAAGTATTCCGATCATCTTAAGTACAGTGTATGTTTTATAATGGTTGGCTCGCGCTAACGGAGATGCAAATGACTTAATCCTTCGGCTTTGTTACATTTGTCGGATTTTGATGGTGAAAATCGATTGTTCAAATTGAAAGAATAGTCTCAAAGTGATAACTGACTGCCAAAACGATCGAAGTCGCAACAGCGTTCCTGGTGAGCAAATAAACGCCTTAAATATCAACCAGAAATTTAGTCGACCTAAACCATGAAATATTCATTTGTGTAGCTCGCTGAGCGGCATAATTTATAAACGATACAAGTTCTGAAGATAAATGGTGTCATTCAAACAACCCTTTGCAAGGTCTCTGTACTTAACATATTCAATTATGCGACTAAAATGAAGATATAAGGAGACATATAGCGACACGGGTAAGTAATTGTCCCGCTGCGCCACATGTAATTGAATGAAGCGTCCCTGGGTGATAATGTTGAACGCTTTGATATGAATATATATTTAACACCATGTTACGTCTTTTAGGATGATTACGAACACAGTTTACGAGCAGTTATTTATGCTGAGATCTGAGTAATATTTCATCAGGTAGTGCTTCATAAGTGGATGTCATAAAAGTGGTAGGAACCAGCGCTGCTTAGCCATATAGACATTATTCAAGTGACACAATAACTTCCCCAGAAAGGCTGCCATCTTTCCACAATCACAAACACACCTGCTGACACTTATCAACTTGCAAACTTGTGCGGACGTACATGGCAAGAATATTGTACCCACCCTAACAGGTTAGCTATCTCTTTCTGCTTCCAAGGTGCAATGTCGACACAATTATATATGATGGCATGATGAATCGTTTGTGACAGCAAGTGCAACCATTATGAATGCCCCGAAAACAATTGCGGTTGGCAAATAATTGTAATTCCCGCATATATAGTGGTATCCTCAGCCGAGATGGCTTCAATAGGATGGCGAGGTGAACATATGTTTTAGGCTGGTAGTCAACTAAAGAATGATTGCATTCACATGGCGCCGTTTTTGTGTATTGAGTTGGCCTGCTGCACTTCGTCGATAATTGAGGAATACCAGCTGCTCGATCGAGAATTGAATTACCGATCACAATGAATATTTTATGGTCTTAGCTGCACTGATATCAGTTTGACGTAAATTTTCCCTATTCTGGGTTTTGGGTGGACGCTTGCCGTTATGGGTATAAGAGTTCAAAATTGTTCGGCCATAAAACACATTCTTCCCTTGAGTCAGGCATATTAACAACGTTCTAATAAGTAAATGGAGCTTGTTATAACTTCATGTTACCATCGGTTCAAATATTCCACACTATTTTCCTCTGTTGGCATCATCTGGCCACACAAAATGCTTTGTTAGCTTACAAGAACATGTCGGGTCTATCACACTTAGCCAAAGCATATCATATTGCGTGACAGATTAGGTAATATCAACATGACCCTTTACGTGTGGCTACTGAGGCTGCACATTTTGATCACGATAGCCCAGAGGAGAGAGATTGGCAGTTATTATAACTATTTATCTTTGAATGATATTTAATACAATCCTTTTGTAAACTTCTGGAACAAATCGTTTTTGATCACAAGTTCTCTTATTTAACTTTCTCGTCCGCACCCATACCTGCTCGCTGTGAACGTATTCCAGGTAGGCTATATGAGCGTCTGCAAACGTTCTATACATTTGTTTGTGTTTTTGATTGCCTTTGCATGTGAAAGGGTACAATGGTGGCACAATGTGTGAGTAAGTGCTGCCTATTGCTTACCGTGTGGACTTGAGGCTCGTCATAATTCATCATCGAATTCATGATCATAGTGTGTTGATCGTATTTGTCCAAAAAATCCTATTTAAGGTTTATTTTTATAATGGTCATGTGTATATTGGCAAATATTGTGTGCGATAAATCATTTGTTGCCCAGCAAGCCTTGTTACTTTAGTGTAAAATTCATATATTGAAACATTCTCATTTATTGGACCACTCGATAACTATATGCCATTTTGGGTAGCAATGATAATCGCATGGTGCTATATGCGCCATGGTATATTGCCATGCAAACCATGTTTCTGTGGCACTTAAGCTAATTAGGTCACCGAGAAGCAATTCCATCGAACGTCTTAAATTCCTTATTATCTTTTTCATTAATTCTTATCGACTACCATCATTGTCATTACTAGTTGCAAATTTAATTGTGCTGCCATGATAAGATAATGTTTTGCAGTATCGGAGCAACGCATAATGACATCGTCTGTTGTTCCATATTTGCGTAGTGTGACATCACGTGTTAAAGGTTATTATATATATGATGATTACGAGGATATCTGGCAATGAGTGATTGTGCTTTTCTGATATACAATTATGACTTCTTAGTTTTGGTATATCTTCCGCGTGATTTGGCACTGCATAAAAACAAGAATGGAGTTAAGTTATGTCTAGTACTCTGTTTATCATGCCACGAAAAAAGGAAACATTTAGAAAAATACATATTTATCTGTGCCCTAGTAAATCAAATAAATTTTTGTGTGGAATTGCCCGGAACAGTTACCCAACACATATTTGAAATCTTTGCTTTGTAGGGACAACTGTTGATAAGGGATATAGATCGTTTCTTCTTACGAGTTTATTCGAATATAAATGGTTCCAAACAAGAGTATGTGATTCCCACTTAGAGACGCACAAAACAACGCTGAAGTGAGACAAATGGCATGCCGATGTGCGGTTATTGCAGGCAGTTGGATTACCTAAACGTTGAATGGTACGCTGTGTATTCAGTCCGTACATTGTTTGCCTTTTGCAGAAAATCGTTCGCCATTTCCACTGTTGCTATAATTGCTCGATTATGCTATTTTCAGGAGTTATATTCGACGTCCCCCATTTGGACAATAAATTGGCTGCCACAAATACGTTCGGATTCAAATCGACTCATATCAACAGCATATTGTCTGAGTACATTATGTACTGCGTGAAGGTCCTACCCATTGGCCAATTTGAAATGCGCTAAGTATGAAAAAATATTCTTACAGTAGAATAGGAATTCATATCGAAATATCGAAGCCACACACGATCATTTCACAATTACCATGTACCATATTCTTAATTGACTTGCGCATCTGAAATCAAAATATTGATATTATCAGTTGCATAGTTTATTAACTGCGGCACATAGAAAGGGAGCTGACGCATGTTGCTGTGATAAATCATTATTTACTTATATATATAGTAACGCGCTTTCAGCAATTACTTCCCAAACACTTCCTATTCTACCCCAAACATTCAGCTGCGTCATAGCCTGTGACTTAGTTGGACAGGATTTACGATATCTCCATCACCCCAACCGGTTCAGCAATTAGAAGGAGAGAGGGAAACCGCTCTGAAGCACTGCCATTTTTTGTAAATACCACTGCGTTAGCCCATCACTTTGAGCCAATACACGATATTCCCGTAAACTAGAGTATTCGTGATTTTTGGCATCATATTTCACATCGCTGTCGTCGCAGCTACATGAGCGGAAAG
>CM067342.1:10370681-10480681 GCA_034190875.2 Urechis unicinctus
TGTCCTAGGAGGAACAATCGTATTAGAGAAGCTTTAACTGGACATGGCCGCGGGTCTTTCGAAAAACTGCTCGTGTTTGTTGGTGTAGTTACACGGATATTGCTGGTGATTTCGCCGTTTTTTTTACATCGGTGGATAGGTTTTTGAATGGAGCATCGGATCGATCGTACAATAACCCATAAACAGGTGACACATAAGTTTTTTCTTAAAAAAACTATCTTTTGAAGACAGTTTGGTGACCAGTTAAAGACTCTAACCGCAATGAAGAGTGAGCAGATCGTGTCAGTGGACAATGTGACACTAAACCCTGTGCTCGTTTATGTCGCTTTCAGTCGCGACTCGTCGGCACACGACTTGATCCGTAAAGTTTGCAAAGATTTTTACTCTCTTGAAGAGCTACAAAAGGCCGAAGAAAGTCTTTTGGAAAGTAAATGACAAGGAAGTTCTTCCTTCGTTTATTCGACGTCGCGACTCAGCAGCGAGGTCTGAAGTTGATGCCATACTTGATGATATATTGACAGCACTTCAAAAGCTAGAAGCTGTTGAGAAAATGCCAATTTCTGCAGTTGACCCTCAGGGCTTACATCGCATCCCCAGAGCCACCTCTGCGGAAACATGCGCCATTAGCATATGTGAACGAGTCAACGACATAGAGGGCAGGCTCAAGATGCTCGACGACGCGATGGTCAGCATCCAGCGCATAGAAAGTCGCCTATCTTCTCCAACGCCAAGTAACAGCCCGTCATATGCTGCCGTCACAGCCACACCCACAGCCACTGCGAAATCTGTTAGCAGTAAAACGATTACCAAGACTGGAACCGCTACCCCGAATTTAGCAATCGCCTCTCAAAAGGATGTGTTTGAAAACAAAGTCAGTGCGCCTACCGACCGAAGCAACAACGGCTACAAAACTGTAGAAAGACGCAAGAGAACACACGTCAAGAAGAAAGCCCATGTCAAGGGGGTTGCTACCTACACTACTCTGCGGGGAGCACCAGAACCCAGCAGAGACTTGTTCGTCTACAGAGTCTGTGAAGATACCGCTACAGATGAGCTATTACGGTACATGCTAGATAAAGGAGTGGAATGTCGAAAGGTAGAGAAGCTGTCAAATGACGCCGCCAAGTTTGACAGTTTCCACGTGGAAATAAAACTCTCTGATCTCGACAATCTTTTGAATGAATGTTTTTTGCCGTTTGGCATAAGTGTTAGGAGATTTTATCGAAAACAGGAAAGCAATTAGGTTATATTTGTCACTGTTTTTACTGTCAATGTGTCACAACTTAACGTTTTGTACATATAATAGTAGAGGCCATAGGGAGGATACGATTGTGTACATTCAGAAATTAATGAATGAATGTGATGTTCTGCTATTACAAGAGCATTGGTTACATGAAAACGAATTTGATGTACTGTAAACTAAATTAGATGGTATAATTGTGGCTGGGGTGTCTGGTATGGATTCATCTCGGGTTCTCAAGGGGAGACCATATGGAAGCTGTGCATTTCTGAATAAGCGGGATTCGAAGTTTTCAATCCGTCTTGTGCAATGTAATAGTGTCAGGTGCATTGCTTGTGTGGTTACTGTAAATTGTGACGGTCGATCTGCGTCAATTTTAGTTATAAATTTGTACATGCCGTGCGATGTGTCATCTTCAACTCCATGTAACAATATCTATAGTGAAATTCTTAATGATGTCCATTCTATCATCAGCGCCAACTCTGATGTGGATTTCGTGGTTCTAGGGGGTGACCTTAACACTGATTTTAGACGCAATAGCTCACGAAATACAATTTCAATGAATGCATTCTGTGAGCAGCTAGGTTTTAGACCTTGCGAGTCGATTGGATCAAGTGTCATTGATTTCACCTATGAGAGCGACATGTCTAATGCAAGATCTGTTTTGGATCATTTCATAATATCTGAAAATATATTGCCGTTAGTCTCAAGATATACATGTACTCATGATGGGGACAACTTATCTGACCATAGCCCTGTTTTTCTGAGTTTGAATGTCAATGTTTCAAAGTCAGGTAAACCGAAACGCAGCATATCCAGTAAGATAAAGTGGTCTATTGCCGATGAAAACGGAATCAGCAGTTATAAACGCTACTTGAGCGGTTTTTTGTCAAATGTCAAACTACCAACATCTGTTGCGACATGTACCATATCTGGTTGTAAAACGCATTATGAAATGGTTGACAAATACTTCAATGATATAATCAATGCATGTGTACAAGCTGGAATCCACAGCTCGTTGGCAAAAGGTGGCCGAAAGAGAATAGCGGGTTGGGGCGAACATGTCGCTCTTACTAAAGAAAGATCGATATTCTGGTCACGTTTATGGGTTGAAAATGGGAGCCCTTGTGTTGGAATCCTTAAAGACATTAAATGCAAGGCTAAAAGGGATTACAAGCGTGTTGTACGCAGCGTAATCCGCAAACAAAAACAATATGCGGCAGGTCGCATGGCCAATGCTCTGCTCAATAATCATGAGCGGGATTTCTGGCAGGAGGTGAATAAGAAAACTCAAAAATCGGCAGCTGTGCCGTCTCTCATTGATAATGTTCAAGGGGACGAAGATAATTGCGCTTTGTTTAAGGACAAATATAAAGAATTATATAACAGCGTTTCTTACGACGAATCTGAACTGTCAGAAGTTCAGGAGCTGCTTTCAATGGATATCCATTGCCAGTGCAACGTGGGCAATTTTACCGCTGCTCACTATATTAATGTAGATCAAGTGAAAGGGGCAGTGAGTTGGCTAAAGAAAGGAAAATCGGATGCAAATAACTCATTTTCATCTGATAATATCATAAATGGCTGCGATGAACTGTATATCCATTTGTCATTGTTATTTAGCGTTATGATGTCACATATGTATTCCCCCCGAGGGCATGTTGTTATCCATGCTCGGTCCCTATCCCCAAGAATAGGAAGAAATCGATGAATGTTAGCGAAAACTACCGATCCATAGCCATCAGTAGCGTAGTAGGGAAATTACTTGACAATATTTTGATTGAATCTTATGCTGATATTCTTCAGACAAGTAACTTGGAATTCGAATTCAAATCATCTCATTCGACGGCGCAATGTACATTTTTTCTCACAGAGGTAATTGAATACTATGTTGGTCATGGCTCTCCATGTTATGTGATGTTATTAGATGTCTCTAAGGCTTTTGATCGCGTTGACTACATTAAACAGCTTATGCTGTTACGCAAGCGAGGCATGTGTCCAACCACTTCTAAGATGATGTTGAACATGTATACGCAGCAACGATTGTGCGTGCAATGGGACAATGAAATTTCGGACAGCTTCAGCTGTACAAACGGCGTGAAGCAGGGCGCAGTTCTGTCTCCAATTCAATTATGTTTATATGGATGAACTACTCACTCGTCTGTCATACACTAAAGTTGGATGTCATATTGGTCATGAATTTGTTTGGGCACTTGGTTATGCAGATGATCTGTCGTTAATTGCACCCTCATTGACCGCCGCCAAGATTATGATTGAAACATGTGAGCAATTTGCGGATGAGTATAGTGTCGTTTTCAACTCAACGAGGAGCAATTTATTAGTTTCCAATGATAACCAGTGCGCTGTAGATTTAAAGCTTAATGGTTGCACTATTCCTATCAGGGAAAATGCTATGCATCTTGGTACCGATGTCGGTAAGGACTGTAATAATAATAATATGAATGTAGCATGTTCTAATTAAGTGTCACAAACGCATTTGTTGATGTCAAGGTTTGGGCTTGCAATGTAGATGTGAGAAACAAGTTGTTCATTAGTTTCTGTACAAGTTTTTATTACTCTCCCTTATGGAGTTTAGACCACCGACACATAGAGGTTTTTCGCCGAACCTGGCGACAATGGATTAGGCGGGTCTGGAAGCTCCATCCACAAACGCGTTCCATATACTTACATCTTTTGACAGGTCAACAACCAATCATTAAACAATTAATGAAGCGCTATATCATGTTTCTATGTAAATACATAAGCAGTGGTAACAATGTGTTGTCCGTTGTGAGCAGACTCTGCGCATCTAGTTATTCGACTGTTGTTTGCAATCTGAGAATTGTAATGTCCACCATTGGTATCAGTACTAACGCCATTTTCTCAGCAGAAATCACGCCGAATGAGTACCTACTCAGGTTGAGTGAGAATGAAATAGACATTAATGTGTTAAACACTATTTCATTATTAAGAGAGCTCATTATGCAACGGGATGGGCGAGCAATTTCTATTCTTACCCCACAAGAAATTGACGAGCTTCTGTCCACAATTTGCACGTTACGATGTTAATCTTCATTTCTTTCTTGCACTGATTTTTTACAAATCTGTACGGTTATATGTACGAAATAAATCATAGATTGACTAATGTTTGCCTGTGAATGCTGTCGGGTCGCGGTGTCAATTGACGATTTCTAACTAGATACCGAATCAATTGATGAACGCTATAGTTCGCTTTGGTGTGATACCTCCACAGGTCTAGTAATACTTATTTCTTGAGCAAGTGTGTGGAAATATTACTAATAAAAACATGCACTTGCTACAAGTTCCCGGGCTTGTACCGCGTCGGAGAACTGCATCAATCTTGTATAAATACAGATATAGTTCGAGTTATCTCAGCTCTGATTTCCAACCATGAAGAAAGCAAATTTGTGCAAAACGCACATCGCAGTGATCGGCACAATTAGACTAGCTATGAATTACGCTGGTTTTGGAGATTACGTCTTGAATTGCGACAATTAAGAAATATGTAAGGCTTTTGAACGCGTAAAACGCCATCTTGATAGCTGCTAAGATATAGTACGACAGCGTTGTTGCAATGATGACATGGCTATAACCTACACGGTAAACGTCGTGAAATGCCGTGAAGTGTAAGATTATACATAGAAGGTCGAACTAACCTCACAAGCATTTAATGTATTGTGAGCTGATACACAAACAAGCTCACTTTAATTTCTTATCAGCATTGTCTTACAGCGTGGCCACATCGTCAACAATGCCTCAATTGGCGCTCATTATTATTCAAAAGGAATTAATGCATAAAAAATGCTCAACTATTTTATCTTCAGTTTTTGATTATTGTCTTACTCTCTTAACAGATTGTGTACTACGTGACTCAATATATTATTATTAGGATGACGTTAACCGGTTTGATGGTAAAGTTAAGTCAATTTATACTTGTACCTTTAAAAGGCGTTGCAGTCACCTTTTATAAAGCGAAGCCTGATCTCCAGATTTCGACGAAAATCTAATATTGTGAATTCATTGTACAATATATTTTGTTATTTTAGGCATATATTTGCTTACATTTTAGGCTGACGTATGTACATGATCTGCAAAACATGTTTCGGTAGTTTGTAAATGTGATAGATGTCGATAAATCGTTAAAAAATTATACCTATCGAGGTCATGGGGAAACCATTATTCAGCATCAAACGAAAAGTCTCCCCCGCAGGCAAATGGCTCTACTGAGATTGGAATTATTGCAGCTATAGCCCGACGAAGCGAGCGACTAACTTTGTTTCGTTCTCATCAGCCCCAATACCGCAATGTGTTCGGTGCATATTAACAATTACAATGTGTAAATCAACATCGACTCCATATAAAGCACTTTTGTTGATTGGTTTTCAGACTGTTGGCTGGGCGCCAAAGCAAGAATGTTCGAAAAAGATTCAATTTACACGAATATGGCATTGTACATAGAGCTATGTGCATATGCGTGTATGGATAGTGGTATGCTGCTAGCTTGATGAGTAACTCTTGAATAAATCATCACAATTAACCATTTCATGACAAACGCGGATTAATCCATTTTCTGCTGTTATCCGATTCTTAAGATGCTAGAGAGGAGGTTCTCAAATCTCGATTGTGTATGTTGACGTGTGTAAGATTTTCATGTAATTCCCCGTCATGTGTGCTGAAGCGCCATGCTGTTGCCAGCCCTTCCCCGTCCAGGATCCTGTACACTTGTCTCTACAAAGTTATCTCATTACTACGCCCAGACTAGTGAAGGGAAGGTGTTTATACTCAGCTCTGTAATAATATAAAGCCTTAATGTTCTGATGCAGCGGCTATTAATAAGTCACGTTGCATTGTGTGTTGTATTTGATTGTCAATGGTTATTGGTGCTTTGGCACACATTGCTCACTGATATAACCTACTTTGATGCCTATGTGATCAAAGGCCTAAGTCTAATAAATTGTCATGCGCTTGCATAATGAACCATTCGTCTTAATGCATCACGAAGTGTCGGACACGTTCTATCTAGGGGCAAACATGTCTTGTATGGTGGTTGGATATTCACACGCATAGAAGAAACTGTCAGGTGTAGTCAGCCTATGGAATGCACTGCGATTGTTGTTAACGTAAACCTCAATGGGATCATTACTGTGTTTAAAGGGACGAAATATCTAAGTGAATCCTTCGATGAGCAACATCATGCATTCATCAGGAGAATGGGATGGCGGTAACCAGGCATGGGCAATTAGCGAAGCTACTGCAAATTGATACGTTTGTAGAGTGTACCCTGCTCAGCGTTAGTTGGCTGAAGCGTTTTTGTCAGATGATGCTCGATTAAACTGTACGCACAAAGCATGTTAATGCTTGTTTGATAATAGTGTATATTCATATAATACAAGGTTAAAATGTAAGGGGCGATTGTTTTTCTAATTCAATTACCTGAGCAAAGTCAAATATTTACATATCAATCATGTTTCCCCTAAAATAACGCAACTTTTCACGCAACGGAGTATGTGAAACATGGAGTAGATATGTGAAGTTGTGCAGCTGTTTTGAAGTTAACTAATATTATAACTACCTACAGCTCACATAGGAAACATTATTTTATTGTATCTATCCCGTATTCTGCATAATGTATCAAAGTTAACACATTTCACATGTTGCTAGATTGAGCATCCCAATAGTAAGTTATTTTCCATCATTTTTGAATTATTGATGAAGTAAACACAGCTACGGTCGATCAATACTCTCGCATGATGGTCCAAGATAAGCTGAGATTGTTTGCTAATGCAGAAAACATCACTTAATTTGGCATGAATATATTTCCGTTCGTAAAACGGTCAGATGTGACCTATGTAATATATGTAGACATTTACCCCCAAATCGCATACATTCAAACTCGATTTGTAAGCAATCACCTACTACGTAAAGCTTCTGCTATTTTAATATGCACTGGAGAGGCGTCTTTTATGATACAGGTTCTAAGACAGACAAAACAAATATCCCTTCGTTCATTGTGCATAAGTAAAGGCGATGCACATCTTTGGGGATTCCGACCACTATTACAATATAGGATCGGAAATCCATCAAGGTTTTTAGGTCAACTCGTTACTTGCAATAAATGTCTCTCATTCAATCCTTTGATTAGCAAATATTCTGATCAATTCATGTAGTATGTATGATTTTGCATTTTCGGCTCGCTTTATCGTAGGTGCAAATGACCATACCTTTCCGCTTCCCAAAATGCATTAGTCGGATTAGTGTGGTGAATTGGAATGCTCAATTTGCAGGGATAGCTTGTCCGAGAATCATGCGTTGATCGGTCACATTTGTGTTTATATTGAATGAATACACACCTAAAATGCCAAATAAGTTCGTTTGGCCTAAACCATGACATATTCATATGTGTTGCTCATTGAGCTGCATAATGTGTAAACGATAAAAGCTATGGAGATAAATGGCGTCATTCAAATAAACCTTTGGCAAGATCTTTGTACTACATATGTTCAGTAATGCGACTTAAATGAAGATATAAGAAGGCCATATAGCGATAAATGAAAGTAAATGTCCCCCTTTGCCACATTTAATTGATGGAAGCATCCCTGGGTGATGATGCCAGGCGTGAAGTGCCACACCCTTTACTTTTAAAGATTTGATATAGACAAACAAGCAGATTAAGTAATTCGCGTCACTATAACTTAGTTATTTATAAATACAGTTTCTGTTCACTTATTAAGGCTGAGAGCAGAGTCATGTTTCATCCAGTAGTGATTTATGAGTTTATGACGAGGACAACGAGTGTAAGCTGCGTTTTGTTTTGTGAGGATGCCAAAGAAGTTGTAGTAACCAGCGCTGGCGAACCACATAGAAAGTATTTAAGTGACTAAATAACCTCCCGAGTAATGCTGCCAACATTACACAATCTCAAACACACCTGCTGTTTAAGACAATTATTAAATCCTCAATTTCGCCAACCAGTCCGGATGCACATGGCAAGAATATTCAGGTGATTTGTCGCTTTCTGCTTCCAATGTTCAAAGTCGACTTTATCATATTTGTTCTTGGGCTCATAATGAAACTCGTTATTATTTCCCTCCCGCAAGACATATATACGAAACTAAATGCCATGCATGGCGTCAAACAAATCATTGTTAACCAATTCAAAGAGCTTAGCATTTTGTGGTCGTGAGACACTTAAACAAGATTGGATCTTGAAATATTCATGCATGTGGATTGGGCAGGTTGGGTACATCCCCTATTTCAAACGAGTGTAAGTGGTCCTCAATGTACACGTCGCCTGTACCCGAGATGTCTCGCATAGGAAGCTAACCATGCCATGGATGGGATAGTCACCACATATCAGTCTGAATATTAAATAAGTGATTCAGCAGCGGTATTTGATGTCCTAAGCCGCCGAACAATCATAAATACTATCTTTATGCAAAAAGAACGATGCATGTTCCTTTCATACATTGTGATGCATGAATACGTCATCGGTTGAAAGCTTGCATATCCCCTTAGTTAGCCGAATCGCTCTATCTAATAGCATTACGTTGCTAGGCAAGTACTGAGTGTTAACGCAAATGACTAGGCAGGTTTGTTAGTGTCAAAAATGTCACAATAACATGTGTGCAATATAAATTGCGCTGTCAATCTTTCACATCCAGGTTGATGAACTACCATGGACGGCGAGGTAATGAATGGACAGGCAATAGCCAGAGACCCATCCTGTTTAATTGTTGTGTAATGCTCGACCCCCCCCCCCCCCCCCTCCCCTTTTTCCTAGCAGTATTACCTTTCGCTATGTTGATAGTGAAATATTTGTACAACCTAACTTAGTACTCTCCGTGGTCTTTTATTCAGGTAATCAATATGTTTGCTTACTCCATCGTACCCTTGGCTTAATAGTTCGTAGTAAGTCTTAATAAGGAGTTTGTTATTTTTATTCATGCAATTAATGACATTGTATACCACTTTTGCAATATGGAATATTATACGATCATGAATATGTCACCGTAATGCCATCTTCTTATATTACATCTAAGTTTTGGCTTAAAAAGTATGGTGATCAATATCCGCGATCTACGCAGCACTTCCGAATTATCCAAACAACATGTGACGGATGGCTATCATTTGAGGTAAAACATCAACAGTAAGATAACACAAAATATCTTTGTTAGCATCTGACAAAAATGTTGCGCCGCAATTGAACCACACCAAGACAAGGCAGGCGACCAACTTTGTTCCGTCCTTATCAGCGCCAAAATTGCAATATGCTCAGCGTATATGTGCCATTATAGCATCAAGATGGTTACTGACTTCTAATATTGCGCTCCGGGTGGTTTGTTGCCAAAGCGTTATGGAGAGGGCTACAGAACAAGAATGTTCACAATGGTTAACAATGAATCATCTCACATATGCTACTTTAGGAGTCCGCAATTGTGAGTGGGGGTGAGGGGGGGTCCACATTTATTATATTATAAACACTGCCGGAAAAACGGAGGGGGAAGGGTGGTGCACATTCGATTGTTATATAACTGCTGCCGAAAACTTTAATTATATATTATCAGGCTGGGTTATTCAATTTTAAAGCACATATCACGAAACTAATGACGCTGAGGTTTTCATGCATACATTGCATTCAGAAAAGCTGTGTACATTGACTTGCACTGTGGCAAAGATGTTAGGTTTTGTTTTCATGGTATGGGTTGCAGCTAACTCAATATGGGGCTAACATTGTTGTGCAGCTATCACAGACAAATCCAGTATACATAAGCGTTTGATGTTCCGGGCCTGATAAGCATAGACTCGTGTATCTACCAATGTTTATTATTCATTTGGAAGTGGTTCAGTTGTAATCAAAACACACACCCATATAATAAGCCAGTGGTTTTATTAATGCTTATTTGATTAGATTTGCACCTTGATTTTAACAATGATTCATAACACCAAAATCATTGCAAAGAACTATCATTGAGCAACTTCATGCTACAACCTACTTGCTAACAACAGCAGATTATTCCAGCCATAAGCCATGTGCAGAGGGCATTGCTGTTGTAGTGTTTGGTACATACATTGGCGATAACAGTTTTTAATTGACATTTGGTAACTCAATAGGGTACATGTAACCTTTGCGTGACTATTGCATGGATTCTAAAGTCCATTACAAAGTCCCCTAGTGTTATCATCGTGGTAATGAAATAACGTAATATCGATTAAAAGCGTTAGGTGCGTCAAATACCATGACGATAATCCCAAAGTCCAAAAATGCACATAGAGGGTAATTAAAGTATTTTATCAATGTTATCATAAACCAATTTTCTTAGCCGGATTGTATATAATCTGCCTCCAACTATCGGCATTTGACTTGGAGTGAGTTTTGTTTAATGAACATGACTGCCACAGTTGGCTTCTTTTCACTGGAGGCTCGCAATCGTCTCCTGTTATATACGGTATTGAATATTTCATCGAACTACAATATCGACAGTGATCAGATTACGGTTTTGACAATGAGATGTTGGCTGTACGCGAACTGCAGATGACTTCCTGATAAACCACATAATGTACTTTAAAGAAATCCATCGATAGCAAGGTCGTGAGGAAAATCTTATTGAGTATCAAACGAAACTCTCTGCCTCAAGTGAATCAAACATGCTCAGCTTAATATCATATCTACTGTAGCCGAACTCGGCAGATGACTAACAGTGTTTTTCCTCCTTTGCGCAAATTCCCAAATATGTCAAGCGCAAATATAGCAATTACGGTAACTACATGGTTATGGACGCTGGATATAGCGTTGTAGGCAATTAGTTTTCTTGATGCTTCAATTCACATTATTATTGCATCGCATGCAGAGCTATATACCAGTTACAATTACAATGGGCTTATCGCTGTGTCAGTAAATGATCAATAAATGCATCACCATATACCATTTGATGATGACTGTCTAGTTACCCATTTGTTGGCTTTATTTATGCGGCCTTTCCAGTTTGGCAACTTTCAACCACAGATTATCGCGCTGATTTATTCGATTCTAAAGCAAACAAAACCCTCAGCCTAAAACGAATAGAACATACTCAGCTTGATATTGCCTTTACTATAGCCCGACTTGGAAGATGACTAAATTTATTTGCTCCTATTTAACGTCAATATCTAAATATGTCAGGCGCAAATGTAGCAATTACAGTGGCTCATCTTGGCGAATGTATGCGATAGAATGCACGCCGTGCTAATATTGTTAAACACTGCTCTTAGACTTCTTCCAATCAATCTTAAAAATTCCGCTGGTAAAATATTATATATGTGCAGGTTAAGAAGTCTTCAACATGTCGTGAACCATTCCGTTAATACGAATGTTATGTGTTTTGCACACATGGACACATACATTCTGCTATTGGGATGTTTACACCGATTTGGTCAATTAATGTAAGCAATTATTGCATTCATCATTATAACCTTATATCATTTAGCCATGATAAAGCGGTCTAAAGCTAGGTGAGATTGAAAGAATTCACGAGCTGTACAGTGGCTTTGCCTAACAGTAATGCAGTGGATACTATTGAAACATGAAGCGTAAAAACGAGAGGATATTACTGAGAGTCGCATAAATGTGGCTCCAACGTCAAATATTGACATACAGTGCGAGGAAAGAGTTTCATTTTCAAACGTATATTTAATGTTTTGCAATGATTTAAAAAAACACAGAAATGAGCTTCATATATATAATCCAGTGGCTAATCTGAATTCATTTTCTGTAGTTGTCAGAAAAAGCACAATCACGAAAATTCGCACAGATTCTATTTGCATTAATATTGGGTCGCTAATCGAGTGTTTCTGGGCGGTCTGCTATGCGGGATCAGTAGGTGTCGAATAAAAACATCGCCACCGTTAGGACCACTGCCATTGAGATGATTAACAACTGAGTGGTTGATCCATAGAGGATATCCCTCAGTCATCTGTTATCGGTTTGATTGTAACACATTGGTTGATCTCATCCTCTAGTTTTCATAGACTGACGTAATGTATTGGGTCGGCAGCAGTGCAGCACTTCAATGAAGTGGAGCGCTGATACAATATTATATCGTGTGCTGAGGATCCAAAGAATGTTCAGACGCGGAAGATTTGTTGATACATATAACCGCACAAATTTTAAATAGCCTGCTACTAGATAGTATAATAAACTAGTGCCCCTTCGTCGTTAAAGATTTGACAAGTTTAAACAACTTTAATGTGGTAAAAAAATAAAATGGATGATAATGCATAGATAGCTATATTATACATGGTCGGACCCAAATAAACTTCTACATATGTCGATAATCCATGAAAATAAATCATATTTCGTTCGGGTAATAGTTTGCCCCCACTGTTTGCGTACGTTCCTTGACAAGTGCCGCAATAACTAATGCATGTGCTAACAAAGTAATTCTTAGTAATACGGCTGTGGTGTGTTTCAGCCATGAATATGTAAAATAAATACCGTAGACCTGCAATAGAGACATTTGTGATAACCAATGTCGGCACTAATATTCAACTGCAAGCTACCCTTTAACGCACACAAACATTATTATGAAAGCAATGATAAGGACATTAGCTAACGGCGTCAGTCATGTAGAATCTCATGACATTGAGTTTGCTATATATATATTACTGGTAAGTGCAGATGCAGCTTTTGATTACGGAAAACCGTATTGCCTTATGCAATATGAACAAGAAATATTTCAAGTAAGATTACTTAGATTTGCATTCGTAGCCTTGATCAAGGCAATGCAATGTCAACGCAAATTGATGCACACCAAATCATTCAGCCTTCATGTTTCGTCGTCATAGGCGTTGTAGAAAAAGGTAAAAGCGAAATAACATGTTTTTATATTTGAATTTATGGCTCCCAAAATAAGATCTGCCAACTATTGTTGCGTTAATAACTGACACTAATTAAATACAAAATATCACCAATCCCCAAAAGTGTCAGTCCGAATAATATATCCTCATATAGTTATAGTGCACAACCTAAGAATCCTAGGCAACATAGCTATGAGTTTTGATGAAAATAAATATATCAAGCTTTGCAAGCATGCTCAACAGTTCATCTCTGGTTTAACAATAACAGGGTACTATCAGGTTTTGTTTTCGACAAATCAAGGTAACTGACCACATGCTTCATTCCAGCATATTTTCAACTTAGGTATAATTGTGTATCAGGTAAAACCTATCCTAGGCGAACCACAAATCATGAACAGGTGCGCTTAATAGGCGTCTTTTTCTTAAGAGCGACGCCGCCGTACATTGTTCTATGGGTGGGGGCAGCTTCAAAGTATTCCCCGTTATATTGCGTCGTTTTTTTACACCCACTCGCAATCAACGCACACAGGGAAGAACCTTTGAATATACCACAATACTTTTGCTTCACCCTTATGTCAGTTCTCAGAGTGACTTTATGAATAAACAAAGGTATATTCCATGAGGGCTAATGCATTCTTATGAATATCTCCCATATATGTCAACACCTTTGGACAATTTATTGTATGAATATGGTCGGCCATATATGATTCCACATACAATTCTCACGTTTAAGGAGAGAGTTCGACATTTGGAGACTTATTTCTCGCATATAAGTATATAAACGAGAACCCAATTATGGAGGATTAAGTTCACTGCATAATCAAATGTCTCAATCGCCGCCTAAGCCACCATTGCCAAACAACCTTATATGCAGTATCTATATCAGATCGACGATGATTATTGACAAATGTTTCAAGCTAAAACCCTTAAGCCATTCATCCCTCCGTGCAACATTGGGGCAATGTGTGTGAGATAAGCTACGATAATTTACCACGATAAGCAATGTTGTGATGTAATAAACCATACGGCTGCAGCTCGTTTTAAATATGTTACATTTAAGTTAATAAGCTCATTATTAGCTTATTTTCAATCAAGAACAAAATTGAATTTAAAAATAGTGCGATTGCTACAATATGAAAAAGAAACCAACATTGAATGGCTCTGTCATTGTGTAATGCTTCTGACTTGTCAGACTAAAAGTTATGGCCATAACGAATATCGAATAAATCCATACTTATAGCATAGATATAGTCATAAGAAGTACGCCTTAGGATGCCGTCGATATTAAGGCAAGTAAAGCAAAATGTTGCGACACAGATAAGGCTATATGTCATCTGTTTCCTAATTTAGGACAATGAAAATATGCTTATATGATTTATTTATAATTTTGTGTTCATCACGTCCCTTTAAATGCTTTGTAGGAATGTAATGCATATTTTACTTACGTAGATCAAACATACCCATACATATACATATGGACATGAAACATTTACAACCAATATTTTTTGCCAATATATGTCGTACGCTCGAGCTCAGTTGTTTAGATCTTGTGTGGATCTATGGGCATGAAGTTTGCCTTTTCCACGACCCGATTAACTGAGAGCTGCATCCTATTGCATTTATATGATAGACCATATGTGTTCGATGTAGTGTTATAGCCAATATGCTCATACATAAATATGTAACGTAACACGTTTTGGGCGATCAATGCTTCTGTGTGTCATTACATATAGTGCATATTTTGTGCCTGATTTATCCGCTGTTATAAACTCGCAAGTTAAGGTTACTCACTCATAGTAACCTGCCTAGAAGTCAAGGCTAAGTCAATGAAGATATCCTATTTATCGGCATGCTTAGATCGCCTTTCACACTTCATAGCGGTCCTATGTAAATTAACTCTTCTAATAGGAGATATATATATATATATATAATATATATATATATATATATATATATATATATAAATATATATATATAAATATATATATATGTACATATGTATGCATATATATATACGTATATACATGTGCATACATTGATATATGTATCAATAAGCATATTTATATATTTGTAAATGTATAAATAAATTCATATGCATATATAACACCGTACCTGCCACAAGTGAGGCTCATTACATGAGCAGGTGCGCTTGAAATGCTTCGTTTTATATTATAGTGACGTTTTCATATTGAATTAGATGGGGATAGATCGATATTGCAGGGTATGTACTACCTCATGTACAATTTATATCCCAACGCAACATAAATGAATATCGCAAGTGTTCTACTACAGCATACTTAACTTAAAATGTCAGTCAAAAGTGTGCCTTCTTGATTAAATTACGATAAAATCTAATACGGAACATGCACTCTAGTGGTCCGTGAATGTGTAGCTTAATGTGGTTGGACATCTGCGACGTAACTTCTCATTTCGTGCCGATACACTTTCAGGGACGTTCTCTATATTCTGCATACTCCCGCGAAAGTATGTTCGTTCTGTTTTGATCTTGGCAGTAACTTGGAATGTGTAGATCGACTATCCACTGTGTCTCAACTAGTAAAATTAAGCCGTATGAGTATCAAAACGTTCGGTGATATTTTTGTTATTGACTACGACCAGAAGATTCTACTCCCAAGTTCAACAGTCCGCTGCGCTCTCCCAAAGTTGCAATCCGCTTCCGTGTTATTCCGGCGTTCGATAAATGTCGTTGTAGAGATTGTATCCGGATTGTTATAGACAACGAATATGACACTCGTTTTGTTTTTTCAGGAATAATGATGGTTTTGTGACCATCAAACCTATACATTGTTTGTTCATATCGCATATATCAAATATCAATTAGTTATTAATTATTGCATAGAATTCATGCTGCGTAGATACTGCGCAATGCCCGCCATATAGAACGCATATTACGCCATGTGTATAAACCTATGGTACATAGTAATGCGGCTTAATACAGCTTATCAATCGTTCTGTGGTATTATACAGCTCTTATGTGTTCGACCATCGTTTGAAATAGTTACGATTGGGGCAACAAAGACCCTTTTTGTCGCATCGCAAGCAATTGTGGATATAAATAAGTACAAACAAATCATCATTGATAGGATTTAAGCAAATATACGATTTCTGTTTTATGTGTGATCATTATGCCATTAAAAATATTCTTACATTTAACGACTCACCATTGCCATCTCAAGTTAGTTAGACAACAAAGGTTTCAGCCAGGTACATGAAAATGACCCCAAATATCTTAATATAGCATTTATACTGCTATGAGTCCAGAATCAGCAACAAGCCGCTGCGCCTAGCGAGGCTTAATAGCTTCATGACTGACGCATACTAGCCATATAAAACCTTATTGGATTGGCAAAGATTGTCAGCTTGCTGTAAGTAGTTAGTCCTTAGACAGTCCTTGTCCGCCACTATAACATGATTTGATGCACATGCAGTCGGACTAGTCAAGTATAGCGCCTTTGCATAAGTATGCACTCAATTGATCAGTAAATTCATTCTTGTGAATGCACCATCTGCATTAGTGTGGTAATAAACACGCATCTATGCAAAAAGTACTTAAATGCCTTCCACTATCAACACAATGGCTCTCTCGTGTAATTGATATGGTTAATTGATGAAGCAATCACAGCAAAAGTAGACCATGTCATCCACTATACGTAATAGACTTTGATTAGGTGGTTGTGTTGGCTCGGGCACATTTTCATTGCTATATTGGGCACGACAGTGCTGTCTGTACTCGAAAGGGCCGGAATTATGTGACATTTGAACACTGTCAATGTGTTTGCATGATTCACTAGTTAGGCATCTCTATATAATTATTTCGATAGTGGTAAATAAATGGAAATGGAAATGCATGATAAGTATTCCAAATGACAGCTTCTTTAAGCCGTTACTGAGCCATGGTGCTGAATATACGACAAAGTTGGTAGTTTGCATTCGTTGCTGAGATGTGGCCGAGGTTTCTGTTCCATCGCAATGTCGTGTGACATTATAAACCCATCAACCTTTCATCGACCAATTTACTGTGAACAATATTGCAATGTGATTCTGTTGTATTTTAGGTTTAGCATGCTATATTATATCCTAAGATATTACCAGACGCGTTCGTGCGGTGTTGGAGATAAATGGGGAAGCTGATCATGCAATATTATTGCTAAATACCTAAAATAATGAATTCGCGCTTTGCTTTCTTTGCAGCGTTCATAGGTTTTGTTTTTAGTAACAGCACAAACTGTTGACAAACCTCGTTTCAAGGCACAAAACTGACACACTGACAAAGAACCGCGCACACTCTGTGGCATTGAGCAAGGATAACGCAACAACCACGAGCAAGTGTTATGGCAATTGAGTAACATATGTGGTCAAACCAATGCTTTCAGTAAATGAATCAGTGACCTTGAGTGGAAAGTAAGACAGTTTGGTTGATATTGGTCTCTGGGTTAAACGCCACGGCAAAAGTCGCAATGGGGAATAATATCACCAGCTTACCTTGGGCAAGCATTTTACACGAGCTTATCCATTGTTTTCCATCAAACCCCACCTTTATCACTGACGGGTAACTGTCTTGAATACCTTGAATATATATTTATTAATGGATTATTACAGCATGATAACGAAGCAAACTGGTACCTCGCAACCAGTTTCACATGCTGTTATTTGTTCTGATATCTCCATACACTACTAACCACACGAATGCAGAAAGAACGACATAAGTCAGCAATTGACAAGCACATCCTATAACTAAAGGGATAGGTTTTCCGAATGTGATGCAATTTATCCAATCTGTACTGCATAACAAGTATGTTCTACTACCCAATTACGATTTTATTGGAGCAGAGGGCAGTCATAGGCAAAAGGCATAAAATAACCATTGTTTTTTTTAATGACGGAGTGATACCATTACATAGCCGAATAAGGTTAATTATGATATGCAGTCATGGCCGAAACCCTTTGCTCGCACATTGTTGTGAATCCCTGTGAATCAAGTACATAGGGATGCAGTAACACCACCATGACCGGGCTCCGTCTCTCTTTGAGCTTCATGGCATTTATGATATTGGATAGGGACCATTCTGGTTAACCAAACATATCACCAGCTGTAAGTTTAAACCCTGTGGGAACGGCACTACCTGCCATGTAATTGCATTTCAATCATCATTTGTCGTGCTGCGGGATCATTGCTACAAAACATCCATCAATATGCATTATATGATTTTTATATGTCTGGGTATTCATGGTTGATTTTCCTAGAATTTCTAATGCTGGTGTAATCGGTGATCGATAGTCTCCTGGTTGATAGCATCTCTACACTGCCAGTCAGTCACGTTATGAAATGTTCAGTTGACCCAGTAGGTTGGGGTCGCGATGGGGTATGTCGTCACCACTGCCATTTCTTAGCTGTCAATCGAAAGGTTCGTTTGTTGTCGCCTGCATTCCGCGCAATGAAGTCGAATCACCTCTTTTGTGATTCTTTAATGTCACACATAATATTTTCCTGCATAGTCCATCAATGATGCATGATACACCAGCCAGCTTAAGTGGCTTATATGTTTCTACAGACCGCACTCCCACCCCCAATATTACATCACCAAGAGGCCATGATCGAGCATACATTGTACCTACCAGACTATATCAAATGCACCGTTTGTTATAATTAAAGAAAGAGGGATATATGTAATGTTGGCGATTGGCAATAGAACATTAGTCCAAATGAATCATGAGTGAAGACTACGCTATTTGTGTTGTGGTATATAAAGCATTGGCTGGTCCAGATAGCAGTTGATTACGTGTCAAGTATACTGTCCTTGTGGATGTGCGCCTGACCAAGATCCAAACTCGGTAGAACACTGCGAGCCACCGGTAGTCGTTATGTTCAAAGTGTCAATGTTGCTGCGTGTTTATATTCATCCCATTAAGACCAATACTACGTTAGCCAGCTAAATAGATTAATAAGTGGCATTGTATGTTGTTGACTAATGTATGTCAAGTCGTAGGATGGTGTTGTCTTGGGTTTGGTTTTTGATACATTGGCACGGTGTACACGTGGCCCAGTCAAAAATAAAAGGTTAAAGATTATATGAGTCCAAACTGTGATCATTGTGAGAATTGTAACAAACAAAATTTAAACGTTACCTTATTTCTATGATATGTTGCAGTTTTTACAGCCCTCTAAGTTGATGTGCCTCCATTTCACCACTTCACATATGTTTGGTCCATCGGTTTGTTGCGAGCGCAAGTGCATAGGTACTACATCTACAGTAGTTACAAGGTAAATTGCGGGCTAACCACCCAAAGCCACTCATCCAGAAGCCTCGAAACTTCAGTAAAATAATTACAACTCAACGTTCCTAACCCGGGGTAAAACGCGGACAAATCCTGTGATTGCTTGTTTCTATGCATGATGAACATCTACATCTCAATACTGGTTGACTGAGGTTTGCTAAGCGAGAGGAAACCGGGGTATGCATTAGCAACATGACAGCAGTATTGGCAAGGCTTTCATTTCTAGTATTTTATACTATTGGCACCGTTGGCCTTGAACGGAAAAAGAATAAGTTTGATCGAGAAATCTGGGTTGGATAAGGTTTAATATGATATGCGTTCATCGACGTAACCCGTTGCCCTTACATAGTTATGTACCCCTGAAGAACAAATCAATAGCGATTTCATCTAACCACTTGGTTGGGGATTCGATCCGCTATGGATTTCTGGCTGTCTTTGAACCATTTTGATTAACTGCACATATCACCAGTTATATACAATGTGGGAATATATAATTACATATCCGCCGTCATATTGCGTGCTAAGGGCTTATAAGTGCACAAAATACAGGAGTTTTTGTGGAGAAATGATTCGTTGTGTGCAGTTTTTCAACTCAGATCCCCATCAAAATATGCGTATAATTTTTTTGGGGAATATTCCATCAACAGTTCCGTGTGTAAACGCAGACAAAATTAGTTTGTTTATTACATCATACCAACCACTCCATCCGCAGAACGCATGCATAAGGCATAACCGGATCAATTGTATTAAATCGACCAAGCGATAACAAATGGCATATAATCTGGTTGTATAAGTAGCTTATGGTTCAAATCCTCATTACCTAGAGTCATTACATTTCCGACAGGCTTCTAAAGTTTTACTGCAGTTGGAATTTAGAAACAGCAGCCACTTACTTTAAGACATCCCTCCTGGTTCTGGGAAACGTCTTATAGGGCGCAACGCCATTCTTTTTGTTCATTTGGTGGCATCTGCCCATTATGAGAAATTTGTGGAGCTCAGCATAAGCGTGGGTTCGATGCATACGTGATCAGTGTGCTCCGACTGGTGAAACATAACGCGTCTGCATGATTCATTACACATTACTAAGTGATAACTAAACAATCACATCACGCGGGACCTACCTTATACCATTGAGTTGTTTGCTTGCTTGATGACGGCTATGTTTACTCTGTATATATATAGGCCATGCTTGGTGCAAAATGAGGTTAATGGGATATTGATATCGATGTCATTGTGTGACTTCCGTAAATGCATTCATCAGTCGATCGCATGGATTCTTCCCTTGTATATGTTGTCCAAATAGGTATGCCATGACTTGCTAGGCAACGCTACAGTATTTAATAGAGTGTTATGTACTGCTAATACTGATCGGCTATATGTTTTCGCATGTTTTCTGACATCAATGTTTAATGTGCGTGCACATAATGAAGGAACACCCAGTACAGATTATCACTGTAATTGGGTATGATCAGGTGTGCTCGAAGTTAACCACATGCTTGATACCAGCATACTTGGAACTAATTGTTTATTCAACTTATGGTACAGTGGGAATAGACATGAAAGGCATGAGTCGGTGCTGATTGAAGTTAAGGCATATACATGGGTAATTTAAGTTTGATTAATGAAAAGTGTGAGCTGTAGATAACTCATTCGCAAAGCGCTCTGTCTGCTGCTCCCACTTGTAGCAGGTGCGCTTGTGTCCGTCATGCATTATTCCGGAAGTAATTTTGCCTGTAGTCTACCTTACAGAAAGTGCGCTGGGGTGCATTACATATTTACCATGTATGCATGCTTTCCTCTCTGTTTTTTTCATACGTGTCAGGACATCAATGTAGTTGTTGCTATGCATGCTCATTGTGTTGATAAGATAATGCTCAAGAGAAAAGCAGTCTGTTTTTAAACGCGAATCTATTTTTATTGTGAAAGCATTCATTAATCAAACGTAGCTATTGGACAACGCGTTTGTGTGCAAAAACATCCCAGCACTAATTGCTGTCTGTGTTGAGAATAGCGTAGCGCAAAACACAATACATATATGGCCAAACCAGAGGAATATGTATCGACAAGGACAGACCACTGCGTTAAGACGTCTCCTAATAATTGAAATTGACATGCATACAGTCGACTATTGACGCATTATGACAGCGTGATGAGATGCGATGTAAATGCACGTGAAATACGGCTTACTGTAATGTTTCAGTTGGGCGCGGTTGCAGAGGTGCGAGGCGAAATACCTGAGAGCATATTAGAACACGCCATCTATGTATCGCTTGGATATCCGACTGCGGTAAGGTGCTTGTGGTGAACCTGTATGGTCTATAAATCTTCCTGCGCAACATTTGCGGTTGACATACAACCTTGTCACTTTCGGTAGATGGAGTAGTTTAGCATAAAATTATTTTGATGGTTTTGGGAACACAACCAAAAAAAGCCAATCAATCCTGGTATTTAACTTTGATTAAAACACTGATCACAATATAGACGAACCAAATTGTCATATATCAATCGATTCTGCATATTGCATTCAGAGAGACGTCACCATATGTAGAGTAAATAGTATGATATATATTTTACAACTCAATTTACGATTATTCTATTTTGAATGCATACGCAACATGAAATATTACCAGCACTCAACGTTTAAGCCGAAAGCGGGGTATCATACTTGTTCTTACAAGAACAGTTGTGATCCTATCACATACATGCAACACTTGATCAGCCATCCCATTGACACCGAACACGACTACGACATAGCGAGTTCTTATTGCATTCCACAATTGCATGTAATTTGTGACGATCTTAGTTTGTTCTTAAATAGTCCCAAGCATAATTTGCTCCTTTTCTCTAGGCCGTTGTATTCTACTGCAAAAACATCACCAAAACATCGATCAAACTGAGAATAATCCGCGTTCCTATAACTGTCGCCTCTGAAATATTTTGTGACGGGTCCTTTTGATAAAGAGCAGTTGCATAAAAGATATTGGAATATGACACTGATTGTAACGGATAAATGGACGGCAAAGGGGAGCTTCGTTGGAGCACCCAAGATTTGATGGCAATGCACTCGACTCATGTTGTTTTCCAAACAGGTTAATTGCAGTGTTTTTGTTAACGTCGAAATTAGTGGAGTACTAGCAAATGTAAAGTCCCGAAATATATATAAACCTTGGTAGCAAATGTTGCTTTAGACAGGACACACAACGCCATGGCATTCATCCATTTCATATGACCTCCAGGTGGCACAATCGCGATATATCCGTACTATTTAAATGACAAAGGTCAATGTTTGGACAAATAATGTTCTGTCTTAACTCAAGAAATCCAGCTACAGCCTGAGTTGCTGTTTAACAATGCATGTGCTCTTACGCGTGTTGGGTTCGAGGCTGGTCAGTGTTTTAATATAATTGATGTTCGTATAAGCTGCTAATGTGTAGAAGTTAATGATATTTGAATAATCTACAACATGCGTAGCATATTTATTAGATTAGAGCCTTGGGAAGCCTTTACGAAAGCGACGTAAACTTACCTTTGTCATTTCAACGACGAGGCGATTCCGTGACGGTGGTAAATAAGTTTGGCTTTGATATGCAGTCATCGTCCAAACCCTTCACTCACACATTGCGTCTGCGTAATGTCCATGGAGATACCGTGAGACCAACATATCGGGATTCTGTCTCGGTTAATGCTTTATGGCCTTTATGAAATTGGTAAGGGACCATTCTGATTAACTGCAAATAACACCAATCGTCATATTGCGTGCTGAGAGCTCTTAACTTAAATTTTGCGATTTCTATCATTGATAAGATTCTTGTATGTCTGGTTAATTTTCCTAGAATATCCAGTGGGACCGATCGGTTGTCTCTTGGTTAACACACTGTCGTCTAACCTCAGCACATCAGTCACGTTATTGAATCTTAACTCGCCACGAAAGGTTATTTTCTCTGCAAATATACTTGGATTAAGTCGAGAAAAGACTACGTCGGCTTTGATGTTGCTACTAAGGAACTCATTAAAATAGTTGCTGAATATCGTCTGCGTGTATCCAATGAGGCCAAACCTTGCGAAATGAACTTCAGTAATTAGTCTGTGACATTATATAGATATACTGGTGCATTGACAATAAACACTGCCGTGTGAACTAACTGAGTTATTTATTTCTGCATACCACCTCTCTCCCTCACATGTCACGTATCAGCTACACCCACCTTGAATGCAATTAATTTACTAAGCGATATAAAATATTACAAAACTGGTTTCTAATCCACCCGGCTACATCAATACTACAACAATGCTACAACACTATTACAACAATACTAGGCCATAACTAAGCAAAACAAGCCTTGTGGGTTGGAAGGGTACGGGTGGGCTGGGTTGGGTGGACAGGGTGGGCGTGGGTGGGTGTGGTTGTGAAGACAAATTGGAGCTATAGTGTTGGGTCTCAATACTATGCCATTCGCAGAATACCTCTCCGAACAAGCTGTGCAAAACCTATTCACAGACGTGGGAAAAATCTCTTGCTGACGCGAAAATAATAGGCTATAAAGAAATAGTAACAGCTAGCTCTACGGAGGACTCCGAAAGAAGCAATCCAACCAAACACCCCCCCCCCCCCCCTCCTCAGGAGTCTACAAGTGGCAATCCAAATGGGGAACTGGAATTTGTGACGTTAATTTGTGCCACGTAATTAGCACAATTTATCTAGGGCGTTGCTTACTTCTTCGCCCAAATGGCGCCATGTCACTCGATCTCACTGCAATGCATCACCAAACCTCGATCATATATAGCACAATATTCCTCCTTCCTATAACTGATATACATAATTTATAATTCACTGTCGCTTTTGAAATATTTTTGACTCATAATGAAAGCATACATCATCTATGATTTTGACGGGTCTCTTTGACGAATAACAGCTGCATAAAAGAAAGCTGGATATGACTCTGGTTGTAATAGATAAATGAACGGCATAGGGGAGCTTCGTTGGAGCAGCCAACAGGGGATAGTAAAAATGTTCCATACAACGCCGTAGTAATCTGTAATTTAACAGGGAATTTTGGTGGTCTGAAGAACATACCTGTCAAACGTGATCCGTATGATATGAGCAGATCCGCATGGAAGGCCTCATTTACTTAATAGTGACGCTGCCTTGTTGTATCAGATAGGGATAGATATACGTTGTGGGATGTGTACCACATTAAGTACATACATGACCTTGTTTATCGCCCATGTAAGCATGAAGACTACGTTAATGCATATCGGGGTCAAGGTGCCGCTACATAATACTATCCATTAGTGCCTATATAATGCCTTCTTGATTGAATTAGGACACTCATTGTTTTTCAGGAATAATGATGGTTTTGTGACCATCAAACCTAGACATTGTTTGTTCATATCGCATATATCAAATATCAATTAGTTATTAATGATTGCATAGAATTCATGCTGCGTAGATACTGCGCAATGCCCGCCATATAGAACGCATATTACGCCATGTGTATAAACCTATGGTACACAGTAATGCGGCTTAATACAGCTTATCAATCGTTCTGTGGTATTATACAGCACGTATGTGTTCGACCATCGTTTGAAATAGTTAAGATTGGGGCAACAAAGACCCTTTTGTCTCATCGCAAGCAATGGTGGATATAAATAAGTACAAACAAATCATCATTGATAGGATTTAAGCAAATATACGATTGTTTTATGTGTGTGCATTATGCCATTAACGAGAGTCTTACATTAAACGACTTACCATTGCCATCTCAGGTTAGTTAGACAACAAAGGTTTCAGCCAGGTACATGAAAATGACCCCAAATGTCTTAATATAGCATATATACTGCTATGAGTCCAGAATCAGCAACAAGCCGCTGCGCCTAGCGAGGCTTAATAAATTCATGACGGACGCATACTAGCCATATAAAACCTCATTGGATTGGCAAAGATTGTCAGCTTGCTGTAAGTAGTTAGTCCTTAGACAGTCCTTGTCCGCCACTATAACATGCTTTGATGCACATGCAATCGGACTAGTCAAGTATAGCGCCTTTGCATAAGTATGCACTCAATTGATCCGTAAATTCATTCTTGTGAACGCACCATCTGCATTAGAGTGGTAATAAACACGCATCTATGCAAAGAGTACTTGAATGCCTTCCACTATCAACAAAATTGCTCTATCGTGTAATTAATATGTAATAGACTTGGATTAGGTGGTTGTGTTGGCTGGTGCACATTTTCATTGCTATATTGGGCACGACAGTGCTGTCTGTACTCGAAAGGGCCGGAATTATGTGACATTTGAACACTGCCAATGTGTTTGCATGATTCACTAGTTAGGCATTTCTATATGATTATTTCGATAGTGGTAAATAAATGGAAATGACAGCTTCTTTAAGCCGTTACTGAGCCATGGTGCTGAATATACGACAAAGTTGGTAGTTTGCATTCGTTGCTGAGATGTGGCCGAGGTTTCTATTCCATCGCAATGTCGTGTGACATTATAAACCCATCAACCTTTCATCGACCAATTTACTGTGAACAATATTACAATGTGATTCTGTTGTATTTTAGGTTTAGCATGCTATATTATACCCTAAGATATTACCAGACGCGTTCGTGTGGTGCTGGAGATAAAGAGGGAAGCTGATCATGCAATATTATAGCTAAATACCTAAAATAATGAATTCGCGCTTTGCTTCCTTTGCAGCGTTCATAGGTTTTTTTTTATTAGTATCAGCACAAACTGTTGACACACCTCGTTTCAATGCACAAAACTGACACACTGACAAAGAAACGCGCACACTCTGTGGCATTGAGCAAGGATAACGCAACAACCACGAGCAAGTGTTATGGCAATTGAGTAACATATGTGGTCAAACCAATGCTTTCAGTAAATGAATCAGTGACCTTGACTGGAAAGTAAGACAGTTTGGTTGATATTGGTCTCTGGGTTAAACGCCACGGCAAAAGTCGCAATGGGGAATAATATCACCAGCTTGCCTTGGGCAAGCATTTTACACGAGCTAATCCATTGTTTTCCATCAACTACACTATATCAAATGCACCGTTTGTTATAATTATAAAGAGAAAAATATATGTAATGTTGGCGATTTGCAATAGAACAGTATTAGTCCAAATGAATCATGAGTGAAGACTACGCTATTTGTGTTGTGGTACATAATGCATTGGCTGGTCCAGATAGCAGTTGGTTACGTGTCAAGTATACTTGCCTTGTGGATGTGCGCCTGACCAAGATCCAAACACGAGTCACCGGTATTCGTTATGTTCAAAGTGCCAATGTTGCTGCGTGTTTATATTCATTCCATTAAGACCAATACTACGTTAGCCAGCTAAATAGATTAATAAGTGGCATTGTATGTTGTTGACTAATGTATGTCAAGTCGTAGGATGGTGTTGTCCTGGGTTTGGTTTTTGATACATTGGCACGGTGTACACGTGGCCCAGTCAAAAATAAAAGGGTAAAGATTATATGAATCCAAACTGTGATCATTGTAAGAATTGTTACAAACAAAATTTAAACGTTACCTTATTTCTATGATATGTTGCAGTTTTTACAGCCCTTTAAGCTGATGTGCCTTCACTTCACCACTTCACATATGTTTCGTCCATCGGTTTGTTGCGAGCGCAAGTGCATAGGTACTACATATAGGTACTACCACCCAAAGTCACTCATCCAGACGGGCGATCCTGGCTTGTTTGTATTTGACAGAAGTAAACTATATGACAGAGTTTATGCATTGCGATTTATTCTATTAATTTGATATCTCATGAGTTTGCAGCAGCACGAGGGAATATATAAACACACGACATACGATCTGTTGAAGACGAATCGGTCACTGTAACTACCCTAACCACAATTAAGCCTCGAAACTTCAGTAAAATAATTACAACTCAACGTTCCTAACCCGGGGTAAAACGCGGACAAATCCTGTGATTGCTTGTTTCTATGCATGATGAACATCTACATCTCACTACTGGTTGACTGAGGTTTGCTTAGCGAGAGGAAAGCGGCTTATGCATTAGCAACATGACAGCAGTATTGGCAAGGCTTTCATTTCTAGTATTTTATACTATTGGCACCGTTGGCCTTGAACGGAAAAAGAATGAGTTTGATCGAGATATCTGGTTTGGATAAGGTTTAATATGATATGCGTTCATCGCCGTAACCCGTTGCCCTTACATAGTTATGTACCCCTGAAGAACAAATCAATAGCGATTTCATCTAACCACTGGGTTGGGGATTCGATCCGGTATGGATTTCTGGCTGTCTTTGAACCATTTTGATTAACTGCACATATCACCAGTTATATACACCGTGGGAATATATAATTACATATCCGCCGTCATATTGCGTGCTAAGGGCTTATAAGTGCACAAAATACATGATTTTTTGTGGAGAAATGATTCGTTGTGTGCAGTTTTTCAACTCAGATCCCCATCAAAATATGCGGATAATTTTGTTGGCGAATATTCCATCAATAGTGCCGTGTGTATACGCAGACAAAATTAGTTCGTTTATTACCTCATACCAACCACTCCATCCGCACAACGCACGCATAAGGCATAACCGGATCAATTGTATTAAATCGACCAAGCGATAACAAATGGCATATAATCTGGTTGTATAAGTAGCTTATGGTTCAAATCCTCATTACCTAGAGTCATTACATTTCCGACAAGCTTCTAAAGTTCTACTGCAGTTGACATTTAGAAATAGCAGCCACTTACTTTCAGACATCCTTCCTGGTTCTGGGAAACGCCTTATAGGGCGCAACGCCATTCATTTTGTTCATTTGGTGGGATCTGCCCATTATGGGAAATTTGTGGAGCTCATCTTAAGCGTGGGTTCGATGCATACGTGATCAGTGTGGTCAGACTGGTGAAACATAACGCATCTGCATGATTCATTACACATTACTAAGTGGTAACTAAACAATCACATCACGCGGGACCTACCTTATACCATTGAGTTGTTTGCTTGCTTTGTGACGGCTATGTTAACTCTGCATATATATAGACCATGCTTGGTGCAAAATGAGGTTAATTGGATGTCGGATATTGATATCGATGTCATTGTGTGACTTCCGTACATGCATTAATCAGTCGATCGCATAGATTCTTCCCTTGTATATGTTGTCCAAATAGGTATGCCATGACTTGCTAGGCAACGCTACAGTCCTTAATAGAGTGTTATGAACTGCTAATACTGGTGGGCTATGTGTTTTCTCATGTTTTCTGACATCAATGTTTAATGTGTGTGCACATAATAAAGGAACACACAGTACAGATTATCGCTGTAATAGGGTATGATTTAGGTGTGTATTTTGAACTTATTGTATATTCAACTTATGGTAAAGGGGGAATAGACATGAAAGGCATGAGTCGGTGCTCATTGAAGTGAAGGCATATACATGGGTAATGTAAGTTTGATTAATGAAAAGTGGGAGCTGTAGATAACTCATTCGCAAAGCGCTCTGTTTGCTGCTCCCACTTGTAGCAGGTGCTCTTGTGTCCGTCATGCATTATTCCGGAAGTAATTTTGCCTGTAGTCCACCTTACAGAAAGTGCGCAGGGGTGCATTACATATTTACCATGTATGCATGCTTTCCTCTCTGTTTTTTTCGTACGTGTCAGGACATCAATGAAGTTGTTGTTATGCATGCTCATTGTGTACAGCTTGTTGATAAGATAATGCTCATGAGAAAAGCAGTTTGTTTTTAAACGCGAATCTATTTTTATTGTGAAAGCATTCATTAATCAAACGTAGCTATTGGACAACGCGTTCGTGGGCAAAAACATCCCAGCACTAATTGTTGTCTGTGTTGAGAATAGCGTAGCGCAAAACACAATAAATATATGGCCAAACCAGAGGAATATGTATCGACAAGGACAGACCACTGCATTAAGAATTGACATGCCTACAGTCGACTATTGACGCATTATGACAGCGTGATGAGATGCGATGTAAATGCATGTTAAATACGGCTTACTGTAATGTTTCAGTTGGGCGCGGTTGCAGAGGTGCGAGGCGAAATACCTGACAGCATATTAGAACACGCCATCTATGTATCGCTTGGATATCCGACTGCGGTAAGGTGCTTGTGGTGAACCTGTATGGTCTATAAATCTTCCTGCGCAACATTTGCGGTTGACATACAACCTTGTCACTTTCGGTAGATGGAGTAGTTTAGCATAAAATTATTTTGATGTTTTTGGGAACACAACCTAAAAAAGCCAATCAATCCTGGTATTTAACTTTGATTAAAACACTTATCACAATATAGACGAACCAAATTGTCATATATCAATCGATTCTGCATATTGCATTCAGAGAGACGTCACCATATGTAGAGTAAATAGTATGATATATCTTTTACAACTCAATTTACGATTATTCTATTATTGAATGCATACGCAACATGAAATATTACCAGCACTCAACGTTTAATGCACAGAAGCCGAAAGCGGGGTATCATACTTGTTCTTACAAGAACAGTTGTGATCCTATCACATACATGCAACACTTGATCAGCCATCCCATTGACACCGAACACGACTACGACATAGCGAGTTCTTATTGCATTCCACAATTGCATGTAATTTGTGACGATCTTAGTTTCTACTTAAATAGTCCCAAGCATAATTTGCTCCTTTTCTCTAGGCCGTTGTATTCTACTGCAAAAACATCCCCAAAACATCGATCAAACTGAGAATAATCCGCGTTCCTATAACTGTCACCTCTGAAATATTTTGTGACGGGTCCTTTTGATAAAGAGCAGTTGCATAAAAGATATTGGAATATGACACTGATTGTAACGGATAAATGGACGGCAAAGGGGAGCTTCGTTGGAGCACCCAAGATTTGATGGCAATGCACTCGACTCATGTTGTTTTCCAAACAGGTTAATTGCAGTGTTCTTGTTAACGTCGAAATTAGTGGAGTACTAGCAAATGTAAAGTCCCGAAATATATATGAACCTGGGTAGCAAATGTTGCTTTAGACAGGACACACAACGCCATGGCATTCATCCATTTCATATGACCTCCAGGTGGCACAATTGCGATATATCCGTACTATTTAAATGACAAAGGTCAATGTTTGGACAAATAATGTTCTGTCTTAACTCAAGAAATCCAGCTACAGCCTGAGTTGCTGTTTAACAATGCATGTGCTCGTACGCGTGTTGGGTTCGAGGCTGGTCAGTGTTTTAATATAATTGATGTTCGTATAAGCTGCTAATGTGTAGAAGTTAATGATATTTGAATAATCTACAACATGCGTAGCATATTTATTAAATTAGAGCCTTGGGAAGCCTTTGCGAAAGCGACGTAAACTTACCTTTGTCATTTCGACGACGAGGCGATTCCGTGACGGTGGTAAATAAGTTTGGCTTTGATATGCAGTCATCGTCCAAACCCTTCACTCACACATTGTGCCTGCGTAACAAGTCCATGGAGATACCGTGAGACCAACATATCGGGATTCTGTCTCGGTTAATGGTTTATGGCCTTTATGAAATTGGTAAGGGACCATTCTGATTAACAGCAAATAACACCAATCGTCATATTGCGTGCTGAGAGCTCTTAACTTAAATTTTGCGATTTCTATCATTGATAAGATTCTTGTATGTCTGGTTAATTTTCCTAGAATATCCAGTGGGACCGATCGGTTGTCTCTTGGTTAACACACTGTCGTCTAACCTCAGCACATCAGTCACGTTATTGAATCTTAACTCGCCACGAAAGGTTATTTTCTCTGCAAATATACTTGGATTAAGTCGAGAAAAGACTACGTCGGCTTTGATGTTGCTACTAAGGAACTCATTAAAATAGTTGCTGAATATCGTCTGCGTGTATCCAATGAGGCCAAACCTTGCGAAATGAACTTCAGTAATTAGTCGGTGACATTACATAGATATACTGGTGCATGGACAATAAACACTGCCGTGTGAACTAACTGGGTTATTTATTTCTGCATACCACCTCTCTCCATCACATGTCACGTATCAGCTACACCCACCTTGAATGCAATTAATTTACCAAGCGATATAAAATATTACAAAACTGGTTTCTAATCCACCCAGCTACATCAATACTACAACAATGCTACAACACTATTACAACAATACTAGGCCATAACTAAGCAAAACAAGCCTTGTGGGTTGGAAGGGTACGGGTGGGCTGGGTTGGGTGGACAGGGTGGGCGTGGGTGGGTGTGGTTGTGAAGACCAATTGGAGCTATAGTGTTGGGTTTCAATACTATGCCATCCGCAGAATACCTCTCCGAACAAGCTGTGCAAAACCTATTCACAGACGTGGGAAAAATCTCTTGCTGACGCGAAAATAAAATATTGCATCGTGTCTAATAGGCTATAAAGAAATAGCAACAGCTAGCTCTACGGAGGACTCCGAAAGAAACAATCCAACAAACACCCCCCCCCCCCCCCCACCTCAGGAGTCTACAAGTGGCAATCCAAATGGGGAATTGGATTTTGTGACGTTAATTTGTGCCACGTAATTAGCACAATTTATCTAGGGCGTTGTTTACTTCTTCGCCCAAATGGCGCCATGTCACTCGATCTCACTGCAATGCATCACCAAACCTCGATCATATATAGCACAATATTCCTCCTTCTTATACCTGATATACATAATTTATAATTCACTGTCGCTTTTGAAATATTTTGCAACTCATAATGAAAGCATACATCATCTATGATTTTGACGGGTCTCTTTGACGAATAACAGCTGCATAAAAGAAGGTTGGATATGACTCTGGTTGTAATAGATAAATGAACGGCATGGGGGAGCTTCGTTGGAGCAGCCAACAGGGGATAATAAAAAATTTCCATACAACGCCGTAGTAATCTGTAATTTAACACGTGATCCGTATGATATGAGCAGATCCGCATGGAAGGCATCATTTACTTAAGAGTGACGCTGCCTTGTTGTATCAGATAGGGATAGATCGACGTTGTGGGATGTGTACCACATTAAGTACATACATGACCTTGTTTATCGCCCATATAAGCATGAAGACTACATTAATGCATATCGGGATCAAAACACGCTACATAATACTATCCATTAGTGCCTATATAATGCCTTCTTGATTGAATAAGGATAAAACCTAAAAGCGAAAATGCACTCGTTTGATACCTCTCACTATGTATTTATTTGGCGTTCTAGGTTGCAAGTTCCCGCCAAAATTTCTACGTTCTCCAATTTTCATGGCGATAGAATACCTCGATGATGTGTCCTTTTACCCAAATACTTGAAGTAAATATCTCACTGCATAAATCGTTGTCCTTTAGTGGAAAGGGAACCTGTTTTGTAACGATTATTATCAGATCGAATGCAATGGCATTTTTCGATTGCATGCGTCTTATGCGCAGTGTATATGCTATATTCCTGCATTATTAACATGGCTTCAAATGACATAAAATAACTACTGTCCTTTATATGACGAGGTGATATCGTGACAGTGCCGATTACGGTTTATTAGGATAAGCAGTCATGGCCGAAATCCTATGCTCGCACATTGTTGTGAACCCCTGCGAATAAAGTACATAGCGATGCATTTACACCACCGTGTCCGGGCAATGTAACAGTATTTTTCAAAATGAATCACGAGTAAAGACTACATTATTTGTGTTTGCGATATGTAATACATTGGCGGAAAATGAGGTTTCACAAATTAAAGCATTGATCTTTCAACCTATTGCTGACCGAGCCTCGGTCAACCTGTAGTGAGTTGCGGATGCCCATCATGCATATAAACAAGCTATTACTGGAATTTTTAGCGTTTTACCACGGGTTAGGAACGTATATATCTACGGTTATTCCCTATGAGGACGCATCAGTCACTATAGATTCCCGGGGCACATTAAGCCTCAAAACTGAATTAGTTCAATAGTAACAATCCAACTTCCTCCCGGGAACAACTGCATATATCAACTTTCCTAACCCGGGGTACAACGCGGAAACATCCGGTGATTGCTTGTTTATATGCAGGATGAGTATTACATCTCACTACTGGTTGGCTGATGTTTGGTCAGCAACTTGTATCCGGCGCGGGAGTAAGCGTGTCCATTGACAATCTAACAGTCATATTTGTAAGGCTTACGTTTTAGATTACCAACGTGATGATCGCGACTTTTGCTAAAGATTGGAAAAAAATATTTTTACGCGATGTTTTTAATAGTTAGACCACAATCACGTCAGCATCTGTTCCACACCTTACCAGTCACGTCCTCTGTTTAGTTAGGAATCATTATATGTGTGCGGTTGGTTCTCAGGCGTACGAAATCTAAACAAGCGAAAGGCACATTTCAGCGAATGAAACAAAATCCTTAAACGGATTGGGAAATCTGAGTTAAACACCATAGCGCAATGACTTCTGTGTTAACTCGTCCAGTCAAATAATATCATTAGCTTGTCCTTCAACAGTAGCGTTGGCCATATATATATATATATATATATATATATATATAGATATAGATATATATATATAGATATATATATATATATATAGAGAGATATAGAGAGAGATATAGAGATATATATATAGAGAGATAGAGATAGATATATAGAGAGATAGATATAGAGAGAGATATCTATCTAGATATAGAGAGATATCTATATATCTCTCTATATCTATCTATATATCTATATATATCTATCTCTATCTCTCTATATATATATATATATATATATATCTATATATATATATATATCTCTATATATATATCTATATATATATATATATATATATATATATTATTCGATTGATTTATAGCCGTTTGCTTCTCAGATAGGTCAGAAATGGATGAAAAATGTTAAAGATATCATTTTGGCACGAAATACAGCGTAACTTGCGTACGTAATGTGGACATATCACTCAGAGATATCGTGTCATATATATGACATGATTACAATCAACCTGCTTTGAAGTGTGGACCTTTATCAGACTTATAACCTAGTGACCCTATTTATTTGAAGAAAACATGTCACTAAACTAATTGTTTTTCTAAAGGAACAGTTTATCATGATCTGTCACATTTGTGAAAAGCGCAGTACAGATGTGACACTTTTGTACTATGTCTATGGCAAAGGTAAATTACTCTTCGCTTTGACTCGTGAAGTCAAATAGTAGTCTGAGCCTTCCATGAGTTTTTTTTACGATTGGTCAATCATCATGCAAACCAAATATTTCAGGAGAAAAATTTACGTTGACATACGGCTGGTAAATATAATAAGATACGCTACTGCATTAGCAAGAAAGCAAACTTGTATACCAGCGACGTTTCTAAAATGGTGTTGATTGTCACTAATCATTACTTGAATGAATGAGGGCCATTGAGATGCATGGCCTTAGCCAGCTCAATCTATTGTACTCCAGCAATTCCCTGCATTTTCAACAATGTTTGACTTTCAAGATTATCTGTGATTTTGTGGTGAATCTCAGACAAATAACGTTAGGTGATTTAGAACAAAGCCCAATTTCAGCCATCGCTAGCATTGCTAGATATTAATGAAACGTCTTTTATGGACATTAACATGTTATGTCTCAGTAGAATTCAAGATAGCAATTTATTCGCCGATAAAGTACTTAGTTGCCTATTGAAGCAATCTGAATGGGACATTTCGATGATGAGAAAATATTTACAGATAACATATATAAACTGATTACGCTTATGTGGCCATATTAGTTCCCTATAACTCTTCATCGGGCAAGTTTACATTCGCATTGATAAATTATCGGCGAGAAAGCATGCGAACGCATGAATATCTCCGCATGCATATCTCCGAATCCGGTACCAAATATACACACGGTTCTGTACACAATGTCTGATCTGAGCATCAAAAATTGTGCCATTAAGCCTTAATTTCCATTTCAATCTTCTTTTGCACTCTTAGCTACACTTGGTGCGTTATGCATATTTTGAGAATCGTTGGTTGCTGCAGCAATTGTTTAAGCAATGATTGATATAGACGATTGCACTCTGCTGAATGTCGGTCAGAATGTATAGATGTTTTACACGCCACCAAACAGATATTTTCCACTAGTATTTTACTTCAGTTAATCCTTCAGGTTTCGCACACAGCGACCTCCACCAACTCCTTTGGCAATCTCCAAATTCATTTCCCTGTTATTCTGTGACTAATAACCTTACATTAAAGGCACCGTTGTCCTTGAACGGAAAGAGAAAGTGTTTGATCAAGATATCTGGGTTAGATAAGGTTAAATATGATATGCATTCATCGCCGTAACCCGTTGCCCTTACCTAGTTATGTACCCCTGAGGAACAAATCCATAGCGATACTATCAGACTGCAAGGTCGGAGACTTGTTCTGGTGATGCTTGCCGGCCCCCTTGAACCATTTTGATTAACTAAACATTTCACCAGTTATATACCTTGTGGAACTATATAATAGCATATTAGCCGTCCTATTGCGTGCTAAGGGTTTATAAGTGCACAAAATACATGACTTGTGTGAATAAATAGATCGTTGTATGTAGTGTTGCAACTCAGATACCAATCGAAATATGCGGGTTTTTTAATCGTCAGAGTACAACAAGAAAAAAAATTACGGCAAAATGTACGTCAACAACTTAAGGTTTGACTAAGTCTCACGGATATTATTTTTGCGCATACTCCATTAATAGTGCCGTGTGTATATGCAGATAAAAATGGTTTATTTATTCCATGATACCAACCACTTCATCCGCACAACGCACGTATCTGCCCCAACCAAATCAATTGCATTAAATCGACCAAGCGATATCATCTGGTTTTATAAGTAGTCCTCATCCTCATTACCTAAAGTATGTACATTTTATATAGGCTTGTAAACGTCATCTGCACAACATGTCATTCAGAAATAGAGGCCAGTTACTTTCAGATAACTTCACATTATTGGGGCGCAACATCAATCTTGTTGCTTATTTTGTGGCATCCGCCCTTTATCGGAAACACGGGAGTTTATGGTGCTGAGCATAAGCGTGGGTTTTGATGCATGCGTGATCAGTGTGGTCAGACAAGTGAAGCAATACGTGTTTGCAAGTTTAATCATTTATTACTAAGTGGTAACCAAACTATCACGCAAGTCCTAGCTTATACCATTGGGTTGATTTACGACCAGACCATTACTTTTAATGATATTTCAAGCAGATTTGTCTACCGAACATTGATCAAGAAAGATTGAACTTTGTTAACTCCATACAAGAACTTTGTCGGGCCAGTGAATGTTAATATATTTCCGATTTTTTCGCACGACGATATCAATGTTCTACTTAATTTTATTTGCACATTATGATGGCACCCCACCCTTTGTTAAATGATTGCACTTGAACTTGATCGTCGTAAAATATCTGTACCATGAGTACGAAATAAATGCTATTATTATTATTATTATTATTGTTTGTTTTGTGACGGCTATGAAGCAGTCTGGGTCAAGGTATATTAACCAAGTATGTGTGCTTTTTTTTTGGGTTTTTTTTGTGCCGGGACATCAATGTAGTTGTTGGTATGCAACCTCACTGCGCATTGTTTGTTGATAAAATAATGCAGTCTGTTGTTTGTTGTCAAACATAACTACTCGACAACGCGGCAATAACATCCCACAACTAATTGCTGACTGTGTTGAGATTGGCGTAGTGCAAAACACAATGAATATATGGCCATACCAGAGTAACATGAAGCGACATGGAACGACAACTGAGTCGAAAGGCTTTCTAATAATTGAAATTGACACGCTTACAGTCGAATATTTAAAACATGATGACAGCGTGATGAGATGCCCTGTACATCGATGTAAAATACAGCTTACCGCAATGTTTCAGTGTTGCGCGGTTGCACAGGTGCGAGGCGAAATACCTGACAGCATATTAGAACACGCCATCTAGATATCGCTTAGAGATCCGAATGTTGTAAGGTGCTTGTGTTGAACCTGTATGGTCTATAAATCTTCCTGCGCAACATTTGCGGTTGACATACACCCTTTTTGCTTTTGGTAGATGGAGTAAGCATAAAATTATTTTGATGTTCTTAGGAACACAACCGAAAAAAAGCCAATCAGTCCTGGTATTTAACTTTTAAAACACTTATCACAATGTTGACGAACCACATTGTCAGATATCAATCGATTCTGCATATTGAATTCAGTGGGACGTCACCATATGTTGAGTAAATAGTATGATTCCTTCATCGGGACAAGATTGACTACTTATTTATGTTAAGTGTCATCTCAATGTCTTCCAATATTAACCGAACATGTGTCACGAATATTATTCATTAATGAAGCATGCAGAGATGAAGTTGACCATGTAAGCACCTCAACCTGATAGACTTCCATTAGTCGATTTGTGCCATGCGCACCTTTCATTATCGTACAAATATGCACCACAATGTTGTGTGCGTTTGTACACGGCAGACCTAAGCGATTGGTGAAGACTGTCGATGTGTTCGCACGATATACTGATCATCACTGTTACTTTGCCAGTGGTAAATTTATTGAAGTGAAGATGCATAATAAGTAATCCAATTGAACCCTTTGTCGTTAATAAGACAAGACACTGAAAGTGTGATTGGTTGCAAAAACCGGCTTCTATCAATGAGCTATGGCGATGGCTTGTTTTCAATCACAATGATGAATATCAGCACATCTAACGTTTATCATCCATTCAGCCGTGTCATTATAATGCGTTTAAGTTTAACCTAGTGCCAGTTAATATAATATTGAACGTTGATAGTTTCTACCCGTAAGCTGCTTGGTAGTGTCTTTTCGCTGGTTAGTTTCATGTGTTACCTTAGCCAAATGATATGCTGTGTCATTTATATATGCTCAATTGAACGTACAAAAAGTCCACAAATAAATTCACATTTGATTTGAGCATTTTCATGCTTGATTATTGTCTTCTAGAATGCGTTGTCTAGGGTAAAAAATATATTTTTAAGCTAATAATAATGAGCTGATGAAGCAATATTGTACGAAAATACCAAAAATAATGAATGAGCGCTTGGGTTCTTTGGCTGGGCTCCGAGTTTGGTAGATTAAACTGAAACGGAAATAGAATACCGACGTACGCCTTCCGAAACTGCATTTTAAGAAGTTAAATCATCATTTCTTAGATGATTAGTTCGCCAAGGATCAACATAGAAATAAATAACATAGCTTCGTGACCCAGCCATCAATAAAAAAACCAAGCTTTCGCTTGTTCTGATATGATTTAACAAAACATGCAGAACTATGTTCAAGGAAAAACTTACCAGTCAGACTCATCTTAATGCGCTCACTGCACATTTCATTTGTTTTGAATCAATAGTAATTAATAATTGAAACTGTATCATACCCATTATGTTTGGTTTTAACCAATGCCGGTTGACATAAACCAATAACAAGAGTAGAAATAGCCCTCTATAACAGTTTTGTGTATGGTTTCCTCATGATCTGCCTACGTGCGGATAACTTGGCAAAACAAGCTGGGTTGGTTGGGAAGACAGGGAGGGTATGGGGGGCTGGGATTGGAAGACTTGGTGGGCGAGGGTGGGAAGACCATTTGGAGCTGTAGTCTTGGGTATCAATACTATGCCATCCGCAGAATACCTCTCCGAACAAGCAGTGCATAACCTACGTGCATACATCGGAAAAATCTCTTTGCTGCCGCGACACAAAAGTATGGCATCGGTTCCAATAGGATATCAAAAATATGGGCAACAGAGGGGCATACTTGCTCTATGGAGGACTCCGAGTGCATGTTCCCGCCAAAATTTATACGTTCTGAACTGATTCAGGTAGTTGTATTTGCTAGGAAAATCTCGAATGACCATGATAAATGACAATCATTTCAAGATTAAACCTGTTCCACATTTTTCGTTATTGCAACTAAAATCGCATTATTGACGAAACATTTCATGATATTATTTTATCAGACTGGTATAAGATGTTGCTCCAGAGCTAAATATCGCGTTGCGCTCTCCACCACACAAGTGCCAATCCGCAATTTTTTTTTATTTTGGACGTCGATTAACGTCGTTGCAGTGATTGAATGTGGATTGCTATAGACAGCGAAGTCGATTTTGCTTTCAGACATAGTGATGGGTTCGAGTGACCTTCAAACCTAGAAACTGTTCGTTCACATGACATTTATCTGTGAATAAGTGATGATATATATAACGTTCCACTACAGCATGCTATCCATAATTATATATATATATAGTATATATATATATATATGATATATTGATGAAGGATAAAAGCTAAAAGTGAAAATATATATATCTCCAGTCGTCCGTTAATGTTTATTTCGTATGAGGTTTGATATCTCTGACATAAATTTAAACTATAGTATGGTAACGGCCTGAATGCATACACGTCGTGCGTAGATATTACTTAATGCTCGCCACATCGGATGCTATATTATGTGTGGACCTATTATCTACTCGATTGTGGCTCAATGCAGCCCCTCAATCGTTCAGCGGTATAATACAGGTACATTCTTGTTCGATGAACTTTCAAAATAGTAAAGATTAGGGCAATAAAGGCTCCTTTGATCTCATCGCAAGCAACGGGGAATATAGATCAGGTGGCACAAATCCCTATTAACAGGATTTCTGCAAATATAAAGGTTTGCGTTGTTTATTTTCATTAATGATGTACACAACCAATTTAGTTATTTACGCTTAAAGCTACAAAACACGTTCAGTCCAATAATAAAACCGGCTTGTCCTACTAAGAGTAACTATTGGCCTGTCGTTTTTTTGATAAGAAGGTAGTGGGTGACAACCATAAATATGCTTGGGCCCAACATACATTTGAGCACTGGACAGGACACACTACCACCTTTTCGAACTGTGCACCTTGCTGAGATATTTAACCCAGCGATATGTTCGATCGTAATGGAATTCCTTAATACTCCATCAACCTAAATGCCTGGAGGAAATCTTGTACTGTATGAATCGTTGTCCTTGAGCGGAAAGGGAAACAGTTTTGTCGAGATTATCATCAGGTCAAATGTCATGGCATTTATCTATTGCATATGTCCTTGGCGCAGTACAGATGCGATATCTCCTTATTATTGCTGAGGTGAAGGTCAATACAAAGTTACATTGATCTTTGCCTGGACTCGTATGGTAAAAATATAGTCTGAGCTTACCCTGCAAAGAGCTGACGTACACAATTTAGTGTGCCCCTTCGGATGGAAATGTATTTCTTATACGGTTGATAGGTTGCAATAGGCGCGACATGTGTTGTTGATAAAGGATTTTGATAATTAAGACTCGAACTCCAGGCGAAGTGTTTAGAAGAATTTTTAACTTTCGATTGATTTCACTGACTTTCTATTTCAAAGTAGAGCCTGTCTGTAATATGCAAAGATAAGTGTCGAACTGATTTTAAATGTCAAAGACATTCCCCAACGACATAGTCACGCGGAACCAATTATAATAGGATATGATGCAGCCATGTCAGAGGATGGGCATGGGTATACGATATGAGGTGTGCGTGAGGAAAGGGATAGTTACAGGAGACACGTTGGTCACTCATGGGTCTGACTAAGAGTGGCACGCTGTAATGACGCACACGTTTGTGGCATAACGTATTTGTGACGAGCCATATTGGCAATGGAAAGCCCCCGCAATATTGTGTTCATCAGCCTTGATACGTTGATAAAACCTTTCACATTATAAATCGCTGTGCCTGAACGGAAATGGAAACAGTTTATTCCGAAATTGCTATCTTGGTTGAACGTCATGGCACTCATCCATTGCATATGGCAAGTGCGCAGCACTGTTGTGATTTATCTTGTAACGTCCCTGTCTACGATTTATAATCCATAATCCCATACAATAGCTTGATAGGCATTCAAATATTCGACATTACATTGTTAAACGGCATTTTGGTAAAACTTATCAATCAATCATTTTTATTAAGGCAGCAATTAAATATGTGGACTATTTATGAACTTCAGTGATGTTTGACTATGGTTAATATTGTAAATCCCAAGCAGATAATTGTTTGTGCGTCAGCTAACAGCTAAACTCGAATGAAGGCAACCTGGTTGTTGGGGGTTATCTGTCCCCCTACCCTCCAAACACAACGTACAACATTAAGGCTGGCAGATGGACATGAGCCACCAAATGGCATTCACATTCCATAACTGCAGAGATTGGTTTATCCAATATTGTGCAATTATCAATTGCGTACTACATCACAATGACTCAAACATTAGGGTGAAATAATAAGTTGACGCATTATGTGAGTGTGTGTGAGTGTGTGTCTGAGCTCATGCTGCTAATGTTTAGCAATCGAAGTTCAACGCGTATATGTGGCGTTAGTTTTTTGTCATGTCGCATGATATATTGTCCAATGATAATTTGTGCCCAGCTGTAATGCTTATCGGGTCGCTTAAATTTGACTTAAAGTCAATACATCCTATGGATGTATGCGAACCGTTCTTGCGAAATAATTATGAAATGCTATACATCCTCCCAAATAATCCACATAGCACTACGTGAAATAATGTTACTACGTGTTACTTCTTAAACGCATCCCAGCAGACCGTGCGAGTACATAAGGCAGTTGACAGGTATTGAGGTTATATCGAAAGGATCTCATGCATGCAAAGTAGCAATTATGCGCATGCATTGATTTAGATGGGTCGGATAACTAGCGGTCACTGTTTGCATTTAAGCGTTTTGTAAGTTTCACTAGCTGCATGTCAGCAATAGCTGGGCCCTTATTATCAATTAACAACAAGAGGCAAATGTGTGTTCCAGCAAACACCCCACATACTTGGTGGATAACGAATTATTCGCGCTCATGCTGTTCCTTGCGTTATGATTAAACATGAATATTACCAGCTGTCAGTATAAATCTAAGTGCAGCTATGCCGCTGCTCATCAGCCGTCATGTTAAGTGCTGAAGGATCATTATTGCCAATCTTCAATTTCATCGCTGATGAAATTCCTACATCCAAGAGTATTAATGGTAAAACATTTCCTGGAATATCCAGTGGTAGTGTAATCAAGGATCAATTGTCCCCTGGTTAATGTCATCAAGGTTAATTATACAGCAAGAATTAACCCAACAACTTTATTTGTGACTTCAGAGAGTCACTTGCAATATTTTGGTGTATAACCGTCAGGCAAATGATAGCAAGAATGCAATACGAGATATAAAGCGCTGACCTATGAGTCTGGTGGTTTTGCATTGGACCTGTCTTACAGGGGTACACAAAAATGTGAGGTTAGCGGGTTTCAGCAATTAATACACTCTTCTTCTAGGTGTACGAACACAACGGTGACTGCAGAGCTAGGTTTTGTTCTTTATGTAGGTGAACATTGCATTATTGGGAATAATATTGCCTTATAATTGGTTCGAGGTCGCTGTGTGCGAAATCTGAAACCCTTTTCAGGCGGCCTATTAGAAATCTGTGCAATGCCTTACTTTTGCTACAACATTTACCAATTCCCAAAATATGCATAACGCAGGGTGCATACGTCTAACTGAGAGGGACAATGTATTGAAGCTGAAGTAAATGCTTAATTACGCAATATACAGGCTATACTTTTGCAGTCTTATAAGGAACTGGAGTTTGGCACAGAGGCGTAAGTTGTTTTACTTAATTACGTTCAATATTGCAAAACACATTCATAAATTGGACAAAATATTTCGTTAGAGAGTAATTTAATTATGTTATCTGTAAATAGTTCATTATAATTCAAAATCTTCCATTTTGGGTATTTAACTAGACATAACAGAACTTTTTAATGAATAATTCAAATCATATCCGATACTGTGACAAAAAATGGTGGTGCCCATGACAAATCCTTCAACTAATATCTAAGCAGCTCAAAGGCAGTTTGCCCTAATCACCTTTGTCAATATAGCTAAGTAGCAGCCCATCATAAAGCCACTAAAATGCTTTTGCAAAGCTGACTTAGACTAAAGCCAGGAGCAGGAAATACGAATGTATGTGTTGAGCTTCTAAGTCAAAACGCGGCCACGTAGTCATGCTCCAAGTAAGGCCCAATAAAATGCATGATTAGTCATTTAGCTAAATGCTTACGCTCATGCGAGTTAAGCTGTTTTTCGATGTACCTAACATTGTTTGACTGACATTGCACAAATAATCAGATATATATGAAGGTAACACATCATTGACGATATGAATATTTGATCTCACACAATATATTGGGTCATGGTTTCTGCTTGTCCAAGGGTATTTCTTCTTACTGGCCCTCTTATATACAAATAGTGATAATTGCAAATGGAATTATTATAATCACTATCTTAAAAACATTGCTAACGTACAGCTCTGTACTGCTTTCAACGTCAGCTTTACGTCAGCTTTACGACTGACATATTGTGCATGAATGGTGTTTACGAAAAATACTTCTGGAAAAGGTTATTAACCAATGGGTAAAATATCGTAATGTTGATCGCAAATTCACGATTGCCACGTTTCCTGCATTCGACGGCTCCTTATCAATACCAATCTGTTCTATAACTGTAATGCCATTACTAACAAAATCATGCAACTGCTAGCTCATTTCCAACCTATGACATGTTTAAACAAATCATTTCTGCTCTTAGGAATGCTATATATGATCAACAGCAACCCTTAGCATGGCAAGCTCCGACTAAAATTGGACTTCCCAAATCCAGGCAACGATCAGGTTATGTTTGTATTGACCTTTGCCCAACGAATAATGCAGAGATATTGCATCTCTACTGCACTACAAACATATGCAACGGATGAATGCTATGGCATTTGACAAGACAATGTTCTCTACATAACTGTTTCCCATTCCGCACAAGGACAAGTATACAGGTTGACGGATACTGTATCGAGGAAGTCCGTTGCCACAGATCAAAATGGAGGTCGCCGGGTTAAATGTCAAAGAAAGGTTCCCAGTTCAGAGACGATGGTTAGAGAAGAACGATATATGAACACCATGTGCTCATATTTTATGTAGTGGTCAATAAAACTTATCAGCTGTTCACTCCCATATGCCTTTTAATAAAAGCAACTTGCACGAAATCAGTCGAAAAACATCATATGATTAACAGCTACTGCTTGTAAGACAAGCTGATGATATTATTCCTCATTGTGACTTTTGCCGTGGCGTTTCACCCGGAAACCAATATCAACCAAACTGTCTTACTTTCCACTCAAGGACATTGATTCATTTACTGAGAACATTTGTTTGCGCACATATGTTGATGGAAACTGAAGTGTTACTCAATTGCCATAAAACTTGATGGTGGTCGCTGTGTTGATTATAATTAATAATAATTTATTGCTTGCAACATCAACAAGTACATACATATAAATTGCGTCATATATAAGTCAAGCAAGCAAAGGATGTAGACATCTAATGATGTATGAATTCAACAATTAATACAGCGTGTAAGTGCACAGAAAAACATATTGAAATAGTAATACCTGTAAACACTCCTTATCTTACAATTGTAATGACAAAGATTGATATTGCGTGTGTCAAATATCATTTAACATTTGGTATGGTTAATTCAACATCTTGGGAATACTATTACAATTTTTCAACAATGTGTTTTCTTAAAATTATTTTGAAAGAATAATACGACATATATGGTTTAATCAAAGATCTTGTTATAATAAGATACCCCACTCGTACGTTTCTGTTGTGAAGCTCGCGACCAGCGCGCCACCTGGTTTCGTGGAAGCTAAAATGTAAACAAAAGCGTGTGGCTCAATAGTAAAAGATAGATCGGCGATAGCATGTACTCAATAATACCGCTGTATTTCTAAAATTTAACGATTCTTTGATAGAGCCAATACATAAAAACAAAGCCAATTACTATTGACACCCTTTTTATCAATTTGCGTGACGATTTATTAACTACAATAATTTTGTTATGAACGTTTGAACAAAGTCGCATATATCAGCATCTACCCCAGGCCTAGCCCCGATTGGACGGTAAAATATATACTTACTCAGACGTCCTGTAGGGTTGAATTTACCCTTTTTAAGACACAGTCGGACGTTTAGTCAACCCTTATTTGATATTAAAAGATAAATCTGAATCATTGGTTTTGTCATTTTTGCGGCTGAAAATGAGATGTTGATTTAAATACATGCTCATGATTTCCCGATTGTCACCCGAACCTCCAGAAAATCAAGCAGCTGCATTGTCGGTTGATGGGGTGCACTATGCAGACGTATGATTTTATTATGTAATAATGTAAAATGTATTCTTGCTTATTTTGAATAACAATATAATAATGAAATATTTCAGAACATAGCATACACTAAAAACATTGATGCAGCATGCATTTAATCACCATTAACTCTCTCGCTCTATCTCTCACTCTCACTGTCTGTCTCACTGTCCGTCTCTCTCTGTCTCACTTTCTGTCTCTCTCTGTCTCACTGTCTGTCTCTCTCTGTCTCACTGTCTGTCTCTCTCTGTCTCACTGTCTGTCTCTCCCTGTCTCACTGTCTGTCTCTCCCTGTCTCACTGTCTGTCTCTCTCTGTTTCACTGTCTCTATCTGTCTCTCTCTGTCTCACTGTCTCCCTCTGTCTCTCTATCTATCTACCTCTAAGATAGGTTGACAATATGCCTCCCTGTCTTAAGCCATTAAACACACCAAATCAGCCAGACATATTTCTGCCCCATCTTACACACCATCTGATCCGAGTACCATGCAACCGACCATTTTAACAGTATATCCAGAGACACCTTTGTTCGACAAGCTCCACCACCACTACAATCTAAGGTGCAGTAGTCCTATATACTGGTGTGGATTTATGATAGAATAGTCCTCGCACATCTGCCATAGAGGGCTTTCAAGGAACTGAGTAAACAAATATCAATATTTGATTTTCGGAAACTTAAAACAAATAAGAGCACAAATAGTGTGGGAAAATGTCGATGTCTTAAGATTGTGTTCTCTCCATATGGTCCCTTAACTTACAGGGAATAGTTCAACCTGATGTTCACCATACTACATATTAAAGAAAAATGACACCTGCATGATTTACATTGGAGTTTCTCTAATGAGATATCTTTGGCTAGAATGCTTACAACCCAGGCTTTCACTGACAATGTTCCTTTAGCCTGGATAATGCATGTACTAGTGATTTGCTTGGGACAACGAGCCCTTCCTTCGCACTTCTGTAATTGTTCTGGTCATGTATATCATTGACTACAGAGATTGTGTTTATGCATATTGCACACAACTTAATTTCCGGGCAATATATCCAGAAAAATGTGGTAGAACATTCACCTAATGGGTGGAAAGGCCTTCGTCAATTATAACAGTTAATTGCAGCGCAGAAATACCCATTTGTGTTTGACTTCTAGTCAGACATACTCGCGAGTCATAACGAAGTTGGTTGGCTGCTGCGCGTAGAGTAGCTTCCACAAGCGTAGGGGGCGCTGCCTACACGGCGTCACGGAATTTGTCGGGCGAATTGCCGAGTGGGGTATCTTATTATAACAAGATCTTTAGTTTAATTATATAGCTGATACCATTCCACAATTTTACGCCTTGATACATAATACTGTTAATAGCTATTTGCGATTTACATTTGGGTACATATAGTAGGAAGTGTTGCCTAGTTATAACATTGTAGGTATCAGGCTTTCATTTAAACATTATGTACAATGGTTTTGGCAAAATACCTGAATCGTACTTGAACATAAATAAGAGTACAAAATATTCATACACATTAGATAGTGGCATAATATTTAGCATCGTAAAAATTGGGCAAGAACTGGTACGTCTAGGAGACCCTGTCATTATTCTGCAGCATAATTTTTGCAACTTTAAAACTGAGTCAGTATATTTTTGGCAGCATTTCCCCATACTTCAATACAATAAGAAATGTACGGATAGATAAATGAATAATACATCGTTTTCAACGTTGACAAACTTAAACACTTTCCTTGGTTTACATAACATTCCTACATTTTTGAAATTTCAATTTTACATGGTTGATATGTTGTGACCAATTTAATTTTCTATCAAGACGTACTCCAAGGAAAGTTGTACAGTTTTCATTCGTTAATATCTGGTTGTTTACATACAGCGTTTCACTTGGGATGTAAATATGCCGACCAGGTTTAAAAATAATATAATGTGACTTTTGTACATTCAAAGATAGTTTGTTTGTGTTGAGCCACGTTACAAGTTTATCAAGCTCTTGATTCATTTTCCGAATCATGTTATCAACATCGTTACCTACAATAAACATATTAGTATCATCAGCAAAAAGAATCGGAACTAAAACAGCTGAGATGTGCACAATGTCATTAATATATAGTAAAAACAGTATTGGCCCTAAAATGTATCCTTGAGGGACGCCACATTTATACTGCTACATTCCGATTGAGTTTCACCATACGACACATACTGAGTCCTATCTGTCAGATAAAGTTTATACCATTCAAGTGCAATACCTCGAACACCATAACAGTCGAGTTTTCTCAATAAAATATCGTGATTAATTGTATCGAACGCTTTGCTGAAATCTAAAAGTACTCATAGTACACATTTATCATCTTCATATGCATCAATAATCTTATTCACTAAATATGTTAAAGCCATGTTTGCACCGTGATTTTCTCTAAACCCAAGCAGACATTCATACAAAATATTCTGCTTATTAACAAAATCAATAAGTCTATTAAACATAAATCGTTCCATAATCTTCGATATGACTGGCAATACAGACACAGGTCGATAGTTATTAATACATGAATCATCCACACTCATGACAATTGGCACGACTCTAGCTAACTTAAGTTCCTCGGGAACAACTCCATGATTTAGCGAAAGGTTTAAAATATGCACTAATTGTGTCAAAAAAAGCGCCAAATGTCGATTTAATAACCCTTGTGGGTAAGTCATCCCATCCAGGGCTGGTGTTTTTTAACGACAGAATAATACTACTGACTTTATTTTCACTTGTGTAAAATTGAATTAATACATGATTTCTTCACAAATGACAAAGGGTCGACATTTGTAGCTGTAGTATTTTTAGACAACCTTGGTCCAATGTTAACAAAAAAAATCATTGAAATTGTTTTCTTATTTGATATTAGGTCTCCAGTAATATTAAATTGTTCGGGACACCTAGTGACCTTCTTCTTGTTTATAACTTCCTTAATCAATGTCCATGATTTACTCAAGTTGTTCTTGTTTATAGATAACATGCTATCATAATTATCTTTTTTTCATACTTTTTAATCATACTTTGAAGTTTGTTTTATAAGCTTTATAATACATTTTATTGCTTAAAGTGGGACACTTTAAACTTTTAATATACAGTTTATTTTTTACTCGTACAGATGTTTTAAACCCTGCCGTTAGCCACGGCTTTCGGTTTTTATAAACAGAGATTGCATTCTTTAAAGGAAAATGGGTATTAAATTGATCTATAACGATTTTATAAAAATCAGTATATGCTTTCTGAGTGTTATCGTTATGCAAAATATTACTCCAATCTACCTGCAGGAGTGATGTTTTGAACTGCTGAATATTACTTGCATTGTAAAACCTGTGCTTTTTGTTGATGGCCTCAGTCTGACAGGATACTTCTGAATCAATATAGAATATAGAAAATGGTCGCTTATGTCTGTACAATTAATACCCGAGGCGCCATTCTTTTCTGGATAAAAAATTACAAAAAAATGTTATCGATTAAAGTAGCAGAGGATGAAGTAATTCTTGTAGGTTTTGTTATTAATGGAGCAAATGAAAATGAATACAATGTTTCGAGACACTCAGCTGTTGGAGTATGCACATCAATATTTAATAAGTTAATATTTGTGTCACCCATGAGATAACAAAGACTATTTTCTTGTTTAACTATTGCTAATAGTCAGACATACTCGCGAGTCATAACGAAGTTTGGTGGGCTGCTGCGCGTAGAGTAGCTTCCACAAGCGTAGGGGGCGCTGCCTACACGGCGTCACGGAATTTGTCGGGCGAATTGCCGAGTGGGGTATCTTATTATAACAAGATCTTTAGTTTAATTATATAGCTGATACCATTCCACAATTTTACGCCTTGATACATAATACTGTTAATAGCTATTTGCGATTTACATTTGGGTACATATAGTAGGAAGTGTTGCCTAGTTATAACATTGTAGGTATCAGGCTTTCATTTAAACATTATGTACAATGGTTTTGGCAAAATACCTGAATCGTACTTGAACATAAATAAGAGTACAAAATATTCATACACATTAGATAGTGGCATAATATTTAGCATCGTAAAAATTGGGCAAGAACTGGTACGTCTAGGAGACCCTGTCATTATTCTGCAGCATAATTTTTGCAACTTTAAAACTGAGTCAGTATATTTCTTGGCAGCATTTCCCCATACTTCAATACAATAAGAAATGTACGGATAGATAAATGAATAATACATCGTTTTCAACGTTGACAACTTAAACACTTTCCTTGGTTTACATAACATTCCTACATTTTTGAAATTTCAATTTTACATGGTTGATATGTTGTGACCAATTTAATTTTCTATCAAGACGTACTCCAAGGAAAGTTGTACAGTTTTCATTCGTTAATATCTGGTTGTTTACATACAGCGTTTCACTTGGGATGTAAATATGCCGACCAGGTTTAAAAATAATATAATGTGACTTTTGTACATTCAAAGATAGTTTGTTTGTGTTGAGCCACGTTACAAGTTTATCAAGCTCTTGATTCATTTTCCGAATCATGTTATCAACATCGTTACTTACAATAAACATATTAGTATCATCAGCAAAAAGAATCGGAACTAAAACAGCTGAGATGTGCACAATGTCATTAATATATAGTAAAAAACAGTATTGGCCCTAAAATGTATCCTTGAGGGACGCCACATTTATACTGCTACATTCCGATTGAGTTTCACCATACGACACATACTGAGTCCTATCTGTCAGATAAAGTTTATACCATTCAAGTGCAATACCTCGAACACCATAACAGTCGAGTTTTCTCAATAAAATATCGTGATTAATTGTATCGAACGCTTTGCTGAAATCTAAAAGTACTCATAGTACACATTTATCATCTTCATATGCATCAATAATCTTATTCACTAAATATGTTAAAGCCATGTTTGCACCGTGATTTTCTCTAAACCCAAGCAGACATTCATACAAAATATTCTGCTTATTAACAAAATCAATAAGTCTATTAAACATAAATCGTTCCATAATCTTCGATATGACTGGCAATACAGACACAGGTCGATAGTTATTAATACATGAATCATCCACACTCATGACAATTGGCACGACTCTAGCTAACTTAAGTTCCTCGGGAACAACTCCATGATTTAGCGAAAGGTTTAAAATATGCACTAATTGTGTCAAAAAAAGCGCCAAATGTCGATTTAATAACCCTTGTGGGTAAGTCATCCCATCCAGGGCTGGTGTTTTTTAACGACAGAATAATACTACTGACTTTATTTTCACTTGTAAAATTGAATTAATACATGATTTCTTCACAAATGACAAAGGGTCGACATTTGTAGCTGTAGTATTTTTAGACAACCTTGGTCCAATGTTAACAAAAAAATCATTGAAATTGTTTTTCTTATTTGATATTAGGTCTCCAGTAATATTAAATTGTTCGGGACACCTAGTGACCTTCTTCTTGTTTATAACTTCCTTAATCAATGTCCATGATTTACTCAAGTTGTTCTTGTTTATAGATAACATGCTATCATAATTATCTTTTTTTCATACTTTTTAATCATACTTTGAAGTTTGTTTTATAAGCTTTATAATACATTTTATTGCTTAAAGTGGGACACTTTAAACTTTTAATATACAGTTTATTTTTTACTCGTACAGATGTTTTAAACCCTGCCGTTAGCCACGGCTTTCGGTTTTTATAAACAGAGATTGCATTCTTTAAAGGAAAATGGGTATTAAATTGATCTATAACGATTTTATAAAAATCAGTATATGCTTTCTGAGTGTTATCGTTATGCAAAATATTACTCCAATCTACCTGCAGGAGTGATGTTTTGAACTGCTGAATATTACTTGCATTGTAAAACCTGTGCTTTTTGTTGATGGCCTCAGTCTGACAGGATACTTCTGAATCAATATAGAATATAGAAAATGGTCGCTTATGTCTGTACAATTAATACCCGAGGCGCCATTCTTTTCTGGATAAAAATTACAAAAAAAATGTTATCGATTAAAGTAGCAGAGGATGAAGTAATTCTTGTAGGTTTTGTTATTAATGGAGCAAATGAAAATGAATACAATGTTTCGAGACACTCAGCTGTTGGAGTATGCACATCAATATTTAATAAGTTAATATTTGTGTCACCCATGAGATAACAAAGACTATTTTCTTGTTTAACTATTGCTAATAGTCAGACATACTCGCGAGTCATAACGAAGTTGGTTGGCTGCTGCGCGTAGAGTAGCTTCCACAAGCGTAGGGGGCGCTGCCTACACGGCGTCACGGAATTTGTCGGGCGAATTGCCGAGTGGGGTATCTTATTATAACAAGATCTTTAGTTTAATTATATAGCTGATACCATTCCACAATTTTACGCCTTGATACATAATACTGTTAATAGCTATTTGCGATTTACATTTGGGTACATATAGTAGGAAGTGTTGCCTAGTTATAACATTGTAGGTATCAGGCTTTCATTTAAACATTATGTACAATGGTTTTGGCAAAATACCTGAATCGTACTTGAACATAAATAAGAGTACAAAATATTCATACACATTAGATAGTGGCATAATATTTAGCATCGTAAAAATTGGGCAAGAACTGGTACGTCTAGGAGACCCTGTCATTATTCTGCAGCATAATTTTTGCAACTTTAAAACTGAGTCAGTATATTTCTTGGCAGCATTTCCCCATACTTCAATACAATAAGAAATGTACGGATAGATAAATGAATAATACATCGTTTTCAACGTTGACAACTTAAACACTTTCCTTGGTTTACATAACATTCCTACATTTTTGAAATTTCAATTTTACATGGTTGATATGTTGTGACCAATTTAATTTTCTATCAAGACGTACTCCAAGGAAAGTTGTACAGTTTTCATTCGTTAATATCTGGTTGTTTACATACAGCGTTTCACTTGGGATGTAAATATGCCGACCAGGTTTAAAAATAATATAATGTGACTTTTTGTACATTCAAAGATAGTTTGTTTGTGTTGAGCCACGTTACAAGTTTATCAAGCTCTTGATTCATTTTCCGAATCATGTTATCAACATCGTTACCTACAATAAACATATTAGTATCATCAGCAAAAAGAATCGGAACTAAAACAGCTGAGATGTGCACAATGTCATTAATATATAGTAAAAACAGTATTGGCCCTAAAATGTATCCTTGAGGGACGCCACATTTATACTGCTACATTCCGATTGAGTTTCACCATACGACACATACTGAGTCCTATCTGTCAGATAAAGTTTATACCATTCAAGTGCAATACCTCGAACACCATAACAGTCGAGTTTTCTCAATAAAATATCGTGATTAATTGTATCGAACGCTTTGCTGAAATCTAAAAGTACTCATAGTACACATTTATCATCTTCATATGCATCAATAATCTTATTCACTAAATATGTTAAAGCCATGTTTGCACCGTGATTTTCTCTAAACCCAAGCAGACATTCATACAAAATATTCTGCTTATTAACAAAATCAATAAGTCTATTAAACATAAATCGTTCCATAATCTTCGATATGACTGGCAATACAGACACAGGTCGATAGTTATTAATACATGAATCATCCACACTCATGACAATTGGCACGACTCTAGCTAACTTAAGTTCCTCGGGAACAACTCCATGATTTAGCGAAAGGTTTAAAATATGCACTAATTGTGTCAAAAAAGCGCCAAATGTCGATTTAATAACCCTTGTGGGTAAGTCATCCCATCCAGGGCTGGTGTTTTTTAACGACAGAATAATACTACTGACTTTATTTTCACTTGTAAAATTGAATTAATACATGATTTCTTCACAAATGACAAAGGGTCGACATTTGTAGCTGTAGTATTTTTAGACAACCTTGGTCCAATGTTAACAAAAAAATCATTGAAATTGTTTTCTTATTTGATATTAGGTCTCCAGTAATATTAAATTGTTCGGGACACCTAGTGACCTTCTTCTTGTTTATAACTTCCTTAATCAATGTCCATGATTTACTCAAGTTGTTCTTGTTTATAGATAACATGCTATCATAATTATCTTTTTTTCATACTTTTTAATCATACTTTGAAGTTTGTTTTATATGCTTTATAATACATTTTATTGCTTAAAGTGGGACACTTTAAACTTTTAATATACAGTTTATTTTTTACTCGTACAGATGTTTTAAACCCTGCCGTTAGCCACGGCTTTCGGTTTTTATAAACAGAGATTGCATTCTTTAAAGGAAAATGGGTATTAAATTGATCTATAACGATTTTATAAAAATCAGTTTATGCTTTCTGAGTGTTATCGTTATGCAAAATATTACTCCAATCTACCTGCAGGAGTGATGTTTTGAACTGCTGAATATTACTTACATTGCATTGTAAAACCTGTGCTTTTTGTTGATGGCCTCAGTCTGACAGGATACTTCTGAATCAATATAGAATATAGAAAATGGTCGCTTATGTCTGTACAATTAATACCCGAGGCGCCATTCTTTTCTGGATAAAAATTACAAAAAAATGTTATCGATTAAAGTAGCAGAGGATGAAGTAATTCTTGTAGGTTTTGTTATTAATGGAGCAAATGAAAATGAATACAATGTTTCGAGACACTCAGCTGTTGGAGTATGCACATCAATATTTAATAAGTTAATATTTGTGTCACCCATGAGATAACAAAGACTATTTTCTTGTTTAACTATTGCTAATAGTCAGACATACTCGCGAGTCATAACGAAGTTGGTTGGCTGCTGCGCGTAGAGTAGCTTCCACAAGCGTAGGGGGCGCTGCCTAACGCCTTGATACATAATACTGTTAATAGCTATTTGCGATTTACATTTGGGTACATATAGTAGGAAGTGTTGCCTAGTTATAACATTGTAGGTATCAGGATTTCTTTTAAACATTATGTACAATGGTTTTGGCAAAATACCTGAATCGTACTTGAACATAAATAAGAGTACAAAATATTCATACACATTAGATAGTGGCATAATATTTAGCATCGTAAAAATTGGGCTAGAACTGGTACGTCTAGGAGACCCTGTCATTATTCTGCAGCATAATTTTTGCAACTTTAAAACTGAGTCAGTATATTTCTTGGCAGCATTTCCCCATACTTCAATACAATAAGAAATGTACGGATAGATAAATGAATAATACATCGTTTTTAACGTTGACAACTTCAACACTTTTCTTGCTTTACATAATATTCCTACATTTTTAGCAATTTTCAATTTTACATGGTTGATATGTTGTGACCAATTTAATTTTCTATCAAGACGTACTCCAAGGAAAGTAGTACAGTTTTCATTCGTTAATATCTGGTTGTTTACATACAGCGTTTCACTTGGGGTGATAATATGCCGACCAGGTTTAAAAATAACATAATGTGACTTTTGTACATTCAAAGATAGTTTGTTCGTGTTGAGCCACGTTACAAGTTTATCAAGCTCTTGATTCATTTTTCGAATCATGTTATCAATATCGTTACCTACAATAAACATATTAGTATCATCAGCAAAAAGAATCGGAACTAAAACAGCTGAGATGTGCACAATGTCATTAATATATAGTAAAAACAGTATGGGCCCTAAAATGGATCCTTGCTACATTCCGATTGAGTTTCACCATACGACACATACTGAGTCCTATCTGTCAGATAACTTTTAAACCATTCCAGTGCAATACCTCGAACACCATAACAGTCGAGTTTTCTCAATAAAATATCGTGATTAATTGTATCGAACGCTTTGCTGAAATCTAAAAGTACTCATAGTACACATTTATCATCTTCATATGCATCAATAATCTTATTCACTAAATATGTTAAAGCCATGTTTGCACCATGATTTTCTCTAAAAACCCAAACTGACATTCATACAAAATATTCTGCTTATTAACAAAATCAATAAGTCTATTAAACATAATCGTTCCATAATCTTCGATATGACTGGCAATACAGACACAGGTCGATAGTTATTAATACATGAATCATCCACACTCTTGAAAATTGGCACGACTCTAGCTAACTTAAGTTCCTCGGGAACAACTCCATGATTTAGCGAAAGGTTTAAAATATGCACTAATTGGTGTCAAAAAAGCGCCAAATGTCGATTTAATAACCCTTGTGGGTAAGTCATCCCATCCAGGGCTGGTGTTTTTTTAACGACAGAATAATACTACTGACTTTATTTTCACTTGTATCATTGAGCAATTGAATTAATACATGATTTCTTCACAAATGACAAAGGGTCGACATTTGTAGCAGGAATATTTTTAGACAACCTTGGTCCAATGTTAAAAAAAAAAAATTGTTTGAAATTGTTTTCTTATTTGATATTAGGTCTCCAGTAATATTAAATTGTTCGGGACACCTAGTGACCTCTTCTTGTTTATAACTTCCTTAATCAATGTCCATGATTTACTCAAGTTGTTCTTGTTTATAGATAACATGCTATCATAATGATCTTTTTTTCATACTTTTTAATCATACTTTGAAGTTTTGTTTTTATATGCTTTATAATACATTTTATTGCTTAAAGTGGGACACTTTAAACTTTTAATATACAGTTTATTTTTTACTCGTACAGATGTTTTAAACCCTGCCGTTAGCCACGGCTTTCGGTTTTTATAAACAGAGATTGCATTCTTTAAAGGAAAATGGGTATTAAAGTGATCTATAACGATTTTATAAAAAAGTAGTATATGCTTTCTGTGTGTTATCGTTATGCAAAGATATTACTCCAATCTACCTGCAGGAGTGATGTTTTGAACTGCTGAATATTACTTGCATTGTAAAACCTCTGCTTTTTGTTGATGGCCTCAGTCTGACAGGATACTTCTGAATCAATATAGAAAATAGGAAAATGGTCGCTTATGTCAGTACAAATAATACCCGAGACGCCATTCTTTTCTGGATAAAAAAAATTACAAAAAATATGTTATCGATTAAAGTAGCAGAGGATGAAGTAATTCTTGTAGGTTTTGTTATTAATGGAGCAAATGAAAATGAATACAATGTTTCGAGAAACTCAGCTGTTGGAGTATGCACATCAATATTTAATAAGTTGATATTTGTGTCACCCATGAGATAACAAAGACTATTTTCTTGTTTAACTATTGCTAGTATGTCATCAATATAATCGGTGAAATCCGACACATTAGTATTTGGAGGTCTGTAAACCACACCAACGTTAACTTTTTTGTTTCGTACCAGAGCATTGCGGTATTTCTACAAACAAACTTTCAATACATTCATCATCTTTACTTAAATCAGTTCTTACTTTATACTGAATCGATTCATTAATATACAGCGATACCCTGCCACAAATGTTACCTTGTCTAGAGACATGTTCCACATTAAAATTACATAAGCCATACAATTGAGCATTAGTTTCAGTAAGCCACGTTTCAGAAAAAAAACAAGTATATCAAACGGATGATTCAGGGAATTCAGGAAACACTCGAACTCACCACGTTGTTTTGAAATACTACGTATGTTGAAATGCATCAAAGAAAATATCTGTGACGCTCTTTTAATTTTTTCAGAAACTTTGACAATATCCCCATCATAATAACAACGAATATTTTGTGTTTCGGTATACAAATTGCAGTCGGGATCAACATTGCGAAGTGGATTACCCGCAGTTTCAAAATATACAAACAAAGGATCAAAACATTTGTCATTCAAGTCGTTTAAAGTATCAGAATTAAAACCATGGCATCTCGGATTGATTATATTTTAAAATTCTTGATCGTCGACAATATTAATGAAAGGTACGATCGTCCCCATACATTGGACACACTACCAGTTATTGATTAATCTGTCGACATAAATTGAATCGTGCTTACTTATATTTGCTAAGCAGTTCAGGTGTGTGTCCTCATGACATATTGAACATGTGAGACTTAATGAATGCTTTAGCACACGGAAATTACAAATATTACAAACGTTATGTGTCATTATTGACGAGAAAAAACATATGTTAACCTATCGTACAGAGGAGTGCTATTCAACTTACACAGCATACTAAGACAATATTTGAAAGCATATAAAATAAAAAATAAACATTGAAACGGGATTAAACAATGCAAAAAAGCATTTGGCGTGGACATGACAGAGCACTTGACAGAGCGCGTATAAAAGAATCACAGAAACATTGTGATGCCGGTTAAATATTACAAAGTTCTTTCTCATCATTAATTGGCATAGTTCTGGCCTGTAGGTTCTTGATCAGCAGTTGACCGTCATAAGTCCAGCAGTCAAGGATCTTTCTTTCTTTCTTCAACTTCCTTGCCTGGTAGAGAAGTGAAGCTCTCTTCTGTGTGAGATCCTCATTTATGAATATTTGTTTGCCTCTCAGTAGCTTCTTTTCTTTGAAGATTTTATTGCGGACCATGTATGTTGAGAACTTCACAGGTATAGGCCTCGGATATTTCCCTCCATGTTTCTTCCCAACTCTATGTGAGCGGTCAATCGCCCCACACGGTAGGTCAACCTTCAATTCGTCCTTTTTTGATCTGTCCACGATTTCTGGGACGTGTTCATTCTCTTTTTCTTTAATGCCAAATATTCTAAGTGAATTTCGCCGCGAATACTGTTCTTGGTTGTCGGCAGTTCTTTCAAGCGACTTCACCTTCTTTTGCAATTGAAAAATTCGCTGATCTCTCTGTTCAAGGGCTTCTTTGAGACGTTAATTTCAGCCATTATGTCATCACAAATTGTGGATTTTAGAATGCGGGCGACGGAGTCTTCTTTAAGAGCCTTAATAAAGGCTTTTGTGAACTCGTCCTGATCCATACCGGTTTTCGCACTTTTTCTCGGCATATGCGTTGTTATGTAATAGCTAGGCTTGGCCACAAAAATATGAGTTTTCTTATCAGTTACTGATGTTTTGTGATTTCTCCACCGAGCTTCTTACGCTTTTTGATACTGTGCCTTTTACGCTCTTAATAGTCCAGTTTACATGGCTACAGCGTTATCCACACAATGTGAAAACTGTTATTTACTGTCTGTACACCGAGATTCACAACAGACGAGACGCCATGTCGTTAAAGCCATCGTGTTATCGTTGCTCAATGTCACAGTGTGTGTGCAGTTCTATGTCAGTGTGTTTGTTGTGTTCCTTGAAGCGTGGCATGTCAACGGTGTGTGCATATAAAAACATCTGAACGCTGTTATTTCATTATTTCCAGTATTTGTCTATACTATTTAAGCTTCCCCATTTATCTGTGACACCACACGAACGCGTATTGTAATATCTTAGGATATAATACAGCATGCTCAACCTTAAATACATTAGAATCATCTTGCATCACAGTTCACAGACAATTTGGATATGAAAGGTTGATTGGCTGATGATGTCATGCGACATTGCGATAGTAAAGAAACCTCGCCCACATCTCAGCAACGGATGTCATTTATCAACCTGGTCAAATTTTCAGTTTAGTGACGAGGTTCTCATTTGGAATACTAATCACGCATTTGCATTTCCAATCACTAACCACTATCGAAATAAATATATAGAAATGCTAAACCAGTGAAACATGCAAACACATTGGCAGTGTTTAAATATCACTTGCGAGTACAAACATCACTGTCGTGCACAATATAGCATTAATGAAAGGTGCATCAGCCAATACCACCAACTAATTGAAGTCTATTCCGTAAAGGTGATGCAAGGTCTACCTTTGCTGTGCTATCTCCTCCATCAATTAACCATGTTAATTACACGTGAGAGAATATTTATTGATAGTGTAAGGCATTCAAGTACTCTTTGCATTGATGCGTGTTTACTACTACTCTGATGCAGATGGCGCGTTCACAAGAAGGAATTTACGGATCAATTGAGTGCATAATTATGCAAATGTGCTATACGTGACTAGTCTGATTGCATAGGCATCAAAGCAAGTTATAGTGGCAGACAAGGACAAGCCCAGGGACTAACCACTCACAACAAGCTGCCATGGTAAACCATGATAATGATTGGCCTCTCAAACGAGGTTTTACATGGCTAGTATGCATCCGTTATGAAGTTAATAAGCGTCGCTAGGCGCAGCAGCATGTTGCCGGTACAGGACTCATAGCAGCTTAGCACATTTGGGGCCATTTTCATGTGCCTGAAATCTTTGCTGTCTAACTAACCTGAGATGGCATTGGTGAGTCGTTTAATTTAAGACTTTTTAATGGCATAATGGACACACACAAAACACAAATCGATATATTTGCATAAATCCTGTCAAAGGTAATTGCGTCATTTGTAGCAAAAAAAGGGCCATTGTCGCCACAATCTACACGATTTCAAACTACAGTCGAACACGAACGTGATGTATAATACCACAGAAAGATTGAGGGGCTGCAAGAAGCTGAAGTATTGGAATCATAGGTTTATACACATAGCGACATTGAGAAAGATTGCGGGGCTGCAAGAAGCTGAAGTATCGGAATCATAGGTATATACACATAGCGTAACATTCGTTTTATATGGCAAGCATTGCGCAATATCTACACTGCATGAATTATATGCAATCATTAACGAAAACACTAATTGACAGATAAATGCAATATGAACAAACAATGTCTAGGTTTGATGGTCACCAAAACCATCCTTATTCCTGAAAGCAAAATTTAGTGAGGTATTCGTTGTCTATACCAATCCAGATACAATCACTGCAACGACATTTATCGAACATCGGATAACAAGAAAGCGAATTGCCACTTTTGTTGAGAGCGCAGCGGAATATTAAGCTTGGGAGTAGAATTCTCTTATCGTAGTTAATAATGATACCATCATCAATCGTTTTTATTAGTTATACGGCTTAATGTTGCCAGTAGAGACACAGTAGATAATCTTGATATGGTTTTCATTTATGATAGTCGATCTAGATATTGCAAGCAACTGCCAAGATCAACACAAAACGAACATACTTTCGCGGGAGTATGCAATCCAGAACGTCATGGAATAAGAAGTTACGTCAGAGATGTCCAACCACATTTAGCTACACATTCATGGACGATTATAGTGCATTTTCGATTTTAGTTTTTATCTTAATTTAATCAAGAAGACACACTTTTTTGAGATTTTATCGGTATTATTGGAACACTCAAACTTCCATCTCGATATTCATTTATGTTGAGTTCGTTTTAACAGTATGGGATATATATGTACTTGAGGTAGCACACATCCTGCTAGATCGATCTATTCCATAAGGTTACGTCACTGTAATGTAAACGAAGCCTTTCAAGCGCACCTGCTCATGTAATGAAAATCACTTGTGACAGGTGTGGTCTTAAAACAACCGTTTATCCTCGTTGAATATATAAAACAATTGGTAACATATCCTTATGGCGTTGTATGAAAACATCGGCGTATCTCCTGTTGATTGTTTCACATAAGAGCGCCTTGATAAATTACACCGAGTGTTGTACACACATGTCTTTTGTGAGGAACTGTTATTTCTCTAACAGATCCGTCAAGAGTGAGGTGAGTTTTCTATATTTGATTAATGTATACGTCACAAACTATTATAGAAGCGTACGTGAATTATCAGTTGTGTAGATCAGTCAATGAAAGGTGGGTTATTTACCGTGTGAAGGCTGATACCCACAGTGTTATGTATGTTGTTTTACATTTTGCGCAATTGCCTCTACAAAGATGTCTTCTTGTTATAAATAAGTTAATTCATAAATAAGAAAATTTGCCAGCATCATGTTCCTATGATGGCGAATTGAGACATGGAAATAGATGGATATTGTTAATTTTTGTGCTTATCTTGCATTCAGAGGTGACCGTGAGTATTTGTCTGGCTAACAGTAACACAGAATGCGACGACTGTCTGGATTGACTTTGCGCGGCCGTTTTCAATGATCCGGTGTAACAGAAGATCGCTACAGCGCCGTTATTAGTTAATTCATGGAGGCACTCCATAATACATCAGAGAAACCAAGCTATGATGAAATACTCGGACGTTTTTCTCCTCATTTATACATTTGTACAGCAGACACACATATATGATATTCAAGGTCAAGGACATACGTTATTTGGAAAGCTTCGGTAAATCGTACGTTTCCGAAATCTGCCATTACGAGGCGGATCATTCATATTATATTCATGGTCATGGTTGGATGTTGTTATGCCTGGCCAATGTCTACTGGTAACTATGCAATTGACTATCGTGTTTAGTTTTGGTATGGCAAGCCATTATTGTACAAAGTTATGGATAAGCAAGCAATAGCTATATTACGACAGCTTTTATTAAGGATACAATTGCCACATAAACCGTCTTCATACCATGAAGCGTTTCATGGTTTGTTTTATCGGAAACATTGCCAGTATTACGTTTTTTGAAAGCACTTGTGACATGGCCTCCGTCATAAAATGTTGTGTCAGCTCTTAAAAGCTTTATAAATTGCTAGCGACAAGGATTTTTGAAATTATATCTGTCTGACAGCGACACCATATCGCAGCCTGCCTTGGAGTCATGGGTGTGTTAAATGACGATATGTGGCTAGCAGTGACATGCAAACATCTATATTTCATAGCAAAAACGTTGGTACCCATGTTGTTCGCGGCATGAAAGGCCATTGCAGGTAATGCAATATGCATGTACTTGCGGGTCAAAGCCACAGGCGTAGTATTACACCTACCCTTTGTAGTCACATACGCAAGTATTTTCGGCGCACAGATGATTCGTCAAAAGGTTATATATCCTCAGAAGGCAAAAAATGTCAAAGTCTGATCTGCGTACGACTGATGTCCTTTATCTATCCACGAGCTGCTCTTTGCTTTTATGGGGACCATGACTTTTGTGTGACGGACAGCTTGGTTTGAGGTGGTTTCAAAGACGGAAGAGAAATGACTGCTGATTTCTATAACTTAATGTACTTCCTTGATTTCACTGACATATTTAAAGGCCGCCTTACCACAAGAAATGTTATCCTATGTATGAATACATGTCCACGCCTTGATCCTATTGGCCTATGCGCGCAATATTGTTCCCGCTAAGCGGATGTTAGTGATGCGTTTCAGCACTGCATGTCTTCTCAATGAAACTCTCACGGATGCTGATTTATTTTATGCATTACTAACAACGATAGGTAAAGGTATGCTCGGTACAGAAAGTTCGGTTCTTCAGGTTCAGGACATCAAATGATACACGGAATTTGCTTCAATAATTGCACAATGATGTTAGCCAAGTTTCAACTTTGATGCTTCTGATATCGAAAACGAAAGAATTTTGTCACTCGGTGCAAATATCCACAATGCAGCGCACTTATTGTAGATATACGTGCTTTAGATTCGAATAACTCGGCGCGAAAATATGTGGTTTAAAGCTGCCAACCACATATCAATAAAACCACCACAGACCGGTTACTAGTCAGTTGTCATCAAATGGTATATGGTGTTGGTTTTATAGAACAATTACTGATACAGCGAGCAACCCATCGCAATTCATACAAGTATATAGCTCTGCGTGCGATGCGATATTAATGTGAATTGTAGCATCATGAAACTTCTTGCTGTGGTAGCTAGTCACGACACCCAGACAACCCACTGCCTACAACACTATATCCTGCGCCCATAACCACGAAGCAACTGTAATTGCTGTATTTGCGCCTGACATATTTGGGTATTTGCGCAAAACACAGTTAGTCATCTGCCGAGTATGGCTTATAATAGAGGCAATATCAAGCTGAGCATGTTCAATTCGCCTGAAGGAGGGAATTTCGTTTGATACTCAATAAGGTTTTTCTCACGACCTTGCTATTGATGGATTTCCTTAAAGGACATTATGTGGATTATCAGTAAGTCATCTGCACGTCGCGGTCATTGTAGAAACTGTTATCTTATCTCTGCAAAAATTGTAGTTCGATGAAACATTCAATATTGTATATAACAGGAGACATTTGCGAGCCCCTGTGGCAGTCATTTTTATTAAACAAAACTCGCTCCAAGTCGTACTGATACCGATAGATGGAGACAGATTATATTCTATCCGGCCACGAGATTAAGTTTTTCGATCACATTAATACAAAACTTCTATTACCCTCTAATTGCACTCTCGGACTTGGTATTATTAATCATCGCCATGGTATTTAACGCACATAAAGCCTAGCTTCGTAAGGCGATTCTGCACAGAAATCAAATGTTGTATTCACGTCTGCTCTAGGGCTCAGGCAACCATAATCGCTGATTTGTAGTATATTCTCAGGCGATGCTCTTTATTATTGAAGTAAAATGCATCATTCTAGAAAAGAAGGATCAGTTTGTATAAAATGTACCATATTTCTTCCTTGTCGTACATGAAGGCAAGTTTGTCTGTCGTTTCCGAATACTTAAAGTTCTTTTATATTGATTATATTTCAATAAGGCCTTTACGATTAGTGTAGTATAGTTTTATGCACTTCCCGTGCACACTATAAACATCCGATAATATATATATAATAACGCCACAAGACGATGTCATTGCGGAGTAAACTATTTTCTGATGCACATGTTATCTACAGATAAAATATGTGACATTGTTTACACCATCAGAGAGTACGTACGATTGCTATGAATGTGAGTGCTGTAATGAAATACCAGGCTTGGTAGTGTTGGTGGCATTAATTGATAATACCCATTTCCTAGTTGAATGGCGATAATTCCCGATTGAGCTCAGGAGATGGGCAACCAATCAAAGTGACCATCCAAGTCATGCATAATCAGTCAGATTGTTACATCTTGGGAACTGCACTGTCCTAAAAAGGGCTCATGTGTGATTTGGGGTTTCAAATATGCTTAATGCCACTATCAAAACTACACCAGATGCACATATTGTATGATTAACTGATAGATGACCATGACATCTTTAGCCTATAACTGATAGATCCAAATGAGGTGATTGATCTATTGGAGAATTGTTTGGATTACAAACATTGAACATTTGGTGACAATTTTAATACCAATATTGATGTAGAAGATTCCCTGATAAAAGAGGCTCAAAAAACCTTCTTTTGGCTAACCGCTGTTTAACTTGGCTGTCGACTCAAACCAGCACACTTGGTTTTGGATATCTAGTATTGAAGTCTAAAGGATCACTTTCCTGACTAAGTGATGGCAAAAGTGTGACACTGTCCATGATTGAACAATCATACTTCACATTATCAAACTTATAGGAATGTTATAAAGAACTTTTAGTGTATTGGAATGACATATACTAAAAAAGATCATGCAATATTCATGTCCAATAAAATTACTTTAGATGGTAGGTAAAGGGTAACATTAATGATGCAAGTATATAATTCAAGGATGTCGAAAGCAAAATATCAATCTTTGAAAAAAAATCACATATTAAAGAGCACAACCTACCGCCCCCGCCCTCCATCCCTACCACCCAACGCACTGCAACCAGGATTGTTGTATGGCGGACAATGTCACTAGCCATCCTAGTGGCTAGTGTCGTAGTCCATCATGCAATATTGTTAGTTACAGGGCATGAAGTCGGAAGACGAGTGGAATCGATGATCCTTGATCCCCTACCTTACCTAACAATACAACTGTAGCGTTTGGGGAACTGTGATACCGCAGCGCATGTCCGCTTTCGAGATCAGCAGATACCACAAACGAAAATATTAGGCTGACGGTGGGCAATGTTAACATCTGACAGATGGGGCCAATTCGGTTGAATGTACGTTTGGAAAGGCAATTTGTAAAGAAAATCAATGGTAATCGGTAACTCTGTCCAACCAAGCTGCAGGCACATAGTAACATCAACGTGATATCTGGGTATTGTTGGTCGTATGAATAGTGATCGGTAAGTGTGACTGTAAGCTCGTTAACCACTGTAAATTGCACAACCAAATTGTTCCCTAATATTAGGAGTAAAAATGGTGAGCAAATATTCAGCACGTGATACACAACACAGGAGCAGCTTCACAGGAAGCATGCTGTGGTTGAGGCAGGCATTACATAACTGTAATGTCCCAAAGAACATTTTATTGTTTTGCTGTTGCAACTATTTCTCGAAAACAGAAAATATGTCACTTTTGAGCGGGTCTGAAACAGGAAGGATACAACTTTGGTGCGGGTCTGAACGCAAGTGGCTGCTGTATCTGAATTCCACATTTTTCATGAAGCACGTGAACTATATATACCCAAATTAATTAGGGTGGGAACCATAGGCTACATTTGAAACAAGTTTTGTAATATTTTATATTGTTTGGTAGATTAAACGCATGCCCAATTCACACAGGAGTTTTTATTGACAATACACCAATATATCTACGTGATGTCACAGACTACGTGCAAAGTTCATTCCTTCCACATGATTTGGCCTCATACGCGGACGATATTAAGTAACTATTCCAGTGAGCACCTGAGTAGCAATATTAAAGCCGACGAACCCTTTCTCGACTTAAGTCAAGTATATTTCCAGTGTGAAAAACCCTTCGTGGCGAGTTATGATTTAATAAAGTGACAGATATCGCAGAGTAGAGATGACATTACATTAACCCAGAGACAATCAATCGCTCATTACACTACCAGCCAGAGATATAGCAATCTTATCAGTGATAGAAATCGCAAAATTGCAGTTATGAGCCCTTAGCACGCAATATGACGACTTGTGATATTTGTGGGTAATCAAAATCGTACCTAGCCAATTTCATAAAGGCCATAAAGCATTAACGGAGAAAGAATTCCGATATGATGGTCTTACGGTATCTCCATGGAATTGCTTCGCAGGGGTTCACAACAATGTGCGAGCAAAGGGCCAGGACGATAAATGCATTTCATAGCCAAACTTATTCACCTCTGTCACGGTAAAGGCTCGTCGTTGAAAGGACAACGGTTAGTTAATGTTGTTTTCGACAAGTGACACAGGTAATGCATTAACTCTATTTGATAACCTCCTTTTTAATAAGTTTACAATGAGGCGGCACAGCAGCAACGTGTGCATTATCGGGCGTCTCCAATCATCCCAAGGCACTAACCCGACAAGGACCTGTTACGCATGCTGTACATTATTCAAAAATATTTGACTTCTACAAGTTAGGAGTACGTCTTTTAGCTTGCTTAGGGACTGAAAAAATATGTGTCAACTTAACAATTCGTTCTATGGTTTGCGAAATTAAAGTACTTATTTGATAATTTGCATCACATTAAAAAAAACCAATTCCTAAATTTTTGGAACGTGTATGTCAATTGTTGTCATATGTCAATCTGTGCATGGAAGATATGGAGACAGATCAACCTTTGCCATATAAATAGTACAGAGATATCGCAATTGCACTACGTTTAAAACATATGCCATGGATTAATATATGGCATATGACAAGATATTAATCTTGACAAAATTGTTTCCTTTTTCCGCTTAACGACAACGATTCATATAGTAAAAGATTTTGTCCACGTTTGTGGGTTGATTGACACATACGAGAACATGTTGGAGGCTACTAGGTTAATATGAAATGTTAGGTCTCAAAATAGGATTGATTGTGTGTCCTGTCTAACTTGATATGTATTTCGGGACGATATGTATTTTTCTAACTTCTTACTTATACAAATCTTTCAAAAATAAGTGTCGATTGGACTGAAGATCATGTATCTCCATTGTGACCTTTGCCATATAAATACTACAGATAACTTGCATATCTACTGCGCGTATGTCATGTGCAATGCTCGCGTTCAATAGCGTTTAACCGTGTAAGCAATCTCGACAAATCTGAATGTCTTTGCGCACAAGTACACAGATTCATTTACTGAACGTTACTCCGTTGCCATAATACTTGGAGGTCGATGTATTCAATAATTGAACACATTTGAATGACGCAGCATATTTTTTTGTTAACCAAACATATGTTACCTAACATAAACCATGACACTATCAAACGGCTTACTGGATATTTTTAACATAGCAAGTCATAGACGTAGTTACTAAGCTCAAAGCGCAAAGCATTGCATTGGTTTGTATACATCTTGAATTCAACTTCACCGCCACACATGTGAAATCCATTCTTAACATTTTGGTTTTAGACTTCATGTTGTTGCGCAAATAGATAAATAAAGTATAATAAATAAGTAGTTTAGGCTGTGCATGGCTTAATAGGTATCATTTGATAGTAGGTATCCATACTTGTAAAATAATGCCTTCAGATGTTATACTTAAATCGTCGGCTCTAAGTACATGACTTTAATGCACATTGCATTATCTTTGTGCCAATCGAGAACATTACGATATACATACAAGTACGAGATTGTCTGTAGTTTCAAATGATGTTGCTTTTTCAATGGGGGCAGCCATAGCCAGATTGCCTTGTTCATTCTATTAATTAGTGCTGAGAAACACCACCACCACTTGGCCACAATAAGTGCTGAGATTGCACAATGCATGTCGTACATCACAATAGCATATTGTTAAACTATTCACAATTATCGGTGCAGGCAGAAAGTGTCAACATTGAATATTTAATTATTGGCACTAGGAAAAACATAATTGCAGTAAAAAACCTGGAAACTCTATTTACGTTAGAACGGAAAATAAGCGTTGGATGTGCTGATAAAGTCATTCATCATTGTGAATAAAAACCAGCCACTGCCATACCTCCTATATAGAAGCCAATATTGTTAACTAATCACATCTTCGGTGTCCTCCTTTTTAAACGGTTCGACAAAGTGTTCAGTTGGAATTCTTACAATGCATCTGCACGCCAATAAATTAACCGCTCGCAAAGTAATATTCAGTATATCATGAAAATACTTCGGCAGTCCTTACAAATCATAGAGTTCCGCCGCATCGAGACGCACACAAAGTTGCGGTGCACATTATTACAATAATGAAAGGTGCGCTTTGCATACAACCGGCTAATGGAAGTCTATCAGGTTAAGTTGATGAAATGGTCTTCTTCATCTTCAGCAATCAATAATATTAGCTACACCTAAAAGAGGTTCGGTTGATAATTGAAGACATTGAGGGTACACCTTACATAAATTAGTGTTCATTCTTGCGCCGATGCAGATGTTGCGTTCACATCAATCAATGAAGACGCCAATACTAGGAATTTAAGTTTGTAGATCCGAGGAAGAGATAGGCATTTATTAAACTACTGAATGAAACTGTACGTTTTTTAAACTGGCTTAGTGGTGTTAGGTAATATGTCTACTGTCTAGGTATTAGCTAAAATGGCCGAATGAAGCTAGATGCGCTTGAAACTTGTCTTTTACTTGATCTGATAACATACCCTCTTCCCAATGACTGATCAGCAGACACAACCTAGGCTCTAACCAAAATCATCAAAAAGGGTCAGAGTGCATTACTTCGCTATTGGTTATTAAAAATGCCAAGGTTTTTATTTGGGATGTTGAGTTGTTGACTCACACGTTTGCAAATTATTGTCTCTTCTATTTCTTTCTTAACCATTTGAATGTATGCTAACCATGAACATGGGTGCATAGCATGGAGTAAGTCTCCAAGCAATACTTCAAGTAATATTTTTTTTACCGTCAGCCTGGATCTGGGAGCCATGTTTGGAAAAGCTTTTATTAGCTCAACATTTGATCTATCCTTATGTCCTATATGTTCTGTTGCGTCAAAGCAGCATCCTTTACGTTTTGAAGACGCACTCTGCAGTGACCAATCGATCTTCTCTTTCTTTTAGATGACATTATCACCACCTCGGGACGTGTGGTGATCTAGAGAGCAAACGATGGGATTATTGATTATTTTTATGCTGCTATTTGTAGCGGTTTTGGACGATTGATTGAATGCAGCAAGTGATAAAGCGCGTATACATAAGCTTTGCATTACTATAACAAATATCATGTTATGTTTACAAAAACGAGCATGAATGCGTTACTCGATGGGAATGTTTATGCTTTGTGCATACAGCCATAAATATTTGCGCACAAAGACTCATCGAGTGTGCCATGGATGTAGTTTCTACCAGTCTATACATGATATCTGTCACGACATCAACAGGATCCGAAATTATGGATGAGGCTGATGCGGCGCTCCCGGTAATCTGAGCTTATTATGTAAATTTTTGAAAGTCTGATATTGCTTTACATTTTGAATGGTTTTCGCACAAACAATGATCACTTAGCAGTCATGCTGCACGTAGGTACCGATTGCCATAGCCTCAAGATATTAACAGCTGTCAATAAATATCATCGACTTGAAATGCACACACACAAGATCAGCAATATTGCCTAAGTAGGGGATTGCCAGATGGAATAAAAAGCGAACGACTATATCCGTGCCATTGGTTAATTAGTAGAAGAGTGCAGGCACAATTTATGGTGGAAGTACAAACGTGCTGTCGGTCTTTCCTTTTCTTCCCTTTTCGTTTATAAAAGCTCTCCACAACTGAAATATCCAGGGATCAAAACTAGTGGAGAGCACTTCTCTGAGTGGCGTCCTTGTTAATGTCAGGTGGCCCACTCGTGGCATGCATCAGCATTTGATTGCTTCAGTGACAATAGAATCGCAATTTGTGTATGCGCTGCAATTCAACAACTTGTTAGCTACTTAGATGGCGTTGTATGATAACGTTTCAGACGGTTTTTTCTGCCAGAGATGTTCCTTATTGTCCTTCTATATGTCAACGTTGTGCACATTTGTCAATTTATTCAGGTGATTCGTCATTCTGAAGGTTAGCGCATGCTTTTTATATTGAATGTATAAATGCATCGCCAAATGAAGCGAAGGTACGTAGGTTTTTCCCTTCTTCTCCTTCAAATACGAAACAATGTACGCACAATAATATGGTCTGCTTTATTTTGCAATGGGATTTAATTTAACCACATTTCAGTTTTTCAGGAACTGTATCACTCATCTAAAAATGTTGATGGCTTAAGTTTTTTGAAATCGTGTTAATCTTATGGTATTGTTAAACATGTCTAAGGTGAGTTCAGCTGTTTATTTATTATGTGCAATCACATTAAATAATGACGCGGGACTGTATTACACCTAAGCGACACAAGAACGCCTGTCAATTAGTTGTATTTGAATACTAATTATGGCCTGCTGTGTTGCCTTGAATGTCATGGCAAGCATGTTGGTATATGACACAGTAGGGTCTAAGTGAGCTACCTAAGTATGTAAGTAATGTAGACAAGCAAGGTCACCAATACCAACACCTGACAACCAATTAGCAGCCATCTTAGCATGCACAAAACGTCCTAACTGCGCCAGAGCCGTCACAAACTTTTACCACCAGTAACCCCGTGATATAGCCTTGGATTCGCACGATAGTGTGGTAATCTCTTAACAAGCAATGCTCAGTTATGCTAAATAAATTACACATCGCTAGTCTGACCACATTGAACACGTATGCACTAAAGCAAGTGATTACGACGAGCAAAGGTATCCCACAAACGGATTACTTTCTAACAGTTAAGACAATATTTCAAGATTTGCTCAAAACAATCGTTTTTATCCGGGGCTGCAAATATTGCGCCATTACAATGTGATGCTTGGAAACACGAAATATGTCGCTTTAATGCGGGTCTGCACGCACGTTGCCGCTCTTTCTTAATGCCAAGTGCATTAAGCACGTGAAATATACAAGCCACTCGAAAATGAACCGTCTCGATAAAAATCATTGTGATAAAACATAGGCTGCTTTTATAGAATGGTACTATGCTTTTTGCCATCGTCGCTTAGGTGTAATACAGTACCGGTCATTGCTTATTCGTGACGTAGTATGCAGAGTGGGCGTGGGGTCTGTAGCAACGAATGAGCCACATATGTTGGCTGGTGCCTTTATAACTGTAGATGGACAATTCACCAATGTATTGTATGTGGCACTGTGGAATCACAGATAATGTTGTTAGCCTGCAAGACGATGCACACAGACGGCAAAAAAGAGTAGCTCAGTGGCGGCACATACGACGACAAAGCCTCTCACAACGCAAGTCAGATGTTTTATGAAGCAATAAACGAATGACGCCGCTGATAGCAGCGCTTTTGTTCAAGTTAACATTTACTCGCGTGCCTGACTCAGAGTGATGAGATGACATTAACCTATCAGCAGCCGATCTCTGATCACACCATGCATGTTCTACGACAATGAACCACAAATACCCAGATATAACGAATCTTACCATTAATGGAAATGGAAAAAAAATTGCCTCAATGAGACCTCGGCACGCCACACGACGGTTGCGGTGCAATTTACATTCCCACATGGTTTATAGTGACTGCTGGTGATATGTTTGGTAAATCAGAATGGTCCCTATCCAATTTCATACAAGCCATGAAGCACAATGGGAGACATAGCCCTGGTTTAACGGTAATTAAGTATAATTATTTCAGAATGGTTCACAACATTATGCGAGCATGGTTGGGGCCATAACCGCGTATCATAATCATCCTCATTTAACATTGGCACGGTATCACTTCGTTGCTGTTTGGACAATGGTTATTTTATGCGCATTTTCTTGTGACTTTCTTTTGCCTCAATACAGCCACATTGGGCCGACTTATTAGCAACGTGCATTTAAATGCTTGGCCTTATTCTTACCTAGTCATTAGATCGATGTATTTAAAGATCTTTAACTGCTTAACATTAGTAGCATAAGCTAAAGCTAAACAAAACACATGTTTGCAATATTTTGATGCACTAAGTAATTGATAATTTGCACCATATTCGATAAACAAATCTCTCTAGTTATGGGATATGCATGCCAATTAGCCAGAATTAATGTTGTACTTTGTGTTCGTAAGGTATGGGAACAGATAACCGCCAACAATCTGGTTGCCTTCATTAGAGTTTAGCTGTTTACTGACGCACAAAACATTATATGACATGGATTTATAATATTAACAATAGTCAAAACCATGAAGAAGAAGAGGAGTTTGTCTTACACAAACAGTATGGCCATGGTTACTGCTGTGCAAAGGCCATGCTTCGCAATGGACTTTGTTTTCTTATTACTGCGTTAGCGTATCACACTGTACTACCAGATAATTTATCAACCTAAAATTTCCCTCTTAAAGCTTAATACTTCATGATGATAAGGAATAGGTAAAGTTATAATACAATGGGTTAATTTCTGAACATGTTTACTCCTATTAATCAGTTAATAAATAGTCCACTTATTCAATTGCTGCCTTAATAAAAAAAATTGGACAAGCCTTGTCAAAATGCCGTTTAATAATGTAATGTAGATTAGTTGAATGCAGATCTCGTGAATTTTTGGGTAATTAAAGATAAAAGGCACAAAGACGGAACCGATTTATATGAGAAAACATTTAATACTCTTCCAATCTAATTCTTTTTTGTTAAAAAATCCTTCCTGTCAGAATATAATAAACAAGGATATTCTAGACGGCAAGTATAAGTAGGACACGTTCATCTCATATGAATATGCGAGTTAACACATAAGTGAATAGATCTAGATAGTGACCTCTGCCATATATATATACTTCAGAGATAGCCTTCTGCATTGCAAACAGACCATATGCCATGGATGTGTGCAATGACATTTAACCCAGAAAGTAATTTCGACAAAACTGTTCCCCTTTCCGCTCAAGGACAACGATTTATAAAGTGAATGGTTTTATCAACGTATCTAGGTTGATGAACGCAGTATTGCGGAGGCTTTCCATTGCCAAAATATGTTTTGTGGTTCGCATGGTTCGAAACCTAAAGTAGGCTCAAAGTTCAACGCCATAGAAAGAAACATATTTCAAAGTTGGTGGTGCTGTTTTTGTTTTCGATCGAATGATATGTCTCTATACTGTGCCCAGCGGGAATGTCTAACGGGTTCTAATGTTTTTTGCGAACTGTTCTAGCCAAACAATTGCAATATGCTTAATATTGTCACAACGAATTCACACAGCACGGTGTGAAATTATGATTCTTAAATGTTCTTGTCGAATGACCTATCCTGTTTTCTGATGCACCTTTTACTATTTGACTAAGTTATCACTCCAGTTATCAGATATTTAAGGAAGTAAAACAATCAGTGAAGAAGGGGGTGTTCGGTGGAACGCAATAGATTTGGTCATTGTTACTGCTTGTCGAAGGCCATGCTTCTTAATGGCTTTTAAAAAATCAAATTTTGATTATTGCCGATGAAGTGACAATAATCACAATTTTCTTGCTTTCGTGTCACCGCTGTAGCGTATCATACTAGATTACCAAGCCCGCTTATCAACGTCAGCTTAACGACTGAAATGTTTTGCATGCTTGAGAACTACGATACATTGTGTTTTTTGCAAATCGTTGTAAGCAATGGTTAAACATTAACTCTTACTCATGAACAAAATGTGTGCAATTTTGCCACATAACCTTATATATACCATTGTTTTATACCATTGAAACGCAAATGACAACAACAAAGTAAAACATGTTGAGCGTTAAAAGTACATTATGTCACAAACTTGCACGTCATCAAAACGTGCCCATCTTAGTCAAACCCACGCGTGACCTACCTGTCACCTGCAAGTCCCCCATTCCTTCCTCATGCGCACCGCATATCTTATAGCCATGCCCATCCTACGACTAAGCCTGCGACTAGGCAAAAATCAATGTAACTTTCTATTGACCTTTACCTTATAGATAATAAGGAGATATCGCATATGTTCCGCAATAAGGACACATGTCAGATAATGATCTCTACCAAACTATTTTCCGTCCCGCTCAAGGACCAATATTGTTGCTGATGGAGACAGAATTAACGAAATCCATTGCCACGGAACATAATGAAGGCTGCTTGGTTAAATGTTAGAGAAAGGTACACAGTTTAAAGAAGGGGGGTATGTGTTGTGTCCTGCATAATGATATATCAACATTGTAATTTATTTCGGGCCCAAAATCAAACTGCAATATATCAGTCGAGTAATATTCATATGGTCAACAGCTACTGGTAGCAGGCAAGCTATTGGCACTATTGGACTGTACGGGTCTACACAGGAGTCCATTTATCCCTATTTTATCTTTTGCCATGCGTTTAACACCGAGAGCAATATCGACGAAACTGTTTTACTCTCCACTCAAGGACATTGATTCAATACCTGACAGCTTTTGATTAAGTACTTAGGTTGGTGGAAACGGCCTTAATGAGTTACATTATTACCGTGAAACGTGCATGGGGGCGCTGTGTTCAACGCTAACGAGGGGGTACGCGGTTCAAAGTCAGTGAGTTAGTTATATGCCCGGCACAGTCAATGTTTGTGCAGTATCACATAGCAAACTCCAAACGCTGTCAAAGAATCAACGGGCGAATTCAATATATTCGGTATTTACATACAATATGGCATGATCAGCTTTCGCAATTATCTGTGACACAAAACCAACGCGTCTTTGAAATCTCGGAGGAAATAATAAGGCATGATATCAGTTACATTACCATTGGCCAATAATTTAAATATTAAAGTAAAACAACAGCCTTTGGTTTATTGTGCAAACCTTAGCTGAACTGACCCAAGTGGCCATCGAACCGTTTAGTGAATAATTTAACCAAAGACCGAATCTTGGCAAAGGTCGATTTATCTTTCTATTGACCTTCGTTGTATAAATAATACGGACAAAGTGCATCTTTACTGCGCATAGGACATATGCAATGGATGAATACCATGACATTTGACCAGATGATAATCTCGACAAAACTGTTTTCCTTTCCGCTCAAGGACAACGATTCATACAGTAAGAGATTTTGGTCGGGCATTTAGGTTGATGGACACAGTATTGAGGAATTCCATTACCATCAAACACATTGTAGATTGCTGGGTTGTATCAGCAAGGTGAACAGTTTGAGAAGGCGGTAGAAGGATACAACAACTTAATATGGTCAAGTTGTAATGTATTTTGGGCCTAAGCATATGTAGGATCGTCACCCACTTCCTTCTTATCACAGAAACGACTGCATACAATAAATCGAAAAAATAAATTACATGGTCAACAGCTATGTCTCATTATGACAAGCTGGACTGAACTTGTTTCTAAGCTTAAAGATTAAATAACTAAACTGGTTTGATGCATCAAGAGTTCAATGAACAACACAAACGTTTATATTTGCAGAAATTCTATTAACGATGATTTGTACCAACCGATCTATGTTCATCATGGCTTGAGATGAGATAAAAGGGGCCTTGACACATGCATGTACTTAAGGTAGTACACACCACAAGATCGATCTATCCCCATCTAAAACCACAAGGCAGCGTCACTGTTAGTAAATGAATTCTTCCAAGCGCATCTGCTCATATCATGCGGATCACTTGTGACAGGTATGGTCTTCAAACCACCGAATTTCCTAGTTGAATTACATATCCTTACGGCGTTGTATTGAAAATTCTTAGTATCCCCTGTGAGATGCTCCAACGAAGCTCCTTTGCCGTCCATTGATCTATTACACCCATAGTCATATCACATATCTTTTATGCAACTGTTATTTATCAAAGGGACCGTCAAAATCATAGATGATGCATGCTTTCTCTATTTGATGTATGAGTCACAAAATATTTCAAAAGCGACAGTGAATTTTAAATTGTGAATATCAGTTTGAGGATGGCGGATTATTCACAGTGCTATGTATGATGGAGGTTTGGTGATGTTTTGCAGCGTGATTTAGGGGCAAGGCGCAATATAAATAAAATACACCGTCCTAGAGAAATGGTGCAAATTATGCTAGGCACTAATTAACTACAAGCTAAGAGAACGTCTCAAAATACATGCAAATGTGAAATGCCATTAGAAGTCGTATTCGATGTGAATGATCAGTGGTATGGCTGATCAAGTGTTGCATGCGATGGATTGCACTATTTCTTGTAATTACAAGTATGAGACCCCCTTTTCGGCTTTTGTTCATAAAACATGGAGTGCTTGACAACTGCATGTCCTTTAAGTATGCATTCACTAATTGAGAATGGTACATAGAGTTGTAAACGATATATTACAAATATTTACTCCTCATATGGTGACACCTCTCTGAATTCATTATGCAGAATCGAATGATATATAACAATATAGTCCATACATTTTGTGGTAGGTGTTTTAATTAAAGTTGAATACCAGGATGTGCTTTATTCGGTTGCGTTCTCAAGAACTTCTTGCCATTAATATAGTTTTATACTCAACTACTCCAAACCGAAAGAGACAAGGGTGTATGTTAACCGCAAATGTGGCGTAAGAAGATTTATAGACAATACATCTGCACCACCAGCACCTTACATAGTTACAACAACTGGATCTCTGAGCGAGGATGGCATATTCTAATCTGCTGTCAGGTGTAACGCCTCGCACCTGTGTACGCGCGCTCCACTGAAGCATTGCAGTACGCGGTATTTTACATGCATTTACAGCGCAAATCGTCCCGCTGTTATCATGTGTCAATAGTCGACTATAAGCACCCTCACGTAAATTATGTGTCTGTTATTAGAAGGCCTCGCGACGCAGTGGTCTACCCATGTCGATACATGTTACTCTGGGAGAGCCATACATTTATTGTGTTTTGCACAACGATATTCCCAACACAGACAGCAATTAGTGATGGGATGTTTTTGCACACGAAAGCGTTGTTAAATAGCTACGCCTGATAAATGAATGCTTTCACAATACAAACAGATGCGCGTTTAAGGCAGCGTACTTTTTATAGGTGGGACTACCGGCAAATTTACTTCCGGAATAATGCATGACGGACACAAGCGCACCTGCTACAAGTGGGAGCAGCAGACAAAGCGACTTGCGGTTGAGTTATCTACAGCTTCACACTTTTCATGTCCATTTATCCAACACACATTTCCCATGTATATGCCTCAACTACAATCAGCACCGACTCATACCTTTTATATCTATTCCCACTATACTATAAGTTGAAAATACCATAAGTTTTTAATATGCTAGTATCATGTATGTGGTTAGCCTACCTCATATACAACGGAATAATCTATGCGATCGACTTATGAATACATATACAGAAGTCACACATTCACATCGATACCAATATCCGACATCCCATTCGCATCCACCTTATTATGCACAAAGCATGGCGTGTATAGACACAGAGTAAACGGACCATGACGGCAATGACGGCTTCATAGCCGTCACCAATCAAGCAAACAACCCAATGGTATATTGTAGGACCCGCATGATAGTTTGCTTACAACTTAGTAATATATAATGAATCATGCAGACGCGTCATGCTTCACCAGACTGATCACGTAAGCATCAAACCCACGCTTATGCTTAGCACCATAAAGTCCCGTGGTTTCCGATAAAGCGCAGATGCTACAAAATAATAACAACAATGGCGTTGCGTCCTTACAATATACTTCCCAGACACAGGGAGCAACTAGCTGCTATTTCTGAATGCCAAGCCGTTCAGTTGAACTTTACAAGCCTGTGGGAAATGTACTGACTCTAGGAAATAGGATGTGAATTATCAGCCACTTCTAACACCAGATTAGTTGCCATTTGATATCGCTTGGTTGATTCAATGCAATGTATACTGACGATGAAAAAAACTGCATAAATCGATTGGGATCTATGTGGCAACACTACATACAACGAATCATTTCTCATGTATTTTGTGCACTTATAAGCCTTTAGCATGAAATATGACGGCTGGTATGCAGTTATATTGTCCCACAAGATATATACCTGGTGATATGTTAAGTTAGTCAAAATGGTTCAAGGAGAGCCAGAATGCATTACAGATCAAATCCCCGACTTAGCGGTTAGATGGTATCGCTATGGATATGCTCTACAAGGGTACATAACTATGTAAGGGCAACGGGTTAGGAGAGATAAATGCATATCATATTCAACCTTATCCAACCCGGATATCTCGATAAAACTCTTTCTCTTTCCGTTCAAGAGCAACGGTGCCTATATTGTAAGATTATTAGACACAGCATTACGGGAAAATTGCCAAAGAAGTCGTTTGAGGTCGCTGTGTGCGAAACCTGATGGCTTATCGGAAGTAAAATACTATAGCAAATTACCATGTTTGGTGGCGTGTAAAATATCTGTACATTCTGACCATCGATCTGCAGAGTGCAATCGGCCTTAGCATTCAATGCTTAAACAATTTCCGCAGTATTCCAAAATATGCATAACGCAGTGCACCAAGTGAAGTATGACCGGTTGGTCATATGTTTGCGTCGGGAAGTGGCCGAAAGGTTGTAAATCTAACTTTTGGGGTGTGGTTGAAGTCCTGCTAGATAATACCCGAGACTTTGTACGAATTTCTATTTTTCTTTATTTGGGGGGGGGTGGGTTGGATGAGAGGTGGTGCGTGTATGTGTTTGCAAGTGCATGCGTGCATGTATGCGTTTGTTGGGGGCTGAAAGAAGTTGTGAGTGCAGCATTTGAAAAATAAAACAGCGAATATGTCACTTTTGTGTGGGTCTGAAACAGGAACGATGCAACTTTAGAGTGGGTTTGAACGCAACTGGCTACTATATCCTAATCCACATTTTCTATGTGTCTGAAGAAAATCAGGGCGCGAGCCATCGAATAAATTAGAAAGTTTTATACCGTTTAATATCGCCTGGCTGATTAAATGTTTTCAATTTGGTTATAGGTGATCCGCGAAATGTGATAGGGAGAGAATTAGTCGACTATGTTGGCCAAATCGCACGGCAGTTTTAATGCAACTAAATATCAAATGTGTCATTGCAATGTCACAAACTAGGTTTTGAAGTTCATTCCATCCGGGAGGGTTTGGCCTCGTTCGATATACGCAGACAATATTTAGCAATATTTTGATGAGCACCTGAGTAGCAATATCAAAGCCGACGAAACCTTTCCCTTTGCAGAGGAAAATATTTGACACCGTTCAAAGTAAGTTAAGATGGAATCATGTGACTGATGCGCAGAGTTAACATGACATCACGTTAAACGCGAAACAATCGTTCGTTCATTACGCTACCACTGGATATTCTAGGTAACTGAGCCAGACATATATGAATCTTATCAGTTACAAAAATCGAATAATTGCAGTTATGAGCCCTCAACACGACATATGATGGCGATGTTTGTGGTTAATCAGAATAGTCCCTAACCAATTACATAAAGGCCATGTAGCATTAACGGAAACTGAATCCCGATGTAGTGGTCTAACGGTATCTCCGTGGACTTGTCTCGCAGGGGTTCACAGTAATGTGCGAGCAAAGGGTTTGGTCGATGACTGCATATCAAAGCCAACCTTATATAGCACTGTCACGGTATCGCCTCGTCGCCGAAAGGACAAATGTTAGTTTATGTCGTTTTCGCAAAGTGGCACAGATATTGCATTTACTCCATATGACTACCTTCTGTTTAACTATAGAGTGGCTCATCAGCACAGTGTACATATTTATGGGCGGCCCCTATCTTCCCAAAGCACTAACCTGATAAAGATTCTACGCATGTTGTACATTATTCAAATATCATTAACTTTTACACATTTGGAGCCTGAGCATATTAGCTTGCTCAGGGACTAATAATTGATATGTGTCAACTTATTATTTCCCCCGAACGTTTGCGAAATTAAAGTACTTAATTGATAATTTGCATCATATTACAAAACCCAATCTCTTAAGTTTTATGTGTATGTCAATTGCTGACATTTGTCTCTCTGTGCATGGAAGATATGGTGACAGATAAGCGCCGACATCCACGTAGAGCTTGATGCGCTCATTCGACTGTTGCTGTTTGCTGATGCACCTTACATTGTATGACTTGAATGTCCCCGCAATGTACTTATATTCAAGATATTCAAGATAGTCAAACATCAGTGTAGAGCGAGGTATTCGTTTGCATGCATTATATGATGTGGTTGATACTGCTAGCTTGAAGGCAATGATTTTTAATGACCCTCGTTCATTCATATAATTATTGTTGCTGATAATGTGGCAATCAACACCATTTTATATGTACAATTTAGGTATTCTTGCCTATCCTACTCTACTACCAAGCCATTAATCAACGTCATTTTCACCCCTAGAATGGACATGAAGAATAATAAAACATAGAATAACTTCGAACCCAACACATGAGAGAGGTTCGGTTGATATCGAAAGACATTGAGGGGACACAACCTAAATAAGTGTACATTCTTGCAGCGATGCAGATGTTGCGTTCACATCAATCATGCCAATACTGTGAATTTAAAGTTGCACCCTCGAGGCAGATATAGGCATTTATGCAACTACTGAATGCAACTGTACGTTTGTTAAACTGGCTTAGTGATGTTAGGTAATATGTCTACTGTTTAGGTGCTAGATAAAATGTCCGAATGAAGCTAGATGCGTTGAAACTTGCCTTTTAATTGTTCTGATAACATACCGTCTGTCCAATAGCTAATCAGCAGATACAACCTAGGCTCTAACCATACTTACCAAATAGGGTAAGAGTGCAGTACGTGGCCGTTGGTTATCTAAAATACCAATGTTTTTTTCCATCTAGGATGTTGAGTTGCTGACACACACGTTTGCAAAAATATTGTCTGTTGTATTTCTATCTTAACCACTTAGGTAGAATGTATTGCATCGGACAGTGCTAACCAAGAACATCCGTGCATTATATGGAGTTAGTCTCTAAGCAATACTGCAATGAATATCTTTCCTTCCGCCTGCATCTGGGAGAAATGTTTGGAAAAGCTTTTAAGAGCTCAACATTTGATTCATCCATATGTCTTATATGTTCCGTTGCGTCAAAGCTGCATCCTTTACGTTTTGAAGACGCGCTCTGCAGTGGCCAACCGATCTAGAGAGCAGTCGATGGGGAGTATTCATTATTTTTGTATGGCTATTTGTAGCAATTTGGGACGATTAATTAATTGCAACCAGTGCTAAACTTTGCATTTCTATATCAAATACCATGGGATGTTTACCGAAACGAGCATGAATGTGTTACTCGGTGGGAATGTTTATGCTTTGTGCATACAACCATAAATGTTTGCGCACAAAGATTCATCGAGAGTGCCATCGATGTTGTTCCTACCAGTCTCGACATGATATCTTCTACGACATTAACAGGATCCGAAATTATGGATGAGGCTGATTGCGGCGCTCCTGATAATCGAGCTTGTTATGTACATTTTGCAATGGTTCTCACACAAACAATGTTTACTTAGCAATATTGCCTACGAAGGGAATCGCCAGATGGAATCAACAGTGAACGTCTATATATGTGGGATTGGTTAATAAGTAGAAGAGTGCGGGCACAATTTATGATGGAGAGTACAAACGTGCTGTTGGCTATTTCGTTTTTATCCCTGTTCATCTTTAAAGGCTCTCTCTGAATGGCGCCCTTGTTAATGACATTTGGCCCACTTGTGGCATACATCAACATTTGATTGTTTCAGTGCAAATGATTTGCATTGTCAACATTGTGTATGCGCCGTAATAATTTAATTATTAGCTACCTAGATATCATTGTATGAGCTTGTGTTTCAAGTAATTCGTCATTTGGAAGGTAAGTGCATGCTATTAATATTGTATGTATAAATGCATCGTTAAATGAAGCAAAGGTTTTTGCGTTCTTCTCTTTCAAATATGAAATATATACGCACAATAATATGGACGCTTTATTTTGCTTGCATGGTTTTAATTTGACCACAATTCAGCCACGCAAGTTTTTCTTAAACTATATCACTCAACTAAAAATGTTGATGGCTTTAGTTATTTGAAATCGTGTTAATCTTGCGGTAATTTAGAACATATCTAAGGTGAGTTTAGCGGTTCGTTTATTATGTGAAGCACATTACATAAAGACGTGGGACTACACAAGACATCGAAATGTCTATCAATTAGCGGTTTTTAGATACTAATTGTGGCCCGCAATGCGGCCTAGAATGCCATGGCATAAATCTTTGTATATGCAAAAGTAGCGTTTAATATAGCTACCTATGTATGTATGTAATGTAGTCAAACAAGTTCACCGCTACCAACAATTGATAGCCAATTAACAAACACCGTAGCATGCACAAAGCGGCCTAACTGCGCCAAAGCCGTCACAAACCTTACCAGTAACCCCGTCATATAGCCTAGGATTCGCGCGTTAGTTTGGTTATCACTTAACAAGCAATCCTTAGTTATGAAAATGAGTTACACATCGCTAGTCTGACCACATTGAACACGGATGCACCAAAGCAAGAGATTACGACGAGCAAAGGTAACCAAACATAGATTATTTCTAACAGTCAAGACAATAGTTCAAGAATTTGTTCACAATCATTTTTATCCGTGGTTGCAAACGTTGCGCAATTACATTGTAATGCATGGAAACATCTGTACTGCGCACAGACCATATACAATGGATGAGTGCCATGACATTCAGCCCACATAGTAATTTCGAAAACTGTTTCCCTTTCTGCTCAAGGACAACGATTCATAAAGTGAATGGTTTTATCATCATATCTAGGTTGATACACACAGTATTGCGGAGGATTTCCATTTCAAAACTACTTTATTGGTTGTCGAATGGTTCGATACCTAAAAGAGGCTCGAAGTTCAATGCAAGAAAAAGATGCCGTTTTAAAGTTGGTGGTGATTTTTTTGTGATCTTTCGAATGATATATCCATATATTGTGCCTATCGGTAATGCATAACGAGTTCTTTGGAAGATTGTCATTTATCATGGTCAATATTGATATTCCTGGCAAAAACAACTACCTAATATTAATCGCCATCTTCAGCCTTCACGGTTGGTTGACAGCGTGTGACTTACTGGTCTTTCTTCACGGTCTGGTGCGGTTCTTGTTGTGGATTATGCCTTATTGTTGTGCGTTTGGTTGTCGGAACAATGAGAAGTCAGGCGTGAGTTTTTTTCTGTTTCCAAAAGACAGCAAAATGAGCGCATATGGGTGTCAAAAGTCAAACGTAAACACTGGAGTCCTACACTCACGACGGTTCGATGTTCTCATCATTTCGAGAATGGTGCTTATGATACTGACCCAGAGCTGCTCAAAAGTCTAGGATTTCGTAAAAAACCAAGGCTCCGAAAAGAGGCCATGCCAACTCTCGTTAGCCACGTTGGAGTTGATGACAGTCCAAGTAAGCGATGGAGTGCCTCATAGAAAAGGCAGCGACAACAGGTGAGATCTTTTAGCTTGAACCTTTAGGCTTGTCTTGCTATGTTGACGTATACTTATTTTGATGTTAATGAATTTATCACCAAGTTGCCAGTATATCAATCTAGCTGTTTCTTGTCATGCAGGTAGTAAATGAAATGGTATTGGCAGCTGAGCAGAAACATAAATCAAGTGACAGTGGTGAATCACAGACTGAGGTTTCACACCCAAGCACTGCCGACCTAGGCGAAGAAACTTCGCTTCTGACAGCATCCGCGTTGTTTGCTACACCAGGGGCGAGTGTCTTGTCGTCTGCAGAACATGAAGCTTGCTCTCAATTGTCATTTTGGGTGCAGGCAAATGTTTCCGTGAGTGTCACAAGGCAACTGCATTATTATATCTGATGAAATGCATTGGCAGACTTCTGTTGTATGTATCCATGTGTCTTTTCAGAGTCAATTTGTAAACATTTACATCCTTTAAGGCTATGATAAATGAAGTTGTAGCATACTTATTGTATTGATACCACAGATGGCTGACAAGTCCCTGCAGACACCGAGTTCCTTCTTTCCTGGAATAAAGAAATATTCCAGAGGTACCCAAGTTAGCCCATCTCCGCACTGCATCGGGACACAGTGCAACTTGCTGATCCAAAGTGTCACCACGGGCACCCAATATGAGCCCCAGGAGGAATTTGTGCAACTAGTGGACAGCGATGATGACATTGAAACTGACCCCGACTATGACTTCATTGATGTCAGTGATGATGCCGAGATGGACACTGATGATGAAAATCGTTGAAGTTGACCTTTAATTAAATGAAGCCTTCCAAGCGCATCTGCTTATATCATGCGGATCACGCACGACAGGTATGTTCTTCAGACCACCGAATTTCCTCGTTGAATTACGGCTTTGTATGGAATATTCTAAGTATTCCCTGTTGGGTGCTCCACCGTAGCTCCCCTTTAGCCATCCATTTATCCATTACAACCAGAGTCATATCCACATATCTCTCATACAACTGTTATTTATCAAAGGATTCCGTTAAATTATAGATAATGTATGCTTTCACTATGAGTCCAAAAATATTTCAAAAGCGACAGTGAATTATAAATTGTGTATATCAGTTATAGGAAAAGCAAAATCAACTGACAAACGCTCGTCGCTAAATACTGACGGGTCGGGGTGTCAGTGGGCGATCGCTGTCTAGACGCCTAATCAATTGCAGAAGGTTCCTTCCCAAATGTTTATTAGACGAGGTATCAATCGATGAATACTGACACAATAGCTGTATCAATACCTGCACGTTCTGAATGCTCATCGGGTGTCAGTTGCAGCACTAACGAAGCTGTTGATTTGAGGACATACCTGTTTATGGCCTACATTAAGAAGAGAGCTTCGTTATAATGTGTCCATAGAGTTGAACTATGCTTAGCACAGAGCTATGCTTTTCCACAGCCAATGAGACGTTAACGTTTACATCCTGGTAATAGCCATTTCACATCGAGCTCTGACGTGCAACGCAACAGAGGTGTGCAGTGTAATTCTTGATTTGGTTCATTACACTTTGTCAACGACGAACGGTTTCGAGATTAAGCTGACGGCTCCAGGTAGGCCTGATTAGTAATTAGGCGTAGGCATGGCCGCCGTGCCTTCCGGAGCATGAGTTCATTAGATGCACGGGTACATGATCCCTGCTGACTGGCGATTGATGACATCAGATTGATTCATGTTTCCCGGTCAATGTTCGCGTACCTTAATCTTGCAAAACTTCTCGGGAATGAATTGGACGCCGGTGGTTCATCACAGGAAGGAAAGCCCGCAGCAATTTCTGAAGCAGTGATGAGAGATCATGGTTTTGACATCATATTGTTAAGGTTGAGTCATATTTGCTGCGCGCAACGATGAACATGCAAACCTTCAAATGACGGCTTAAATGTGTATGAGGGTGAAAGATGTTTGCTGACGTCTCTCAACTGCCTTTTGCGCGATGAATTGCCATCATTGCAGGTTAAGCCAAGTGGAGTGCACTGCGTGAATAAACAATGCCGGAATGCTATGTAAGCGTAGACGTGTTGATTCGCCGCCCTGACCCAATATTCCCGGCCCCAACAAGTTATATAACACACCGATTGGTGTCACGAGTCGCCTCCGTACCACAATGAATCATGTATGTGAACACGCAACGCGCAACACTACTCCGGAAGGGTGAGATATAGTACACCCTCGTTATTTCCGAAACTGTCACATGCTCGATACAAGGACAACAACATTTGTATCAGCATGTTACAGCGGACAAAAGCAAACACATTAATCGCCCGGGGATACCCGAACCTGCACGTACTCACGCATGATAATATATATATAAATATATATATATAGATATATATAGATATATATATATATATATATATATATATATATATATATATATATATATATATATATAGATATATATATATATATATATATATCTATATATATATATATATATATATCTATATATGTGTATCTGTCTACCCTCTCTATGTATATATGTATATTTATATATAGACCTATATATCCCTATATCTATGTATATTTTTATCTCTCTCTATATCCTATATCTATATCTCTATATATATATCTCTATATCTATCTCTATATATATATATATCTCTATCTCTCTCTCTATATATATATATATATATATATATATATATAAATTTATACGAATGCGACCTTTTTGATACAATCGACCTACTATTTTGGCACACAGTCACATCTTGGCACACGATCTGAGTGCCAAAATAGTCAAGAGCTTTTTGAGTGCTTTGTTCTGCAAATTTTTATTTTAAATTTGTGTTACCTGGTAAATTATCTCTATTCACATTCATCCATTGCAAGACTTAAACCCCTGCATCGCGCAGGTGGTAGTTTGGGACGTTTGAAAAATTTTATATATTGGACTGACGACCATTTTGGTACTCGGTATTTAACAGCTTGTTTCTCGTTATTATCCGATATATCATTATCCCAACTTCTGATATATTGCTTAGAATAACTTCCTTCACAAAGATATTCTACACACGTGACATTCGATAGAGGGAATAAAAAATATATATATTTGGTCTCGACGTTTTCCAATGATATATATTCGCCCAGAAAACCGAAATGCTTCGGCTTGTCGGATAATTCTTAAGGCACCTCGTGCTTTGAGACGAAGTTGCGTTGCGGGCCGAGAATATCTTACGATTTGGTAAGCAATAACCACAACTCTTGAATATATTATAGCGTTATTTAAGACACTTAGACCCAGGTCAACCAGATGATAGCAAGAAAAAGTATATAATGTCGCTAATGTGGGTTCTTAGCCTTGGCTTTCTAATATCGTCCACTGTGACATTTTGTGATTGATCTAAATCATGACAACGCTGGTTCGATAGATTGGATATATTGTGTGGTATACTCAATTTGACATATAAATGGAATCTGGTCAATGTTTGAGGTACATTACTTTAGCTATGTGCAGTCAAGTTATGTTGGTTAGTCGCGTTTGTCACAACGTATGTATATGTATGTATGTTTGTAAACAACATTTTGATGCGCGATACAGGTCGCAATCTTTATTTTCAATCGTCATCATAAAAAATGCGTTAAACCAAGATGTTCGCATCATTATGTAGCTCATTCTAATTGCAAACTAGAACGAGTAAATTGTTTAAGCATATAGGATGGAACATAACACATATATGTAAACTGAGCTATTTAATAACAATTAATATGTTCCATTTTACCTTGATGGCAGTGCTGATATAGATGTATATGGAATTATCACTATATATATTCTTGATCATTTCCTTATCGATGAGTCATGTATGCACCATATATGGTATAAAATGGGTTATGTGTTTATTTGCTGCTAAAAGTGTCATGTTGATTCAAAAGAAACTCTTATCCCCAACCTACCATTATAGTTGGAAGCGTAAGTGATAGTATTATTGATTTCATAGAATCGACGAATGTTTGCACACTTATTCATAACCCCTCTAAATTCTAATATTGGGAAACTGCCACTCACTTATAGCCATTGATATCACATAACCACCACCAGCGTTATTATGCTGTTCCCCTCTCAAAAGCTGCTCACGCGGTCTGAGAGACACAAGCGCCCATGCGCCCGCCCATCCAGTCCGCTAAGACTTCCGAACTTACATAGTAAGAATAGCTCCTCAAATAACACCCACTTTGTTGTATTCTGAGTATCATGACATAGTTCTTCCGTATTTGTTAAAAAATACGGGATGGAGAGAAGAGGTGAGTTTCCCAAACAATGCAGGTCAAATAGTTCATTGGGATGTTCCAAAAAGCAGGGTTGATAGATTCAACGGTATGACATAGATTATTCAAAAAGTAATTTAAGCAAAGTCGCAATATGAAATCTCCCAAGGACGCGGATTGTTGCCATGACGCCGAAGCTATATGGCGTTGAGAGATTTCTCTGGGAAAATAAGCTGGATACATGGTGTCTTTGAATTAACCGTACCATTTCATTCTTAGTCCCAGGGAAGAGATAATCATACGGATGTGTCTCCTTTTTGTTGTGGTAACTTACGTCACCGCTGCGCTCCAAGGCCGTTAACGTGACGGCGTTGCATTAAAGCGTATGACACCCATGAGGAGTAAATCACGTCTCCCCGGACCGCCCGGGCCTTTGAGGCGGCAACGCAGCAACAAGTGCCCAGCTGTCTAGACTGCAAGCCTTCAATAACGAAGCCTGCTAAAAAGTCGGCGAGTGTCGGCGAAATTCAAGTTGAACTTGGGGTCTTCTGGCCTGGCGGGTGTCGACGCGGTCTCGCCTTCCTCCCAGTCGGGGGATCTCTGGGGCTTGCAGCGGCGCTTTGCTTCATGGGGTCGGAGATTTCCGGGGCTACTACCGCCGTGACGTGCCTGCAGGTGGGGGCGACGGGCGTTATGCCTCTGCCCCGCATTCCTCTCGGTTTTCATGGTCAGAAAGTACTCCGCCCACCTCACGCTGCGTTTCTTGGGACCCCTTACCGCCATCCTGTTGCCAGCCCTAGGGGAATGTGGGGTAATATCGTCCCCTCCCCCCGTAGGCAGCTCCCCACCTCCGCCTGTTCCATGAAGATTATGCGGTTCCCAAAGAGACTGTTGCCTTTCACAACTCCGTCAGTGCCATTTGTCGGGAGTGCGAGAGGTAACGCGGATCTCCGATATACTGAGCATCCCGAGATGCGGCGCACCTCACCCTTTGCGGCACCCTCAAACCCTCCGCGAAGCAATAGACCTGGTAAAGGTTACCAACAACAGAACCAGACATGCTTCGGTAAGCAGTCCCGGAAGCGGGGAAGGGAAGAGGAAGGGGTACCCCCTAGGGTTTCAGCGGTCACTAGCCCTAGTGAATCCAGCAAAGTATAGAACCTCACGCGCATGATGAACCAATTGCAGCGCGAGGTTCTGACTCGACTAGGGCCTTGCAAAAGTTGAAAGATCCAGGGGCACCCAAGGTTATCTTAAGTCCCCCCCCCCCCCCACTACAAGTCACCCAAAAGGGAAGTTGGGTCCTGTTTTCGTTGTTGGGAAACAGGGGCACTTCAAAAGGGAATGCCCAATGGCCCGGGAGGAGGGAGTCCCAGAACTCCCCAGGGGACCAAGTCGGGAAACGCCCATGGACATTATTTATCTATGTTTCAGCATTACTATAAGTATAATTAACACTGGTATATTTAATATTCCTTAGTAGCTCTTTAGAAACTTAAACGTATGTACACTAATATGTAAAGGAAAGTTAGAGACATTTAAGAGTTTTGAAAATATTTAAGAGTGAAATGTTTATCAATGAGGATTATTGTTTACAGAAATGTTGGCGGAACAGCATCCAGCACAAGTTGTGCAATTCCAGAAAAGGAATCAGAATGGATTTGGAAGAGGTGCACACCCACAAGCGACCTAAAAAGAAGTCATCACTAGATTCCTGCATTGAGGCTTCAAAGAGGACTTGGTGCCTCAAAACTACCTTCCCCAGCAGTCTGAAAGTGAAGACGATTCTACCATTGTGGCCCACAGGAAGTGGCTCCAGAAAGAGTTTGCAAAGGTGAGAGGGGCTGTTGACAAAAACAAGGTAGCTGAGAAGATGAGAACTATGTGCCTAACGACGTGTCTTTGCGACAGACGGAATGCCAGTGCCTCAGTGCACTGAGCAACACCCATGGTTGCAGGGAAGAGCAGGGGTGAGATATTATACATGGGCCATATTTTAATACAAGCATATGTGATTTTGAATAGTATCATAGTGTTTGAAGTCTATATTTTATTAACTGATTTCCCATTGTATAATTGCACTGAATCATTAATTAATTAATGACTGTTAAGACTTTGTTGGTCGCAGCTGTATGCAGAATTTACTAGACTGGGGCCTAAGGTAGAGAGTGGCAACATTGGCAAGCTCCTTCTGTCTAGTCTCCATCGCTTTGGATGGGGCATTATGGAACTTCTTAGGCGGCAAAAAATATGCCGTTTCAGACTGAAGGAGATGATGTCGGGAATGAACCTGTTAAGGGACCAAGTAGAGAGAGCAGGTAAAGAATCCCAATTTACCGTATTCATCATCTACCAACCAAATAACTGCCGCATATTGTGCTTCAGGTTCCTGGTAGCTACAATAGTGTCATTTTCTTACTATTTATTTAGTTATTTTTACGTTGGTTCGATCATATACTAAACTTGATGTTGCTTTACAACATGGATTCCAATATCTACCCCATTTTGTCTGTGTCATTGCCATCTCCCAGTGGCCCATGCAGCTATAGTTATCACCGGTCTGCCAATACTTTTCAAGGAAAAATCCTTTATCCTTGAAGGCACACTCAAGGTAATTTTCGGTTTATATTTCATCATGTATTATTATTAAGCTAAATAATGACTAGGTAAACAATGATTGTTCCTTATAGCTTCTGTCTAAGGCCCTCAAATTCGCCCGCGGTCCTCCTCCACTGGCAACCTCCGATGTCTCTGTTGTCTCAGCTCGGATCCAATGAGGGCTGAACCTTGTGATAGGATCGAGGGGAGCGGAGCGGGACAGAAGTCTGCTAAACCGGAACCTCAGCTATCCGTGGCCTTCGATTCCCACTTCCACATGGACAGGGCCCTGACTTCCCCTGGGGGCATTCCACAGAATTCCGGGCCACGTAAGTTGTTCATGGCTGCCATACCCCAGTCTGCCTTTGCTGTCGTGGTTGGGGGTGCTGTGGCCAATATTGTAATTTCTCAAGCCTGCTTACCTTCTGCTGTAGTAGGATCGAGGGGAGCGGGGCGGGGCAGAAGTCTGCTAAACCGGACCCTCAGCTACCCATGGCCTTCAATTCCCATTTCAACATGGACAGGGCCCTGACTTCCCTGGGCCTTTCACGGAATTCCGGGCCACGTAAGTTGTTCATCACTGCCAAACCCCAGTCTGCAATCGCTGTCGTGGTTGGGGGTGCTGTGGCCAACTATTGCGACCATGCCACTTATCCCATTGTCGATAAAATTATCGACCTGGGGCAGCAAAAAGAGAGGGTCGCGATTGGTCTCCACCCCAAGCACGCATCAAAGTTAATATCGGACCAAATGCAGGTGATGTCCAGCTTTCTCAAACGGTCCGAAGTTGTCGGCCTTGGGGAGGTTGGCGTAGACCATTCAGTCCTCCCTGCTAAATGGCGGACTCAACAACATGCCCTACTCCACGTGCTATCCCTCCTGGAGCCCCGGCATGTGCTGGTTTTGCACATCCGAATGAAGGGAGATGACGACACAGAGGCATATTGCTGTGTCCTGTGTCAACTGCTTGGTCAGGTGCCCAGAGAGCGGCGGATTCACCTTCACTGTTTCTCGGGATCTGGTGATAATCTAAAAGTTATTCGAGTTTCGGAGAGTTATCCGGTGTTTAAGCGGCACAATCGACAACTTTTATGGTCTCGATATATTAAAAGAACAAAATGTATCATTGCATCGTTTGTTGTCAGTGGTCATTTACATGAGACTACCAAACGGCCCAAAAACAGCCCTGTCCAAACGAGATCGGCGACGCGTTTGTCCTTACCTCAGGTCAAAAAATCGTGGTATCGGTCCGAATGACTACATAAGTTTCATGAATATTTTGAGCGCCTATAAAACCGTCAATTAATGTCCGATGGTAATACAAATTGGGTCACATGTACTCCGTCGGATCCCCAAATTTCAAACAAAGTCTAGTACTGTGGTGCACATTTGAGTTTAAATGGTCAAGTGTGCAATTTGATTGAATGAGCGTATGTGTCCAGACTTCGCAGGTAGGACATAGTGTTAATACAATTTCTTCAATATTCATTTTGCAGGTCTGACAGATAAGTCATCATGTCGTATGGGGATAGAATGGTAACTTATTATTTCATTTATCAGTAACAGTGTTCCCCATTCCCCAGGTTTTATTGCCTCAAGTCTACACTAGAACATTTGACGTTTTCTGCAGTTGTAAGCATATTAAATGTGGTTCACATTATTATGATAACAATGTATGAGCTAAGTCAACATTTTTATTTATTTCAGCTTCGTGCTTTGTGTGAGGGGTTTATTAGCTTGCGTATGGTAGCCAGCACGCGTTGCAGGTAAATCCTACCGGCATGAACGACGTGCGTAGCCCATTGGAGTTTGCCGGCGAGGCTTTGCAACCGCTTTAGAGAGGCGGGCGTTTTGTGCGAAATTGCTGCAGAAGTTGTTTGAAGGCCTGTGCCTTGTCGAGCGCGGGAGGCTGAGGGTGCAGTCGGAGGTGTCGATTGAATGCCATTTCTCGTAGTATGTGTTTCTTTACCTCGGGATGTGCTGCAAGGGCGGATTTGTAGCGATTGGTCTTTACCTGGTGATGGGGCATGTCATTAATAATAGGGAATCCATGAGTGATGCCGGACAAAAGATATTGTTGGTCAGTACTTCAGAAGCTTTTATAACGATTTCCCTTATGAGACTTCATTCAATAACCCCTGATCCATCCATGGAACTCACGAAGTCTACATATGCGGTCTTATTCTCAATGACCCCGCCTTGTTTACTTTCTGTATGGTCATGTGACCAAAATAATCAAGTGCGACCGTAAAAGTCAAGTACCTTCTTGACAAACTGCCAAATATACATTATTCACACAGTATTCAACACTGTTGGATCATTGAATACCATATAATAACAAAACACTTGATATAAAAACCCATTCCTACGATCGAAGCTACCAAATTCACTCTTTGACCCTAGCCATGATAATCTGACCCCAGATGAACGACAGATCGGCGAAATATAGAGCGAACAACTAGCAGGCGATTACCAAAGTCAAGTTACATAAAATTGCCAATCTGATAAATAATGATCATTAGAATTAAATTTAACTTATTTTATCACAGCCCTGGATAAGAATGATACGATTGTTACAGTATTTCGGCTAATAATGACATTTCTTAAATTACGAAACTCGTAAACATTAACTCTACATTAGACTGCTTCCTCGTGACTTCGCGGAAAGCATAGAAATTTGTTGTTAAATACGGATTTCCCAAAAAATACATTCTGACATGGACGGAAAAGAAGCTGTGTCGGTAAAATAATATACCATCTCTATTACTGCGGGTTCTGTATTACCTAATCCGCCTTTTACCCCTTCCCTGACCGAATTTATATCCATGACCCAATTCCTTTGACGGAACGACCGCTATCAGCTGATCGACAATTTAGGCCTTAGCAGCATTCGTTTCAATACTGTTGGATGGTTGAAAAGCAAATTGTTGTTTGACAGACTTGTTTGGCTATTATAGCTAAGACTGTTCGGTGATATGTAAATGCAAAGAGAACTTGACTATGAAACATCAACCTAATAATTTTAACGATTAATAGTAATAGTAATATGTTGGGAATAAGGCTAGAACCTGTAGGTCCAATCTGGGCGTTTAGACTATAAACCACTGCTGGATGCATGCCCGGGGGAAGGATCAGGGGTCGGACAGAAGGTCGTATTGGTGGGCGGTCCAGATGGACTTTGGGTTGTGTTTCGCGTCATCAACAATACGGCGTTCGAAGTCGGTACGGAGTCGACGGGAGAGCGATCGCAGTGCATTCCTGACCTTTTTGTAGCTAACATGGTCAGATTGGTTATGGGACTCACAATATGTGTGCCAGAGGGCTTTCTTGGTTTTCCGCATACGATCGACCTCGGGGGTGGTGTACAACTGCTTCCTAGAGCGCTTGGGGGCTGAGCGGGGGATGCATTCGGTGGTGGCGGTATCGAAGTATTGGGCAAGACGGGTCCAGGCTTCCTGCGCACTTGGACAGTCGAGTTCAGTGTCCCAGTCGACTGCTTGAAGCATGCCCGTGAGCCGAGGGTAGTCCCCCCTATTTAGGTTGAAACGGCGCTGGTCGGAGACTGCTGGCGTGGGGTAGCAAATGATGTTGAACTTGAGACATATGTGATCACTTTTCCATAGGGGGGCTATACTGGAAGGCGGATATGATGTCTTCTTCGGTAAGTATCAGGTCCAGTATGCTTGGCCTATGACCTTGGCGAAAGCGGGTTGGCTCCAAGACATGCTGAGTCAAGAAGATGTCTTGGACAGTGTTGAGGAACTGTTGGGAGTGGTGGGTTACTGGTGCATTTGCAACTCAAGTATCCCAGTCGATCTCTCTCATATTGAAGTCACCGACTATCACTAGATGGGTGGGCTTCAGTTTTGAAGCTTGATGGAGTAGGCATGAGAGGCTGGTGTTATTGTCCACTGTGGATCGGGGGCTGTGGTAGATGCAACCGAGAAGAAGTTCCTCCTGGCCTCTTAACTTAACGCGAACCCACAAATGTTCTTGGAAACTTGTGCTGGGAATCTCGACTGTCGAAGCTAATGGTTTCCCTTCACTAGGCTTCTGCCATGACGATAGATATGGTGTTGTATTGTACTGCGCTGTTTGGCAAGTTGTGATTGAATGGACTAATGTTGCAGCACCATTGATGGTTTTAACTGGCCTGCATGATTTGCATGGTAGGTTTTATAAATTGATCAACACATATCAGTGGCTGCTTTTACACTGTCACTTGTTGTTTCATAAACTTAACTATTGCCAATTATCTTAATATGATAGACCTCAACGGGCAACGGGTCCTCAGATTGCAATCATAAACTATACTTGGGGGTAGTCATATTTCTGATGTTGGATCTAAATTGTAAAGAGGTTGTCTGATGTTATGACCAAATATCAATTTGAATTCACAACATCACATACATATTGGGCTGTTGCCTATCCAAGCAATGGCCAATGTAATGGTCTATCAAAAGAGGGAATAAGTTGATGGTGCAAATACAGACTTGAAAGTGTCAGATATCATCAGAGGGTCACCTAATACAAATAACACCAGCCATTAAATTAAACAGCCTCAGAATTGCATAACTATTTAATTGCATAATAAATGAGCATCTGTGCTATAAACACCATGACTATGATTATTATGTAATTTGACAGTAGATAATATTGAATGTTCTCATCTGAACAGCTGATGTGACCTCACATAATTTTCCTGGCATTGAATTATGTGATCTGACCGTTGAAAGGTATCCTATAAGTTAGTGTGGAAACATTTTATGATTGGGCCCATGTACTGTGAATATGGAAGAAATTCTATTCTGAACCAACCAGATATGTATATTTCCAAAAATCTACCCATATATGTTTCATTAATATAGGCACCTATGTCAGATGTTAGCTTGAGAACACTGCCTGAATTAGCCATAGCTAAAGTGGGTGTGTACTTGGCGCAACTGGATTGCCTTGACACAGTCGGTTTGTTTGCTTGTATGATGAAGTATTTTTCAATTTTGTACCACAACCATACCAACATTTTTGGAACATGGTCCGATTTTCGTCAAATGATCAATTAGATGGTTCTGAAAACTCACATAATATGCAGGTCACATAATTATAAACAAATGTGAAGCAATGGCAGAAATATGCAGTGATACAAACATTGTTTCTCATTGTTTACATCTGAATTAATGTGTAGTCTGTAATGTGTCAATTATATTAATTTTGCAATGCATATTGTAAAATGTATGTGCTTTTGTTCATTAGATACTGAACCAGCAGCCCAAGCAAGTACCAGTTATGCCACAAGTCTGACTAAAACAAAAAGCCCTGTAGACCCCAGACTTAAAGATGCCAACAAAAAAACAACTTTTTTTTTCTAGTTACTCTGAGTCAGATTAGGATGTCTCGAGCAGAACATGCATCAAAGATACTAGTGAGTATTTTTCATTCCTCTGTGGTCTGTTAACTAGTGACAAGGTATAAACCAACGAAAGGCTTCTTTGCATTATAAATGAATTCTAGTTAAGTGACCTTCATATTTCAAGACACTACCCACTGCATGGTCTATAAAGGCCTGTGCTATATTATGAAAGTCATTACATGTCTGCTATAACTAGAAACTAATAGCGAAATATGAAAACAATATATCAATGCATATGCAGACCACTTATAATGGGATACAAGGCAGACCCAAGCTCTACAACTTGCCTTCAGAAGTTACATTCAGATCCCAAGTCTAAGGAAACTACTCCCAGGTATTGTATATACACTTTAGAATATATTGTTTTAATCAGGATAAATTTGACAGAAAAGATCATTCCCAGTATCTCTTTTATGGTAGATGTCATATATTATATACAATTGTTGCACAATTGTGGTGTAGGCTGAATTGTTATTTAAGCTTCTAGATTAGTCATGCACTGCCATGTAATGTTTCATAATTAAGTAACTTTATCTGATGCTTTATCAGTAAGTTATATCTTCTATTCTCAGCATTACACTGCAGACAGATTATTACAAAAGTTGTAATAAATATACAATCTGTGTAGCTCTAAAATAATCTCTCCTATTGTTGGGTGCATCTATCTGAAGATGTCCTGGTCAATCTAAAACCTGCTGAGGTGCTGCAATCTTGTGTTCAACAGCAATATAGTCTGTAAAACATTTATGGTCACCATCATATACAGAATGCATGTGACACTATTCATTGGACACTACCCTCACACACAACCTCACTTTGACACCTGGAGTTGTTCTACACCATTCAATCAGACAAACGGTAGGTTATAGCTGTACCAGCAAGGAACACTACCTAACATTCTGTGGGATGACCCATCAATCTGAACCACACATCATTTGGTTGAATAATAGAACTGTTATCTCTGGATTAGTGGTGCCAAGTAATTTGCTTAATATGTGTACATGTTGATTGTTTCAGGGAAGAAAGAAGTTCTTAAGTCACAGCTGCCAATGGGACAGTCACTACTGGGAAAAAAATATGAATGAGCAGCTCAAGTTTCAATGGGCCTTGTACCACCTCTTAATTATGCTTGAAATGCCATTAACTATGCATAATTGTAATGAGCAGTGCTGGTTCCAAATTGATGTGCCACAAACTCTTAATGATGCTTGAAATGTCAATAAACATGCATAATTGTCATACAAGTGATCTTTTTAATCACTATATAGTTTATAGACAGTATTACACATGCCCAGTTAATGGTGCAATAATATTTGATCATAGCTTTTGACAGTTAAAAACGATTTTTAAACTGTTTACCCAAGGCCTCAATGTTAAAATTATGTTTACCAGTAGCCCTACTTGTTCCACAGCTGTGATATTAATGTTGTGTTACCTGCATTTCAAATCCAACCCCTTTCAAACAAATTATGGCCATATGAAACCTGTTCTCTAGGGAGAACTATGAATGTATTGCGAGAGCAGATGATATAATCAGAAATAATACAGATAACATAGCGGTAGTGCGGTTATCATTAAGTAATTAGTGATATTTCTATGAACTAGAGCAAAAAAAGCATGCCTCTCCGTGAGCTACATTGGATGATTAAGCGTTATGATGAACCACGGAGAGGCCTCCATGGACAAACAAACAACCATATCGAGCATAAGAGTGGGAGCCAGAGGGTTTTATATAAATCGTCTATTACTATAACTACATCAGTGTTGTTATATTAGTAGCAGAGGATGATCCTTATGCGGTGTGTGTGCAAGATTGGTATTAACCTCGCTTGAAACATCGAAGATCACTTAGCGACGGAGCGTATAGGTCTCAGACAGGATGTGGAATGATACTGAACTATGTTCGAGTTTTCTCATTGATAACAAACGACCCCTGTCAAGTTCATATTCAGACTCTCGACACATATTGCGCGTTCCATCCCACGAGTTCCTGTACGACTTCCAGTTTCACAGTGTGCGTATCTCGGTGTAGATACATTTATTCATGTGCCTGACCACGCACTCGAAAGCGCCAGACATATAGAGCCTTTGTTGCTCCATGTTTGAATTACGTTGGATAGTACTTCTTTCAATGTGAAATAAATGAATCGTCGTTAATTAAACATGCATTACCCCTTAACTGCACGTTGATTTTATCGCTTATTATCATTTCAAATTAAGATTACCCGTCATACAGACAGGGATGAAAGACATACCCCATGGCATAGATGCAAACTTTTAATTCCCGCCACACTGTCGCATAATGGTTGGTTTTTGTTGTGTCCCAGAGCGTTTGGGTTTCTGTTATGTGCCAAAATAATAGGTTTTTGGTGATATCCCAAAATGATTTGTTTTTATGTTATGTACCAAAATAGTTGGTTTTTTGTAATGTTCCAAAATGGTCGGTTTTTTGTTATGTCCCAAATTAGTTGTTTTTTTGCTATGTTCCAAAATAGTTGGTTTTTTACATGTCCCTTATACCCGAACTATTTTGGAACACCCATTTTGGTACACAAAATATATAAGTTTAATAAAACAATAAAAATCCAATATAAGTTTACGAAACCGAAACATGTTACCGACAGACCAACAGAAAACAAGAAATAATCATCACATTGACTATATGTTTTGTCGCCTCCAATGTCCCAAAATGGTCGGTATTTTGCTAAATGTCCAAAATGGTCGCATGCGTATGTATATATATATATATATATATATATATATATATATATATATATATATATATATATATATATATATATATATATATATATATATATATATATATATATATATATATATATATATATATATATATATATATATATATATATATATATATATATATATCTTAACTTTCAAAATTTTGACTGGAACCTGACAATTTACCCCGTGGCCGACTCCCTGCAAACATCGGGAAGGCCCGTGATTCTTCTTACACGTCAGATGAAATTTGATCATTTTTGTCGGCTGGTCTATTAAATTACTCTACAACAAGGCAAACGGTATTTGGAGTTGGATAGCATAGAGCATTAAGTAGATAATGCCGGGCACGCCCCGTTCATATGATATAGGTTATGACATTTATAGTCTTACAATGAACAAATGTAAACTAAAAATGAACCTGGTGCGGATTTCCGTGATAGCAATAAGCGAGGTTCAGATATGTCCCATGAATCACAGCCGTAACCGCTCTCACCTGTACGATCGTGATAAACAGGCGTGGTTGCTAGAGAGCGATATAAGTCAGGAGGTCCTCAAATTCCGCATGTACTACGCTGATGTGCGCAATGTTCCCCGTAAGTTCCTCCGGCATGTGTGCTGGAACGCCACGCCGCTGCAAGCCCAGCCCTGCACAACGCCCTGTAAACTTATCTCAGCACCGTTTTCCAATTACTACTCCCAGACGAACTACTCCGAGGAATGCTACGAGATTGTTTCGACTGTCGACGTCACACAGGTACGATACCTGGATATTTTGATCTCTAATCATAATGCCCTTGCGCAGCGGCTATTATGGGAAGTCACGTTGCATTGCGCGTGGTATTTGACGATAAATGATTATTGGTTTTTGGCAAACATTGCGTACCGATATAACCTTCTTGATGCTAATATGATGAAAGTGCTAATCCTAATAGGTGATAATGCGCTTGCATAATGAACCATTCACTTTGATGCAATAAGCAGTCTCCGACGCAATCTGAATTGGGGCTAAACACTGCTAACATGATGGCTGGATTCGCACTCATGTAGATGAAACGCAATTGTTGTGTGTAGTAAGCCTATGTTATACACCGCGGTTGTTGGGAATGTGAACCCCAATGTGTAGATGTAAATACGATACGTTTCTAGAATATGTGCTGTGGCTTTTACCCGTTACTGCCATTATATCCACCTAAATACCCTCAAAAGGTAGTCGTACCACGTAAGTATTTGAAGTTCGCGGCAATACATTACCAGTTCTTACTCACGTATAATAAAGCCTTGGATGTGCATCTTTATATATATGGCAATGTAAGTGTTCCTCGACAAACATTATATCGGGCCTCTTGGTGGAACAATTGTTTCCTCATATAGCCATGATTATACGTGTTGTGTTATTACAGGGCAAGGCAGACCGTCTGTTGTATTCTGAGGGACGCCTGCATGCAAGGGTTGAATGGCTGAGCTCACATATGTTGTACAACGAGACATACCAGAAGACAGACAACTTTCAAGCAAGCACAAACAACAAATATTATGATTCAACAGTTGATGCAATAAAACCTGCTAGGAGCCTGATTTTCTGGTTTTGAAAACATATGTAGGTTTACATTAATTCACAGCCAGATATAATTGTCCATATTATTTCAAACCACTATGTGCAACATTTACTGTCATAAATCCAGAGGAAGGTTCGGTTATGCCAGGACCCTTTCCTAGCTGATGGGGGGGGGGGGGGGGGTGAAGGGGCTCGCATTTCTAACCACTATGGCTGTTCAATCAAGTTATCTGTGAAAAATATTTATTCTTAAAATAATAAATCCCCGCCCAAGCGTGAAGATCTCGCGATTTTGCGTAAATGCGGTATTCTGTTTTTGGTGTTCATTCCTCATACAGAATACAGTCTCTATTACAAATAAAGGCCGATCAGCGAATTATCATGTTGTCTTATTTTTGGATCTACAACAAGATTGTTCACATAATCCTTTCTAATCATCCGATTGGTATTCGGCTTTAACTTCTTGTGGTTGTACTCACGGCTTGTTTGTGTGTGAGAGTTAAACACACGAAGCGATCATAGCTTAATGATGATCGCAATGCTTTTCATGCTTTTCTTTGACAACCTGTTGTCAAGATTTATATGAATAATGCTATTCATAATGTGTTGTTGTCGATGTGTTACATATATTGGGAAAATAATGGTGTATTTTCAGTTGACAGCCTTGATCTGTTTACAAATGTGTACTACTTTTGCGCGTTTGTCGCGGGCCCACCTTAAGATTCGCTGAGTTTGGACGAACTATAGATGCATTACCGAATCGCTATAGAATGCTTGGCGAATTTCACGTATTGAAAGCATTCATAACGCAGGAAAAACGGCGTTCCATTCTTGATTTGATGCGGTCATCATTGGGAGAGGTTATGAAATATAACGCGAATAGCGAAAGATATATTCAAAAACGGCATGGCGTATGAGAAGAAACTAATCTCAGGCGTGCCATGTGTCAAAAGCAGGCCCGTGCAATTAGATAATCTAGTACAAATTGATACGCGTGTAGAGTGTACACTGCTTAACGTGTTCGGGTTTGTATCAGCTGCCACTGAATTAAAATAAATGCAGAGCGCAAACTAAAAGTAATGGATAAGAGTGTGTATTCATGTACTATAGTGGAATATCTACAACTGTGATATGTAAAGACGACTGTTATCTCCGCCAATTATCCGAACACAGTCTAACATTTAAATATTCATCATCTATCCTTATAACAAACGTATATTTTAATACAATGGATATCCAGACAAACATGCTACTTTTCGCAATGAATATGTTGTTTTCTGCAGCTGTTTTGAAGTGAACCAATATTAAAATTATTTGCAGCACACATAGGGAACATGATGTTAATGTATCTTTCCCGTTTACCAGATTCTATATTGCTGGTAATATATCACAGTAAACACATATTTAGACGATGTGCTATATAAGATATCCCAATATCAAGTGTCTTTCCTTCATTCAATATGGTGAGTACTCTAACTATTGACGGAAAAGGTCAGGAATTTAATGCACATTATTGTTAGTGACAAGCAGATGAATAATGTACGGCAAATATCCTTGTACGAACCGTAGCGGTGTAATAATACTATCGGTATGTCACTCTAGCGTCACATTGAGTTCTAAAGCAAACATGTTAAACTTTATAAAGGTGTGTAGCTGAACAATGAGTCATAATGTCCTAAGCAATAAATCTGACATCCTAAATTCAATAGCCCGAAAATGCTTATGAATTAGAGGGCAATTTGTAAGCATAACATCATTTCATTTAATTCAATGAATTGCTTAAAAAGTATTCTGATAAATTAAAGTAGCGAGTATATTTTTGTATGTTTGGATCTCGTTATCGAAAATGGAAAATGTTCATTAAGAGAAATATAACAATACTTACTGCCTATACGATCGAAGCCGCCATTGTGTTTATAGTGAATGAATTAACACCTGAATTATCAAATAAGATGTATTTTGGATCTAAACTATGAAATATGCATTTGTGTCCCTTTCTTAGATGACGGGCACAATGTCTAAATAATGTCAGTTATGAAAATAAAAGGCAGCACCCAAAAATACTCGTTGGAAGCTTTTGTTACTAAAAATGTTCAATTATGCGACTGCAATAAAACATAAAGAGGTCATATAGCAATAAAGATAAGTTAAGTTATTTTCCAACTAAGCCCCATTCAATTGATTAAATTATCACTGGGTGATGATGATGGTAAACGTGTAGTGCCAAACCATTTACATCTGACAATTTGGCATAAATATGTACATATCAACTAAATACATATATCAGAGAAACGACTAGGTTGTGGTTCCCTTTACTACGCTTGTTTACGTATATTAAGTTATCATTGAATACTATGACGGGTAATTAATTATCTGTTGTTATTTTCTAGGCGCAGTGACGACTCTATTATGTTCGATGGTGCTACAGGTCGTTCGCGGCAGCAACTTATACAATTGTTCATTGACGTCAATGTAGAAAGCTTTATGCAAAACAAATTCACTTTATACAACACGCATATTGCAGGGATCATTATAACTAGATCATCCATGAATTATATTACATTCGGATTTATGTGTTACGGAACGTTTTTAGAGGTATGTGAGGTCGAAAAACGAAAAGAACGGTAGTTTATCAGTACCATCGCCTTACTGTGTGGCGCTCATTATTATTCAATACAATTAAAAAACGCATAATAAATAATTAAATATAGTACCTTTAGTTTGTGATTATTGTATTACCGTCTTAACAGATTGTGCAGTATGCGATTCAATTTATTTATATCAGGATGACATGAATCATTTTCGTAGTACATTAAATTATATAATACTTGTACATTGATAAAACACAAGTATTGTCATGTGAATAACGAATGTCTTAATAGCTGGGTATCTAGCGAGGTCATGGAATAACCGGTATATAGTATCAATCGAGAAGTCTCTGCCCCAAACGAATTGAGCTTCGGAGATAAGAATTATTTCTGCTATAGTCAGACGGGGCGGGCGACAAACTTTTTTTCCTTCTCATCAGCGCCAATACCGCAATATGGTTGGCGCATATTAGCAATTACCGTGTATAAATCAAAATCGTCTCTGCATATTACGTTTTAATTGATGGGTTTACAGACTGTTGTTACTGTCCAAACGCAAACACGTTCCAACAGATTGGCGGAGATTCAATTTATATGAAACTTGCATTTATGTATAGAGCTAAGTGCATATGCATGGTGTACCGAAAATGGTAGGTTACTGGCAGAGTAAGTGGCTCTTGAATACAATATTCACCATTTACCATGTTATGGTAACTGCCGATAATCAATTTTCTGCTGTTATTCATATAAGCCACCGATTATAACGTTACATTGATGAATCGATGTTCTTGTTGTTATCGGCTTTAAATCCAATAAACTCGAAACTTTGGAAATATTATTGTGCGACTATCTAAGCAAAGTTTATTAGGGTATGCGTCGCATAAACACAGTTAAGATCAAACGCTGCCGCCGAGTTTAGATGTATGCAATTTAGTGCTCGATCGTGTATATAATATAAAATCAACCAAACGATGGGCAGGTAAACGTTGAAATTGATTAAATATATCGCAAACCATGACCGCTATTATCTCAGCCGAGATTACCTGACAGTCCAATATGCATTATCTATATCGATGGTGATAATTGGTTTCCTCTCCGGGTGTTAGCTTTTGCAATGTAACATAATATACATCGAATCGTACGGAAACAAGTTTATGATACGATGCTCTATGAATAAAATTCACCAGTTACCTTGATGCAATGAGCAGTAATAGACGCGTTCTGTCTATGGGCTAAACATTTTTTTATATTGTAGCTGGATATGCACTAATGTGAATGAAACGCAGTTGTTGGTCACAGAAAGTATATGAAATGAACTGCGCTTGGGATTTTCAGACTTTTTAAGTACCTAATTATTGCCGTTAGTAGAATGTGTAGGTGTATCCGATGCACTATATGTACTCGTTTGTCCCCCAAAAAGGATGTATTCAAACTCGACTGATTAGCACCTGCTACTAAACGAGCCAGATGTTTAATAACGAGCTGGAAAGACTTCCTACATGCCTTTTGTTCCTTCTTCCATTGCCTTTAGGTAAAGACGTGTTAGGGGGCTCTTAAGTCTAATGACTGTATAACATCAGCCATCTGACTGAGAATTCAGTTCACGAAGATGTAAACTCCGACTCGTTGCTTGTGATAAATGTCTTTCCTTTAATGAAAGGCTTAAAAAGCAGGCCGATAAGTTGTTTTTTTGGCTCGCGTTATCATAAATACAAGTCATATCCAACTGTTTCTAAGATGCGTTCATTTGTTTGATTGGTATGATGAAACTTTATTGTTTAATTTGAGGAATATCTTGTCAAATAATGATATTGACTGACAATAGGATCGAAGTCACTATGGTGTTTATTAGGAATACATAAGCACCTCAAATATGGGATACGATTGTTTCCTCCTCATGAACGATTCGTTATGTCAGCAATTACCGTATCTTTATTCGTATCGAGATGGCTCTGATTGGATGTCGATGTGAGCGGATGCTTTTTGCTGGCAGTCTAACAAAGATTTATGGCATCCATAGCGCACCACATTTGCGTATTAACATTGGTTTCTGCACTTTGTCATAGATTAAAGAATGAGTTAATGAAAAATTCCACCTGCTCGATCTAGAATTGAATTATCAATCATAATGAATGTTTTTTTGACAATGGTTTCCTTGATATAAATATTGGACAAATCTGCGCTGCGCTGTTTTTGCATTGATGGCTGTTCTATTTTTCTTATGCTTGCATTTATGGGTGTGAGATTCAGATACGTTCGGTCATAAAACACAAAGTAAAGAAAATTGACAATTAAACGATAGTACCCTTTGTTGGTACCATCTCGCAGCAAATAAAGGCGATGTTAACGTACTGAAAAATGACAGATCTATTACACTTAACCGGATGTTGATAAGCCATTTGTGATGCATAAAAACTACTCTACGTACAGACAATATAACACGTTAGAGCCCGTATCCGCCATTTATGGGTGTGGGAGTTCAGATCCTTTGGTCATAGAACACAGTGTTGACATCAAATGAAGCATATTGACAATGTGCAGATTTGTTTGCTGAGTTTTTATAGCTTCAACGAACCGCCATGTGAAATATTACACGATATCCTCGGTTGGTACCTTCTCGCTGCAAATAAAAGCGATGTTAACGTACAGAACAATGACAGATGTATCACACTTAACATCAATATATCATATTGCGTGCCTGATTTTACAATATCTTCTCTTTATAAGCCATTTGTGATGCATAATAACTGCTCTACGTACAGACAACATAACGCTTTTTGAGCCCTTATCCGCCTTAAATGCGCAGCAAAGATTTAAAACACGATTGATATTACAAACGGTATCTTGGATCTTAGCAGACAGAACCAGATTGCACTCATTTGACACTTATGCAAAAGTATAATCTGGAGGTTATGGAAACAATTGTCTAACATCTATCGTAATATGACGGTAAAGTGGCAACTGACAATATTAAAATATGTTCTGTTATATTGTGCACTAAATCCAAAGCCTTATGAACCAAATGGAATTCTCCCTTCTCGTTTTGTGCGAGATATGGTTAATGCAAATTGGTAGTTGGTAAATGACAGATGTACCCGACCAGTTTGTGAGATAGGTTTATGTAACAGAGGCAAATTTCGTCGGGTTAAATTGCCAAAATGCTATTCATTCACATGCGTGAGATACGGTTATAGTTCTTGTAACGCTATTGGTTTCAGAAGCGTGCGTAAATATTACTAACAAAATAATGCACTTGTTAGTATTTCATCTGCTTGTATAAAGCCGGAAAACTAGTTCGTATACAAAATGTTCATTGACGTCTACGTGCAAAACAGATTTACTTAGTGCAACACGCATATTGCAGGGATTGACACAATTAGACCAGCGATGAATAATACAGTTGATGGATATATGTCGTCATAAATGCACCGGGAAATATGGAAGGTCGTTGAAAGCCATTACGGTAGCCACTTGGCTATTTCCGCATAGTCGCAATTTTGACATTCCTATCCATCGTTCACGGCAAACGCCAGGGAACTGCCATGTAGGGTAAGATCAAACATGGAAGGACGAACAAACCTCACCGACGTGTATCGGTAACAGGTACTCAAACAAGATTGATTTAATTGCTTAGTTGCGACACCATAATGTACGGCAACATCTTCTGCAATGCCTCAGCTGGTGCTCATTATTTTCAATACGAATAAATGCATGAATAATTCATATTTGATATTTGATCATTTTGTTACCCTAACATAATCCTGTGCTGTGTGGTTCAACGTATTTATATGAACAAATCATGAAGCTATTTTGTAATAACGTCTACCAATATTTGTACCTTTCTAAAGTGTTACATTTATGATTGTTAATGATTCACTTCAATGCATTCTGCGATCTGTATTTTCTGTGTTAGGGTCGGTGGGTTTGTTTGCAGTTTATGATGACGCATATATAACGACCTGCCAAACATTTTCAGGTATTTCGCACTATTCGACAGATGACTCTGAACGAACGAAAATCATCTCACGCGAGGTCACGGGGAAAATTTGATTGAGTATCTATCGAAAAGTCTCTTCCGAGAGCAAATCTCAGATCCCTTCTTAAAACCTGGCGGGAAGTCAACTAACTTTTTTTCGTTTACATGAACGGCAATATGTTCTAAGTCTGCGGTATCTGACTCCGGACTCCGGATTTAGGGCTTTGATTGCTTTTTTATTGGCTGAGTTAGCTGGGCGTCAAAACAAAAATGCTCAAAAATCCTTAAAGAGATTCAATTTACAAGAATATTGCATTGCACATAGAGTTGTGTGTACATGTGCGGGTACGGATAGCGATGGCCTGCTGGCGGGATATTCAATTCTTGAAGACAAACTTCGCCATTTTATGACAACTGCCGAGTAATCCAGCTTATGTGGTTGTTCGATTATTTAGCGCATATGACATATCACGAAGTTGCGATGCTTTTCATTGACATTGGTCGCTTTGATTAAACCATACTCATTGTCATGCTTTACAGTGTGAAGTGATGCTTTTGAGTTATAATGTGAAACCCGAGGATAAAGTTACGAAACCAGCTGCCAGTCGGTTTTTAATATGTGACAAGTGTTTGCAAAACAAGGCGCCAAACCACGATTATATATACAACTGTAAATAATCAGCCTTGTAATATCAGAATGAGAATACATCAGTTTTACGGATGCTTTCCCAATATTATTTTATGCATATGTGCATAAACTATTGCAAGCACATATGCCCGTTCAGTATGATGGATGTCTTTTCGAAAAATGGTAATGGCAATGTTTGAGGTTGAACGTCACTTTCAGCAGCGAGTTTATATCACGAAGGTGATGAATTAGAATAATTGTGATGCTAGGACAGCTCCGCTTCAGTGCCAGGGCCCACTTGGTACAAACCCGTTGCTCAGTCCGTTAGGACGAAGATCTAGCTTTATACTATTACGCTACCGGGTCGGGTGCATCCCCTTTCAGAGATGGGATCGCCTTTTAGCGTGATCGTTCACGTGGAGCCAGTCAGATTTTAACGCATCGGTACCGCCACGAAACTGGTTTCTTTGATAAATGAAAGTTCCTATAAAGACGAGTGTGCATGATATCGGGTGTAGTTTATATTAGGATGACAGAGGGGAGATCTTGTAGAGTAATCCATAAGGAATGCGTTGATTTTTCCATTTGACGTCAAAACGTTAGCGTAGCAAAGTCTGTAAAATATCAAATGCGACACACCCAGATCACCATTACCTCATCCAATATTGACTGCTGTCTGAATGGCCTTATTTACATTTTAAACGAGGATCTCCAGTGGTTGTATGATCAACAACTAACGCCACGCTGATACCAGGTCATCCCTACACATCGCCTTGGTAACATATCTCTACCCCGCTCTCTAATTACTGCTCGGACGGACTACTCAGGTACAATATCGCGATACTTTGATCTCTCATGATGTTAATCCATAATCATCTGACGGCTATTGTAGGACGTTACGTTGCATTGTGTGTGGTATTTGATTGTTGGTGATTATTTGCGCCTTGGCAAACATTGCTCCCCTATATAACCTGCTTTGATGCTTATGTGTTCAAAGGGCTAGGTCTAATTAATCATATTTCGCTTGCATAATGCCCTTGTATAAATGGATTGTTGGAAATGTGAACCCGAATGTGTAGATGCCAAAATGAAACGTTTATAAGATAAGTTCTGTGGCTATATCCGTAATTACCATCATACCTAAATACCCATAGGAGGTATTCGTATCATGTACGTATTTGTGCTTCGCATCATTTAATTATCGCGCTTATTGACGTATGATAAACCTTTTGATATTCATCGTTGAATACAAGGCAATATTAGTGTTCCTTGAGGTGCATAAATGCCGGGACCTTGACGGATGAACTTGTTCCTCGTGTAGCCATGCTTATACGTGTTGTGTAGTCTAGATCCCTACAATACTGTCACGTAAAGGTCACAATTAGCCGAGTTGGTTTGATTATTCCCAAGACGCCATTTATTGAACATGTTAAAGGCTATAACCGTTGACCAAAAGTCCGCAGCAATAAGATTTTTGTGCACGTTATTGGTGCGATTAATTGAAACGTTTAAATAACGTTCCTTTCGGGAAACAATCGTTGCATATATAAACGCATATTGCTCCTTTGTCAAATTATGTATAAACGCAAACGTTCTAAACGTTAGGATAACGTGTTGCTGTTAATGAACTATAATGCAATTGTATCTGCCCTCAAACTAATCTGACATCCTAAAATCAACAGTCCGCATACCCTTTTCAATTGAAGGGCTTACACTAAGCATATGATTAATTAAACGGATTTGACTACTGCCATATTTGTACACGTTTGTTCCAATAACGCATCTATTTAAAATCAACTTGTAAGCACCTTCCAGCTTAAGAGTCAGCTGTTGTTTTATGCATTGGAGAGACTTTCAACATGATATTGGTACGTAGGCACAACAGACGTATGATGTATTTGTTCTTTCATTGCTTAGGTAACGGTTGATACTTCTTTTGGGATTTATAGTATAGATAACCTGGCTGTGAGTGCAGTCCATTATTAGATCGATTCGTTACTAGCAATAAATATCTATTTTCATTATAGTTGCTGAAAAACTATTCAGATGAATTTTAAAATAAAGGAAAGCTTTTTAATGTTCGGCTCGCGTTATCAGAAGTCTAAATGAATCCTTTTAGTTTCTCAAGTGCGTTGGTTTGTCGGATTTCTGCGATGAAAATTAGGCAGCGGTAATAATATAGATTTCCAATGCTTTTCGAGTTTTTCTTGTGTTCATATCGAATAAATAAACACCTAAAATATTAACTAAGAAATGGTCTTGACCAATAGGTGAAATATTCTTGTGAGTCACTCGCTGAGTGGCATAATGTCAGCACGTTATATATAATTAAGATGAATGGCATCATACAACAATAACCGTTGCTAGCTCTCTGTACAAAACATCTTTCATTTTGGGACTGAAATGAAATTATAAGAAGGCCATAAAGCAATAAAGGTGAGTAAATATCCACCTGAGCCCAATGTAATTGATTAAAGTTTCCTTGGGTGATGATGGTAAACGTGTAATGCCCAACATTGTACAGCTAACGATGTTATATAAGTATGTTTATAGTAACTCGAGATACAACAGATTAGCTGGTGATCTTATCTATAACTCTTTTTGCATCTGATAATTTATTATGAGCACAATGCCGTTT
>CM067342.1:10485681-10503181 GCA_034190875.2 Urechis unicinctus
ATTATGAAAACAGTTTCCGGTCAGTTATTTATTTTGAGGTCAGAGTAATCTTCTATCCAGTAGTGCTTTTTAGGTGGATGGCAAAGGCAGCGAGTGTAAGATGCATTCTGTTTTTTAAGGATGCCAAAAAAGTGATAGGAACAAGCGCTGCCGAAAGAAATAGAAAGCATTCAAGTGACAAATTAACCGCAAAAGTAATGCTGCCAGCATTACACAATCACCAACCCACCTGTAACGCACATCGCAAGAAGATGGCACCCACCCCAAGACGTTTGATCATATCTTTCGTTTTGCAGCTTTAATGTCGGCATTGAAATAAGATGACAAGGCGAATCCTTCGTGACAACAACTTGTATAGTTGTAACATATTTAATAACCAAATATGGATAAAACTATCATGAGATCATGTTGAGTCCGTCATTGTGCACCTCCCGAAACACGAAAGCCATGTATATGAAACTAAGCTCAATTTGATCTACTGTGTCGTAAATACATACCAATAAAATTGTCTCCTTCTCATGAGCGCCCGCATAAAATTGTGCTCGGCGAATATTTGCATTTACGGTATCTTTATTAGAATCCGCTACTGAGATGGTTCGGATTGGAAGTCGAGTTTAACATACGTTTGGCCTGGTAGTCTAACAAAGACTACATTTATATCGCACAATTGTGTTGCATTGAGTTATATATATATATATATATATATATATATATATATATATATATATATATATATATATATATATATATATATATATATATATATATATATATATATATATATATATATATATATATATATATATATATATGTGTGTATAAATAAATGTATATATGAATGTATATGTATATAAATACACCATCTTGTCGCGTGTTGATAGCTCATAACGGCAATCGTTTCTTTCTGTGTTAAAAGGTTTACATTTTGCATTACGGCGCGTTTGCTAACAAACTACATGTGAGTACAATGATGGATCAGTTGTCTTCAAGGTATATATTCGCCGTACTCTTAGCATCAGTGAAGCAATACAATGTTAACACGCCCAACTATGTTGCATTAAGCCATATCTACGGTTCATTAATTTGTAAGAAAGCTAGCACATATTGCTTGTATATTTCCTCGTTTGATTAGTGCACTTCAGTTTTTCATTCGAGATAGTTGATATATACTGCCTTCCTTGATCGACTGAAGACTTATTTCATGTCGGGATGCAACGGCCGACAGATCGGGATATCCCAATATTGCAAAAAAAAAAATACCCGGAGTGGGTCGAATCGTTATCGTGACGCGTTCAAACAGCCCACGTATAGATATGGCAGATGTAACTATTAATACCTGTCATTAATATGCATTGTATCCTCAATCAAGTTTGCTTAGATGGATAACATTATATGCGATGCCACTTGATTGGTACGTCACTCATAAAAACAGTCTCCGCTTTGTGTATGATGTGCTTGTTTTGGTTATCCTTGTCAGTTTATGCCACGCCGATTCAGCTTCACTTACCTTGTATCTTGTGATTACATAGCATAACTACATAGTTATCGTAGTACAATGAGGCATCCCTAAAGCAGACGCAATGACATAACTTGTTAGAAGCAGCACAAATGGAACATCCTAAATTATACAAAATATATTAGCCTTTATTCTGACATAATTTGCACATGGTTCTAAGAGTTGTGACTTTCAACCCCTTTTGTTGGTCCAGAACCTAATTTATTACATATAAAACTGCACCAAACGTACCAACTCTGTGCTATTAAGTAACAGTTTTATAAAATCCCATGCTTAATACACAACATGGTAGCAAATCCTGCTCATGCCCACTCAATTGTCATCCGTCCGTAGGAAACAGCGAGGAATCAAACTAACAAGAGCAAAAACAATATGAGAGAGTGCATATACAAGAAGTATACATTGTGCAGCAATGGGCATTCAAGCGATAATGAACAAGTCGATTCAAGGCGATGCATGTGATGGACAAACAACGGTTTTGTTAATATTCCGTCGGAGAAATCAATTGACTCTCCTCCCGCTCGTGAAAGCGACAGATCAGAGTGCAAGGTATATATTATAGAAATGCCTTGTTGACGTGAAAATGTTCAATGATATGATGATATGAATATGTGTAGTGATTTACTATGTGCTATTGCTCATTGTGAGCATTGTGAGTAAGAATGGACAGGAAGATAAATAAAACGATGGTTACAACAAACCAAATTCACAAGGGGACTTGATGGATTCAAATTTGTGACTGGATGTTATCATTAACATGACCGTCAAAGGAAGCGAGGAGGTTCAAAATCTTGGAATGAGAAGGAATGGTTAATTCTTTCAAAACTAGAACCATATGTTAATACCATTCGTAAGAATTCTTTCTGGCGGCTGCAAGTGATTTTATAGAATGATAAGACATTCCTTCTGTTGCCAAACAATGGAGACATGTTTTTTGGGTCCGATCGTATCTAAGATGGATAGACACGCTTGTTTATTTAGTTTTAGTTTCGCGGTGGCATAATTCACAGCAAAAGTTTTGGTTGCACAATACTAGCACATTTATCATTACTATAAATAGCCTATACAGGTTCGTTTTCTTTAAATAATGGGGCCCGGAAAACGCAAAGAAATTCATATTCAAACTTAATATTTCGCATAACTGGTAAGCGAGAACAATATTTAACCTTTACATAGATATCAGCGTATCCAGAAATTTCTTAACTATTTTCCTTTGATGATATAACCAAGCCTCCCTCAACTCTGGCTATCCTCGTCCCAAGATGATTGATCACACCATCATAGAACGCAGAGAAACCCGAACCGAGTTATAGCAATTCATAAACCAACTTACAATTAATGGTTAGAGCCTATTGATATCATAATGTTTTATGATTAAATCATAACGGGTTCATAAATCTAATGCTGTATGAACATTACCGGTATCTCTCCAATAATAAAAATGCTGCGCCAGCTGAACGCGAACGCACAAGCAGTGCCATAGTGTAAAGCTGAGTTCAACAATGTCAACCTGTTAGTTCAAACTGTGTTGGTTAAATCTGTTGAATAGTATAATAATGGTTTGTGTTTTCTATAGTCACATATTCTTTTGCATACGTAATGTCTCAAACACAGGCTGTTTGGATGTAGACTTTGACAATCTACCCTAAATAGTTACACTGGTAACTGTGCGCAACTATGCACGCCAATCATAGGATTCTTGGCGTTTTCGCGGATAACATTCGCTAGGATTCGGATTAAGTTTCGCAGATTGTGGCACATGGGAAATAAACTCTCTTTCCTGCAAGGGAATTGGTATTACCGTATCTGGTAATGACTCATTTTTAGAACGCACCCGTGGTCGGGGTGGATCTATTTCATCATAAGGCTTTTGCGTCGGGATTTCACGCACATCCCTTTGATTTAAGCGGATATCTTGTTTCGTTTCAAGATCCAGAAGTCTCAATCCTCCCTTATAATTTGTGAACACTTGATTCCCCGGTCTCCATTTTGCTTGTCCTTTGTGAGGATTTAGCACGCATATTGATACCATTACTCTGGGCATGATAAGGCGATGTCTTATGATGTTCAATCCCACATTCTCTCATCCAATCTTCAATAGGTTCAAGTAAATTCTCCACCATTGTCTGATACAATAATCTCAGGGATACCATAACGACTGATAACATGCATTGCTAAATCCTCTCTATCTAACTTAGAAGATTTACTTGCTAACCGAATTACTTCTGCCCAACCCGTCAAATGATCAATACAAGTTAACAGGTATATTTTTCCATGCTTGCTACGAATACAGGTAGTTTCGTACACCGGTTGTTTCGTACACACTACTTGCGATTTTGTCGTACACTCGTGATAGGTTGTTTCTTACAAGCAATATCAAAAGCAGTTGTTCCGTATGTTATGCTTAGTCAAGTAACTATGTTATATATCTAAATAAAAATATCTGGTATCGTGTTTTATTGTTTATTTTCACAAAGGTTTATTATGAGTTGGCTTGAAAAAATGTTTTGGCTTGTGTAGACCAGAGCATCTATTCATCTATTGGGTACCCGCAACAGTGAGTGTTGTGTACATATTTATTATTAAAGAAATTGGAAACGTAGAAAATTTGTTTGTTGAATTGTCAATATGGTCATAATTAATGTGGACGAAATTGCCAGTCGACAATTAAAAGTGTATGTATGAAATAATGGCGACCAAATTCAAAAATTACCTATTTGTGGCAGTAATTATGTGGATGTTAATTAAGCATAAAATATGTCATTCCATGTTACCGTATCCCGATGTGGTTCCGTCCTGTTCCTCATAGGAATTCTCAAATGGAAAACCGACAGAGTGAAATTTAATGAATATTGCAAGCGACGTAATATCAGTTCTAATTGGCCATCGATAGATGTTAAAATGAGATAGTACACAAAATGTTGATCAGATTATTTATTGTAATAGAAAACATGTAGAAAATACAGTTTAAAATTTCACCCAGAATACAACAAACAGACTTGTTGTTCGCCAAAGTGATGCATGTGAAAACAATAGTACTATACAAACTAAACAACACAACTTAAGTCACATATATAGACGTAATAACACAAAGAAAGTCGCACATACAAAGTATACATGTATCCATGCACTGCACTGAGAGAGAATTAAACACTTAACTACTGGTGCAGAGGTATGTGGTGCAGGCACAACACATTGGCAAACTTTCAAGAACAAGGATGTTGAATGCTTCTTTGTCTCATACTCTTCCCCCAGCTGACGGCTAGTGCTTCTTTGAGGAGGAGAGGAATGAGCAGATACAGCTCGAGGTTGTCATTCATTGCTCGGAGATTGAGGCGAATATGCCAGCCTTCAAGGTCATTATTTGTCCCAACAGCTCTTCTAAAACTGCACTAGTTGCTGACTGGCCATGTTCTTGCTTTTATCCAAGTGGCTTCAAAGTATTGGAAAAGCGCTATGTGTAGACGTTTGTCCCAATAACGCATCTATTTAATATCAACTTGTTAGCACCTTCTACCTTAAGAGCCAGCTGTTGTATTATGCATTGGAGACACTTCCTACGTGATACTGGTACGTAGTCAGGAAACACAAATGATGTACTTGTTCGTTCATGGTGGTTAGGTAACGGCGTGATGCGTTTTGGGGGGATATAACAGTCTAGGAATTCTTGCTGTGAGTGCAGTCCATTATTATATCGACTCGTTACTAGCAATAAATCTCTTTTCTCAGCTCGCGTTATCGGAAGTGCGATAAAACATATCCTTTTAGTTACTACCATTCGTTTGTTTGCCGGATGTCTACGTTAAAATTTAGGCAAACGTCTTGTCAAGTAATAACAATGTTTGTGTGTGTTTATATTGATTGAATAAACACCTAAAATATTAATAAAGAACTGGTTTTGACCAAGCGGTGAAATATTCATTGAGTCCCTTGCTGAGTAACACGATATATACAATGAAGATAAATGATATCATACAACGATACCTGCTGCAACCTCTCTGTACTAAACATATTCCACTTTGGAACCAAATCGAAATCATAAGAGGACCATAAAGCAATAATGGTAAGTAATTATCCACCTGAGCCCATTGTAATTGATTGAAGTTTCCCTGAGTGATGATGGTAGTCGTGTATTGTCCAACCCTGTACAGCTAACGATGTGATATAAATATTTATATACTAAATCGAGATATAACAGGGTAGCATTTAAGTTGTGGAGATCTAACTATAACTTATTTCCATATGATAAATTATTATACGCACAATGTCGGGCAGTTATTTAAGTTGCGATCCGAGTCACGTTTCATCTAGAAATGCCTCACGAGCTGGATGAATGTCAAGGACAACGCCGCATACTGGTTGTTTTGGAGGGGGGGGCATTAGTGGTAAGAACCATTACAGCAGAGACGCGTAGAAAGTATTCAACCGACTAAATAACCGCACACGTAATTCTATCAATCTAATGCGTTCACAGACACACCTGCTTTTCAAGATGCACAATTGCACATATAGATTTGAGCGCATATGGCAATAGTACTGGACTGATGGAAGAAACTACTTTAATATTATGTGGAACCTGGCATTGTGTATCTCCCGAAACACAGAAGCGATGTGTAAGAAACTTTATTCAATTTGGTAATGACTCTTCTGTGTCGTAAATACCGACCACTAACATTGCCTCCCCTTCACAATACCGTTGTGATTGGCGATAATTACTAATTACCGCATCTATGTTATTATAGCGCATCCCTTTAGTGAGTCGGGTTGCTGCCTTTCTTCGATGAACAAGTAAATATTCTCATGACAAATGCCATCGGCTCTATTAAGGATTGGCGAAGATTACCAATTACCGTATCTATGTTATTAGCGACTACCGAGATATTTCTTATTGGATGTCGAGGTGAACATATCCTTGGGGCTGGTAGTATGATGAAGACTGTTTGCATTTATAACGCATCACATTAGTGAGTCGGGCTGCTGCCTTACTTCGACGATTGAGATAATATATTCATGACAAATGTCAGCGGCTCTATTTAGGGTTGAATAAACGATCATGATGCATATTTGGTGACCTTGGTTGCAGTGATATCAATATAACTCAAATTTACGCAGTGATACTTGTGATCTAGTCAAGGTCCCCTAGCCCCTTTGCTGCGGGCTCTGTTTACATGTTATTGTTATTCAATAGTCTCGCCAACGGTCTAGGATAGAATGAGGTCTTGAAATGATGGAGCATCTCATATTTGGGATGCTCCAATCAGAAGCCGCTGTCTCTCGGTCACTCTCGTGTACTTTTGAGTCATTGACTCTCCCTGGTCAGTGTCACATTTTCAGAAGATTCGGCACCATATTTGTCATGTCACGCTCAGTTTTACACCTCTTTTCACCAGAACTGAAGTATATTCTCTTGCTTAACATAAAATAACTCCAACTATTACGCGCAACAGTCACATGGCGTGGTATTGAAAGACTTGTTCGCTCGGCTGCTTGATGGGTAGTGACTGGGTGTCTGTTTTGTTAATGTGCCTGGGGCGGGAAACATTTTGCTATACGTTGTTAACTACTGTTCTCGATGCAATGCATGGAATGGGTCAGGGTTCGCCACCAATGGTTGTCCGCTTGCCGGCACAAGTGATTTGTCATGTCATCTTCTCCAACCGGACGAGTGATTTTGTATGAGCCGGGCACACATTCTACAATACCCCGATTTGTTGTTTCACGGTGAGCGGCACCGTTAATCGCCCAGTCAGTGAGAGAAGCAGACACACAAATGGTCTCTTTAACTGACTGTATTACGTGAGCTAGGTATCATGCAGCTAAGCGATTAAAGTGCTAGTTGTGGTGCCAATTTGAACTTTTGAAACCCATAATTCCAGAAGACATTCAGTGTGTTCTCATTGGACGCAGTCCAGAAAAATGAACATGACGTCACATAAAACCGATCATACTTGATATCGAGAAGGGAACGATGTACATCAACTAGTGTACCTTATCAAAAGGCTAAATAAATCAAGCGTATGAAAACGGGTGAAATCATCGAAATGAGATGAAAATCGGTAACATAGTTAAAAGTAACCAGGGAAACACTACAAACGGCAGTTGCCGCCCAAATTGACCAAATATGCAATTATACGTCAGACAAAATGTCACTACCCATCAACATTTACGTGATTCTTGCTCAGCATGCGTCATTAATAGAGCACAGTGGACCCATTGAAAAATGTTACATGTAAGGGACGTCGGTGAGTCAGGGTGACTGCAATTTTAGCCCGCTAGCACAAGTATTACATTGCTTATTCAAATAAAGCCGGTGATGACAACTTACAATTATTTTCGTATATTTATCTGGTTGTCATCTAGGTATCACGCTACCCAGGTTTGTTCTTATTATCATGCCATATGCGATGAAAACAATCCGTTTACCATCCAAATACATTGTAGCAAGATTAGCTACAGGTATGTTGCGTATTTGCGCCAGTCATACCTATTGAAGAGATGCTCACCACTCGTCAGGCAAAAAATGACGAATTTAAAAACAATCCTGCCATTCTTGCTCAGCACGCAAAGCTGTTTGTTTGTTTTGACGCAATATATATATATATATATATATATATATATATATATATATATATATATATATATATATATATATATATATATATATATATATAGATATATATATATATATATATCTATATATATATATCTATATATATACATTTATATATATATCTATATATATATATAAAGTTATGTTTATATATATATATCTATATATATATATCTATATATATATATATATCTCTATATATATATATATCTCTATCTCTCTATATCTCTATATCTATATCTATCTCTATATATATATATATATATATCTCTCTATATCTATATATATATATATAACAAATCTTATTATATTGAGAGATGGTGGTAATGAAATTGAGCTGATTTCATTAAGTTGTGGGCTTGTTCATATTAATAAGTTACATGTACGTAACTACTTGTTAATATTCACCCCCAGCATCTAGCATTTTATCACGTTATTCTCACCTTATTCCCGTTGCGTCTTCACCTCGCCTAGGGAAGTTAATAGAACTGTGCTACTACAGATGGTGGATGTTAATAAAACGCTTTTGTTCATATTTTGTTAAAATAACTCGCCATTTAGGGCTACAAAGGTGGGTCCAAAACCAGGACTGCGAGTAATAGCGTCGCGAGTTATCGTTGCATAGCTGTTTCAATCACGTTCAATTTGAAAGGTGAACTCCATGTCATGAGCAAGTGCGCTCCATCAATTTCAAAAAGACTTTGTCCAGCGGTATTCTTATTAGAATAGGTCGAACTTAGGGTGTGTTTTCTACGTCGGTTAGTATCCTACTTATCGCTTTTGTTAAATGCACAAAGCAACGAACGCTTTGCAGTTAAAACGTGACTTTTTTCTCTTGATTATTCTGTTCACAAATTTAAATGTAAATGAGTCAAAGCACTGTAGTAATATAACCCATAACATATTTTTTAAATGGCAGGGGTTCGCCCCCGATGAAATTTTCTACTTCTCTCGCGTAAATACACCGTTTATTCTGACCATTATTTTATTAATCAACTTATTGCGTTGCGTCTTCACAACTCATTCCTATCTTTTTCCAAACATGTGCTACTACAAGATGGTGGATAATGGCAACGCTTTTATCACTTTTGTTAAAATAACTCGCCCATTTAGAGCTACAAAGGTGGGTCCAAAATTATGACTGCGAGTAATAGCGTCGCGACCACGTTGCATCGGCTGTTTCAATCTTTGCCATTTGACAAAGGTGAAAACAATGAACAATGTTTAAAAACAAAAAGACTTGCGTATAGGTATTCTTATCAGAATAGGTCGGTCCAGAACAATGTATAAAGACTATATAGCGGTACTGGCAGATTGTTTACTTAGCGTCGGTAGTCGGTATTCGCTTATGATGTTAGCATCTTATTACAACATAATTGTGGCGTCACACGAACGCTTTTACTGTTCAAACGTGACTTTTCTCTTTCTCTTGATTATTCAGTTCACAAATTTAAATGTAACTGAGTCAAAGCACTGTAGTAATATAACCCATAACATATTTTTATAATGGCAGGGGTTCGCCCCGATGAAATTTTCTACTACTCTCGCGTAAATACACATTTGCTGACAATTATATTACCAATCCATAATCAACAATACCCTTTCTCTTTTTCCAATCGGACAAACAACAATGAATCATAATGGCAAGCGTTACTGATTTTCACAATAACTTCAACAAGACGTTATCAAATGCTCATAATATTACGGTTCCGTCAATAATATCCGATAGCGGTCAATTTACGTCGTCAAGAAATATCAGATCGCACCACAATACATCGACACGCGTTCTTTGCCAATCTGATAATCGTGAAAACTATTGATGATAATGATAAATGTATTTGCAGCATTGTACTGACTGGCAAAGGGCTTCGGTGCAGCGTTTGTCTGATTTGCTTATGATGTTTATTTTATGACACAATAATTGTGGCGTCACATTATTTTACTGAAATCGCAGACGAGTTGTCAATGCGAATAGATTATACTTTCCTAGAATCACTCAGATGTTTCGGATGCTATTCTAAAGGCATCAGTTTCTGCTGTTAAGTGCTCCTTAAAGGTCGAATGTGGTGTCAAGCCCTTCGCACTTGGAATTGAATATAATAACGTAAGTGGACTATATCTTTAATATCACTCAGATCTTTTTTCGGATGCGGTTCATGCCATTCTACTACATAAATGTATTTGCGCAATTGCTTTAATATTCGGTGGACTAGAATGCAAATTGAATGCATTTTCTCATACATGGCTGACATCACCATACTCAGTGACATCGTTTTTACTGATGTTCACAGTGCACTCTTTCATCTTTACGGTTATCACATAATATAATGTATTTGTCATTGTGCGGCTAACACAGTATATAAATGGATGTCATCATTGTACGGGAATCACAGCATGTAATGGATTTAATATCAACAGGGGTTAGGGGACAGATTTTGCAAATAGTCTGACTAACGAATGTTCACCACTCGGAGGCAGTAATAATTGGCGAAAGCTCTTGGAATAACTGACACGTAGTGTTGATTGACCACCGTTTGCTTATTTCCTACCAAACGAAGTGTCCACGGCCAAATATTCTCTTTAAACGGAAATGCTACTATCAGTTGACGAAGCGATCATGTTCTGAACACCCCTCGAGGAACGATTGCAGCTTGACGTTTGCTTATTTCCTACCAAACGCTGATTACAATCGGGCAATGCTACGTGATGCAGTATTTTTTACATAGCAGATTGTTTACCATTAGCGAGCGAGAAGAGTGACTCAATTTGCAGCGATAAATGGATTCTGAAAACAGACGGGGGCGGTGGGTATTTTGAAATGCTTTCTAAAGACCGACAAGTTGCAAATTTGACTAACGAATATTCGCCTCCGAATGCTGAGGGATCGGGGTGTCAATAGGCGATTGCTGATAAGACGCCATATCATCTGACACTAGATCTCCACTAAATGCTGGTCGGGGAATCATTTGACGATTGCTGATCGGAACCAAAATCAAGTGAAGAACGTTATTTTCATTTGCTTACGAGTACTGGCACTATAATAACTGCTGGATGTGAGGGATGCTCGGTATAATGGGTCTATTGAGTCGAACCTGCTAGGCACTTAATGCATATCAAGAGGTATTAGAAGCACGTGCAGAGCCCTTTCATCACGAAGCCAGGCTTACCCGCCTTTAATGAGACGTCAACGCCAAAAGAAAATGTTTATATATGTATTATAGCGATAGCCATAACACATCGAGCTCTTGCACGCAACACGAAGATGTGTGGTATAGCACTTGTTTTGTCTCTGTACATTAGGCAACGACAAACGGTTTCAAGATTAAGCGGACTGCTTCAAATATGCCTGACAAATAATTACACATAATTATGATAAATATTTATAATATATCCGCACACAAAATACATACTTTCGTTCAATGGAGATCCCGTTCAAAATGTAGGGTCTTGTGGCAGTTGATCCGGGAAATTGCTCAGATGTTTGAAGAAAATCTAAGTTACAAATACATACACAACACATACGAATTATTATTTGATTTTATCCATCCCTTATTCTACATACTACATTATTGGTTGTATATCAAAGTCAATATATATTTGTACGAGGTGCTATACGAGGTATACCAATGGCTAATAATATTCTCCTCTTTTGTTGTTAGTGTGAATTATTGATGCAGTAAAAACCGCCACTGTAGATCCTGTGAATACTCTCACATGGTGGTTTACTATTAGCCTCGTTGGGTTGCTGATTTCCAACATAATATATAGACATGCTCAGTGCTATAACCATTGACCGAAAATCCTAGGACTAATAGGACTCATATGATTTAGTGCATGATATTTGTGTCATTAAGAGAAATGTTTAAGGATCGTTTTCTTTTGATAAACCATCGTTGTATATCAATACAGTTTGCATGTCACTCTAGTGTCAATTTATGTACGACTGCCAACATTCTAAACGTTATTATAATGCGTAGCTGTTAATGAACCATAATGCAATAGTACTTGCTGAAATAAAATATATCTGACATCCGGAAGTTTATAGCCCGAAAATCACTCTGAACCAAAAAAAAATCAAGTTTGTTGTAAGTTTATAACTATATCAGTTAGAATAATCGTCCGGTTCGACCAGTGATATTTATTTAGGCGTTTGTTCCAAAAAGTCATCTGAACCAATGTGTTGGCACCTTATATTTTAAGAGTCAACAGTTTTAAAAGCACTGGAAAGACTTACTTGTGCTTAAACAGACAAGACGAATGGTATTTTCTATTTCGCTAAGCGGCTTAATGTCTAGACGATAAAAGCTTACATTATTACCTCAAGTAAAGCATATTTACAACGTGTTGATATGTGTTAGGGGGTTGTTATATCTTCATAGCGGCATCATATCAAATTTTCAACAATAATAGCTTCTGTCAACATAATCTTGCCGCAAATAAATGCTATGTTAGCGTCCAAGAACATTTCGGATCAGTCACACTTAGACTGTGTCGACTGGAATCATTGCAAAATAGGTAAATGTCGTCCTTAACGCATACAACGCCGTCGGGGTGGCGTAGTTGCAGCAGTTCATAAAGCTTTCCGTTAATCTTACAGTAGCATCGCCTCGGGCCGCGCTCATGTGGCACGAGTATAAATGCATGATAAATACTATCTCGGAAGTGTTTGAATATAATGTCAAACTTGCAACAGCATTGAGTATTATTGGATTAATATATTCATATGAGCAAGACGGGAAGGTATTGTTTTAGTAAAATACAGATTTTGTATATTTGCACCTTTGTAAGGCATTGCATGCAGCGGATCATGATCTCCAGATTTGGTGCAAAAATGTAAGAGTGTAAATGAAATACAACAATATATTCTACTATCTGTTTCCATTTTAGGAATATGTTTGTATGCAGTTTATTCATATATGCCGAGAACAAAACTCATTCTGGTCATTCACACAATCTTATAGATGGCTGTTGAACATACTGCATACCTTCATCGACTGATGAGTTCTTTCATGACGGGATTCAACTGCCATAAGAAAGGGATATCCCAATATTGCAAAAACTACCCAGAGTTGTACCAATCTTTATCGAGACGCGTTCAATCAGCCGACGTAAATATATGGCAGCAGTAACTATTAATACCTCTCATTAATATGCATGGTATCCTCAATCGAGTTTTCTGATATGGGTAACATAATTTGCAATGCCACTTTGTTGGTACGTGAAACCAGTTTCCGCTATGTGTATGATGTGCTTAGAGTTGTTATCTTTGGCAGTTTATGCCACGCCGACTCAGCTTCACTTGCCTTATTTCTTGCAATTACATAGCATAGCTACATAGTTATCGTAGTACAGTGGGACTTCTCTAAAGCAGACGCAATGACATACCTTAAACGGTTAGAATCAGCACAAATCGAACATCCTAAATTAAACAAAATATCTAAGCCTGTATAGTGACATTATTTGAACATCGTCTCAGAATAGTGACCTATAACTCCTCTTTTGGTCGAGCGTCTAATTTATATTCATATAAAACTGTACCAAACCTACCAACTCTGTGTTTTTAGAGGATATTAAGTAAAGGTTTGATAAAATCCCATGATTAAACACGACATGGTGGCAAATCTTGCTCTCACACATTGAATTGGGATCCGTCTGTTGTGAACTGTGAGGAAACAAACTAACAAGAGCGACACCACTGTGAGAGAGTGCATATACATGAAGTATACATTGTGCGGCAATGGGCATCACAGCGATGCTAAGCGAGTCGACTCATGTGATAGACAAACAATGGTACCTATAACACTGTTTCTGCTATCTGATCTCTTGGAATTCGCTAAGATATATATATATACCTTTCAGTTTGATGACGCATACATTTTATGAGCTTTACATCATTATGTTAGCGAGGTATTTATTACCACTATCGCTGCTGTGACATATTTAGTGCACATTAAATATGACAGCATGCAATTGTTTGTGGACACGCAATAATGTCGCATCTGTCCTGTGATATACATGATTGTCCTATAAAAGCAGATTCTTACAGAAGGATTTATTTATTCAGTCATTTGTTTCAATTTACGTTGCCTAGCACGAGTCAGTTGATGTCTAGAGTGTGTCTGAGTTTTAAGTTGGTCGACCGATCATAGAGGTTTATATGAATATTGTATCAAGCATTGTGCGATTGCGTGCGTGCTTGCCGGGGTTGTGCGCGGTGAAGCTTTAGGGGTGCTTCGCTGCTCTGCTAGACTGGATATTGCGAGAAAGGTCATGTCAGCACGTAACATTTCTAACCATTATTGGAATACACCCACTACTCGTCATTATTGTGTTTAACTTTGTCTGACAACTTAATAGAGCGTGTATGTATTTCTATGGAAAGCTTAATTTATCGGAAAATATAACGTTAGCATTGCTCTTGCTGCCAAATAAGTATACAATTACCAGTTAGATATTCATGGCAAACTGCAAATGATCACCTCGGGTGAAAGCCGGCGAAAATATTACAACCGGGATGTATCAGACAAGAAGTATCCACTTACTTCTCTCGTTGAGCGGTATAATGAATAAAATGCATGAGCTATGAAGATGAAAGGCAATGTACCAATATCCAGATACTGGTTTTATTTTCAAACGATATTTAAGTAAACAACTAGGAAGAAAATCTGATGTCATATAAAATCGCTTAGCAATGAAGTCGATGGATATTCAAATAATCAACTACGGAAAATGTAGGATGTCATGTAGAATTGCTTATGAAGGAACTCGCCGCCACATAATGCACGTCTTCTTGGGTGATTATTGATAAGCGTTGATTACAGAACATTTAACGGCTTGATATCAATATTCATGTCATAACTTGACATATACTAGGATGACTGAGTCTAATTTCTCAACAATATACCTTGCTAAGATCAAACGCGTAATTACGATATAAGTTATTGCTCTGATTTGGCAGATTTGCGTCGTTTACTCAGACAACGACAAGAGAGTGGTAAATATCATCAAATAATTGCTTTAAAAACTTTGCCATATATATATCGATACCACGTTATGAATTTGTTTCTATTTACTTTCTATTCCGCAAAGCTATGCATAGGACAATCATTGTGAGCAACAACCTCTCACTGTAGCCACAGAAGAGCTCTAATTTCAAATGGATCGTTCCTTAACTTTCTCGAAATCTACTCAGATGGTTCGGAAGTTCCGGTTGCTCTCAAACGTCGGATGAGGTAAAGACCCTTCCGTGCTTAGATGAGAGTTGCCTCCAGTGATAACTACGTCGCCTACGGGGATTATCCTATGTAAGTGGTTGATCATATGAACATCATTGACTTAAACGCACGTTGATTGCATTTTCTCATACAAGGAAGACATCAACATACTCAATGATGTATTGTACATGACCACGTTATATCTGTGTTTTCACATAGCCCTCTTTCTAAAATGGATTATACATGGTAATCACACAATAACATTTTACTATCGTACGGCAATCCCAATGAAACGATTTTTCCTTTTCATTCAGGGAATCGCTTATCTTTGATTATTCGAATGTTAAATGTTGCTGCTATAGTGCTCAATTAAGTCGGATGACTCTTGCTGTACTCGAATAGTTGCATCCACCGGCTAGAAATAGCCGAAATAGCGACCTGTTTGTCATTAATCAAAACCTTCTATGGTCACACAGTTTATAGCAAATTGCTATCAACTGTGACCAGTTTAAGGAGTTCCAAATTTTGCGTTCATGAGAACATCAAAGAGACAGAAACTACATTGGATATTGGAATATTCATGCCTCTGGTTTGGAGATGTTGGGTATAGCTCCCATTTCGAGCGAGTGTAAGTGATCCCCAATGTACTCGATGGGACTCAATGGAATTCGAGATACATCTGGGGAAGTTATCAAACCCATGGATGGAATAGTCCCTCTCCATTCCAGCGCCCTACTTAAGGGTGTTTACATAGCACAGTAAAATATTAAGCAGTACCGTCGCTTTGTACTTCACATAGATACCATAGCGATATCTGATGATATTTGTCTTCAACTGCCGAGCAAACATAAAAAGAACTCTGCCTTGTTTTACGATAACGATGTAATTTTCTTGAATACTTTGTGACGCATGTCCTGCTGGTTTTTCGAATCGCTCTACGAAATAGCAGTACGTAGATTGCCAAGTCTATAATGTCAACTTAAATGACGACATAGGGACGTTCTCTTAAGGATTAACGGCAACCCAGAAGGCAAGGTTGCTTATGTCATACAACGCCGCACATGTAGCAATCCAACTGTTTACAATGACATGCGGCCCATCGGGATAGCGCTGCCCTCCATTATTCGTAATGCGTAGAAGCTATCTAGGTCTATGAAGTCGTGCATGGTAGGGAAAGCAATCCATAGGCAATCCATTGTATAAATTGCGGGTGCACGAACAAATGCTACCTGCCCCCCCCCCCCCCCCCACTAATCCGGCAGCATCACTTTACGTATTTTAATAGTAGAACATTCATGGTTCCACGATAACCAGTGCACATGTTTGCAACCTACAATAGCACTGTCCGTAAACATCTGTTCGTTATTGTTCTTAACATGCCATAATAAGACGCAGATCGGTTTTTCTGTTACAGTTATGATACTGTTACTGGTCAGGAATATGGAACATTTTACGATTTTGAATGAGCCACATTAGTATAATATAGAACATGTAATAGATGTTGTGTTTTTGAAGTTGCTAAGTGATGAAGTTGCTTTATGATGAAGGTCCGCCGAAAGCCAGAAAGAATGCCGTTAGGCTTTTAGCGAGAGAAGGAGACATAGTTCTCGCTTGAAGGCTGATTCTGAACTCACTTCTCTGACCCGTATGACACCCATCCACTCTCTCCCTCCCAGCCCCCCCCCCCCCCCAACCCCCCTCGAAGACGCAAGTGTAAGCCAGCTAAATAATGGAGTCAATACAGGTATGCGGTTAGATAGAGGCTAATACCGTGCAGTCGCACAGGAAGTTACACTTGCCACACGACATATCTTGTTTTCGATTTCAATACGTGTGCAGGTGATCGTGTCACAATAACGTGATCAACATACCACTTCCTGCTAAGCTAAGTCAGATAATGATGCAGACTAATTTCGCTCCGACCATTTCAGTGCCACAACCGCACTGTGTTGAGCGCATGTCAGCAATATAATCATCGGTTAATGTTGCGCAGCTATCTAAGACGATTATAAGAGTGCATGTATTGAATAATCATTTGATGATCCGGACCTGATAAGCGTACCTTTGCATATCTAGCAAAGATTAATCTATCAGTGTTGTCATTGCAACGATGGACCTTATGAATGCACTTAGCATCTGTTTGAACTGAGAGCGAGGCCA
>CM067342.1:10508181-10568181 GCA_034190875.2 Urechis unicinctus
GGTGGGAAGTCCTGTCTCCTCCTTGTACGCTTGTTTACTTCTGTCTCCACCCTGAAGCAAAAAATAGGGTCAAATATTGATATAACATGAAGGAATAATGGATATGTTGGCATGACAGGTAGGAAGGAAGTACCAAATAATGGCGTTCTAAGTTGCATGTTCCCGCCAAAGTTTCTACGTTCTGCATTGATTAAGGTAGTTTAAAGACTTGAAAGTTTCTTAGTATGTAGGTATGATTGCAGAGATGCTGTTGCTGTTAAAATCCTTATCCCATCAACATGCACAATTACAACATTTGCCAGTTTTTCTTCTTTATATAGTGTTGTCAATTTGTACCTTTGACCTAGTATTTAAATCGAATAATTTGTTACCATCAGCGTCATCAACATCGGCAAATGATCAACTTGCGGTTTTCTTTCAATACAAAATGGTAATAACAAGACCGTAGAACGCTAGTTAGCATCGAAATACAAGTGTAAAGAACTTGCAAACGTGTTTGTCAAAATGATGAAGGAGCGCTTGGTAGCTTTGACTTGGCTCGGAGATTTGTAGATTAAACTGCAACGGAAATAGGATACCGATGTACGCCATACCGTCTGCATTTTACGAAGTTAAATCATCATTTCTTAAATTATAAGTTCGTCACGGATCAACATAGAATTTGATAATATAGCTACGCTACCAACTAAATTACACCAAAGCAAAAGCGCACAAATATATAGAGTGGCTTTTTTATTGTGATATGAGTAAACAAAACATTTGCAAGGAATATCTATATTGACCAAGATAGATGACAATCATTTCAAGATTTAACATGTTCCACATTTTCCGCTTTTGTAATATAAAGCTGCATTATTGACGAAGCGATTCGTGATATTATTTAAATACACTGGTAAAAGAAGATGTTGTTCCTGAGCTTAATATCGCATTCCGCTCTCCACCAGAGAAGTGCCAATCCGTTTTTTTACAATCTTGGACATCGGTTAATGTCGTTGCAGTGACTGATTTGTGATTGCTTTAGACAGCGAAGTTGACGTTCGATTTTGATTTTAGGCATGTGATGGTTTTGGGTGACCCTCAAAGTTAGAAACTGCACGTTCACATGACATGTGTGAATTAGTGTTTTGGTAACGGCCTGGATGCATAAACGTCATGCGTAGATATTACTTAATGCTCGCCATCTCAAACGTATGCTATGTTTTGTGTATAGACCTATAATTCACTGGATTGCGGCTCAATCGTTCAGCGCTATTATACGAGCTTATTTCTGTTCCAACGTTCAAATAGTAACGATTGGGGCAATAAAAGCTCTTTTAATCGTATCGCAAGCAACCAGGCGGTACAAATCCTCATTAACAGGGTTTCTATAAATTTAAAGGTTTGTGCTGTATATTTAAACTAACGATGTATCAAACAAATTTAGTTATTCACACTTTGAGCTACGAAATACGTTCAGACCAATAATAGCACCAGCTAGACCTACTAAGAGTGACTCTTGACCATGAAATTGTTTTCTCGTCTCGTTGTATGCAGTCGTTTTTGTGATAAGAAGGAAGTGAGTGACACCCATAAATATGCTTGGGCCCCAAATACATTTGAGCACTGCTAATTGTTGTTTCCTTGTACAGGATACATGTCCACCTTCTCGAACTGTTCACCTTGCTGAGATATTTAACCCAGCGATATGTTCGATGTTAATGGAATTCCTTAATACTCCATCAACCTAAATGCCTGGAGGATGTCTCTTACTGTATGAATCGTTGTCCTTGGGCGGAAAGGGAAACAGTTTTGTCGAGATTATCATCAGGTCAAATGTCATGGCATTTATCTATTGCATTATCTAAGCGCTGTTTAGATGCGATTTCTCCTTATTATTGATAAGGTAAAGGTCAATATAAAGTAACATGTATCTTTGCCTGGACTCGTTATTGTCATTAGTGTTTCAGTTGTTTAAAATAATGGTATCATAAGGAGCATTCGACTTTGGATAAAGTAAGAAAATTACCCACATTCGTTCGTAAGTTGTAGTATTTACGTATTAATAATGAAGTTTTACATAAAACAATGTTTCGTAACATTATGCATGCAAAGCATTTCAATCGTAAAGCTAACGTTGATAAAAGGTCTTGGTAATGCTGTATGGTTCGCTACAGCAGTAATAAGAAAGCAAAGTTGTGCATTACCAACTTTTGTTATATAATGATTATTGTCATTTCACCGGCAATAATCAAAATTTGATTTTACGAGAGCCATCAAGAAGCATGGCCTCGGATAAGCAGTAACAATGAACCAATCTGTCTTAAATGTCATGGCACTCATCCATTGCATATTGCCTGGGCGCATTGCAGATGCGATATCTCCGTAGTATTTAAACGGTCACGGTCACTATCTAGATCAATTCACTTCTGTGTTAACTCGCATATTCATTATAGGATGAATGTATCCTATTTTTACTTGCTGTCTAATCTATCCTTGTTTATCATATTGTGACATGAAGGATTTGTTAACAAAATTGAATTACGTTGGAAGTGTGTGAAATGTTTTCTTATATAAATCGCTCTGTCTATTTGACTCTGGGCTTTAATTAGCAAAAAGCGGGCAACGCCGCTGTCTACTATTTGTAATGAAGAATACCCACAAATTCCTTTTATCTGCATTCGACTAATTTACATTACATATTTAAGCAGAATCTTGACAAGGTTTGTAATTCACTTTTATCAATGTAGCAATTGTATAAATGCACTATTTATAAACTTATTAATAGGAATAAACATGTTCAGAAAATAAACCAATGTATTATAATTTTATTTATTCATTATCTTAATGTAGGATTAAGCTTATAGAGGGAAACTAAAGGTTGATAAATTATCTGGTAGCATAGAGTGATACGCTAAAGCAGTAACAAAGTCCATTGAAAGCAGTAACCATGGCCATACCGTTAGTGTAAGACAAACTCCCTTCTTGTTCACTGGTGTTTGACTATCGTGAACCCCAGTCAGATAATGCTTTGTGCGACAACAAACAGCTACACTCTAATGAAGGCAACCAGGTTGTTGGCGTTTATCTGTCTCCATACCCTCCTAACACAACGTACCACATTAATGCTGGCAGAAGTATATAAGCCACCAATTGGCATGCACCTCCCATAGCTACAGAAATTGGTTTGTCCAATACGGTGCAAATTATCAATTGCGTACTACATCACAATGTCTCGTCCTTACAAAGACGAGATGTTACCGTGCCAATGTTGAATAAGGTTGATCATAATACGCAATCATGGCCCAAACCCTGGGTTCGCAGAATGTTGTGTACCCCTGTGAAATATGTAAAAGAGATACTTTACCACCGTGTCGGCGTGTCTCTCATTTTGCCTCATGGCTTTTTCGAAATTGGATGGGAACCATTATGAAAAACCAAATATATATCCAGCAGTCAGTACAAACCATGTGGGAATGCAATTATGGCTATGTAGTTGCATCGTTACCGTCATGTTGCGTGACGAAGTCTCATTACGGCATTTTTTCCATTTCTATCAATGATGAGATTCCTAGATCTTTGGCATTGGTCGTTTATGATCGTAGAACATGCTTGGTTTAACCATAGATTGGTTGCTGATTGGTTTATGTCATCTCATCACTTTGAGTAAGGCACACGGGTAAATGTTAACTTGACCAAGAGCCTTGCATGCAATGAGCGGTGTCATATGGGTTGCGAAAAAGATTTTTTGTCATTTGCGTGCATCGTTAATGCAAGCAGCAACATCATCTGTGAATCCTAGGTGTCATATTTGATTGGACCTTTAATGGCCGCGGGTCGTTCGAAAGACCGCTCGTGCTTGTATGTGTAATTACACGGATTTTGCTTGTGATTTCGCCGTTTTTCTTACATCGGTGGATAGGTCTTCGAATGGAGCATCGGAACGATTATACAATTACCCATAAAAAGGTGACACATAAGTTTGTTCTTCAAAAAACTACCAGTTTGGTGACCAGTTAAATACTATAGTGATTTCCTAAGCCCGCTTACCTTTAGCTGTCGTAGGGCGGTTGGTTACTTGCTGTGTCTTCTACTTGGCTGCTTTCACTGTTCCTTTACTAGCTTCTTCGTTGTTATCTAGCTGGCTAGTTCTCTGCTTCTTGGCGGGTCGGCTACAAGTGACCGTACAAGTGCCCAGTCACTTGTACATTTCTTTGCCGCCTAAAAGGCCAGGGCGGTTCCGGGGGACGTGTGTTACTAGCGCTGACACGCTAAGGGCCAAGCTCCTCAGAGGTGTCATACGCTTTTAATGCAACGCCGTCACGTTAAAGCCATTGGACCACAGCGGTGACGTACGTCACCACACAATGGGAAAGTCCAGGGTGGGGTCCAACTCCATCATCATACGGTGGGGGGGAGTGTGGTGACGTACGTCACCACAAGACTTTAACCGCAATGGCGAGTGAGCAGATCGTGTTAGTGGACAATGTAACACTAAACCCTGTGCTCGTTTATGTCGCTTTCAGTCGCGACTCGTCGGCTCACGATTTGATCTGTAAAGTGTGCAAAGATTTTTACTCTCTTGAAGAGCTACAAAAGGCCAAGGAAGTTCTTTGGCAAGTAAGTGACAAGGAAGTCCTTCCTCCGTTTATTCGACGTCGCGACTCTGTAGCGAGGTCTGAAGTTGATGCCATACTGTCATACATATTGACAGCACTTCAAAAGCTTGAAGCTGCCGAGAAGATGCCCATTTTTGCAGTTGATCCGCAGGGCTTACATCGCATCCCCAGGGCCACCCCTGCGGAAACGTGCTCCATTAGCATATGTGAACGAGTCAATGACATAGAGGGCAAGCTCAAGATGCTCGACGAAGCAATGGTCAGCATCCAGCGCATAGAGAGCCGTCTATCTGCTCCAACGCCAACACCAACGCCAAGTAACAGCCCGTCATATGCTGCCGTCACAGCCACATCCACTGCAAAATCTGTTAGCAGTAAAACGATTACCGAGACTGGAACCGTTACACCGAATTTAGCAATCACCTCTCAAAAGGATGTACATGAAAACAAAGTCAGTGCCCCTACCGACCGAAGCAACGACGGTTACAAAACTGTAGAAAGACGCAAGAGAACACACGTCAAGAAGAAAGCCCATGTCAAGGGGATTGCTACCTCCAGTACTCTGCGGGGAGCACCAGAACCCAGCAGAGACTTGTTCGTATACAGAGTCTGTAAGGATACCGCTACAGATGAGCTATTACGGTACATGCAAGATAAAGGAGTGGAATGTCGAAAGGTAGAGAAGCTGTCAAATGACGCCGCCAAATTTGACAGTTTCCGCGTGGAAATAAAACTCTCTGATCTGGACAATCTTTTGAATGATTGTTTTTGGCCGGTTGGCATATGTGTTAGGAGATTTTATCGCAAACAGGAAAGCAATTAGGTTGTATTTGTCGCTGATTTTAACTGTCAATGTGTCACAACTTAACGTTTTGTACATATAATAGTAGAGGCCATAGGGATGATACGATTTTGTACATTCAGAAATTAATGAACGAATGTGATGTTCTTTTTCTACAAGAGCATTGGTTACATGAAAACGAATTTGATGTTCTGGAAACTAAATTAGATGGTATAATTGTGGCTGGGGTGTCTGGTATGGATTCATCTCGGGTTCTCAAGGGGAGACCATATGGAGGCTGTGCATTTCTGCATAAGCGGGATTCGAAGTTTTCAATCCGTCTTGTGCAATGTAATAGTGTCAGGTGTATTGCTTGTGTGGTTACTGTAAATTGTGACGGTCGACCCGCTTCAATTTTAGTTATTAATTTGTACATGCCGTGCGATGTGTCATCTTCAACTCCATGTAACAATATGTATAATGAAATTCTTAATGATGTCCATTCTATCATCAACGCCAACTCTGATGTGGATTTCGTGGTTCTAGGGGGTGACCTTAACACTGATTTAAGACGCAATAGCTCACTAAATACAATTTCAATGAATGCATTCTGTGAGCAGCAAGGTTTGAGACCTTGCGAGTCGATTGGATCAGGTGTCATTGATTTCACCTACGAGAGCGACATGTCGAATGCAAGATCTGTTTTGGATCATTTCATAATATCTGAAAATATTTTGCCGTTAGTCTCAAGATATACATGTACTCATGATGGGGACAACTTATCTGACCATAGCCCTGTTTGTCTGAGTTTGAATGTTAATGTTTCAAAGTCAGGTAAACCGAGGCGCAGCATATCCAGTAAAATTAAGTGGTCTACTGCCGATGAAAACGGCATCAGCAGTTATAAATGCTACTTGAGCGGTTTTTTGTCGAATGTCAAACTACCAACATATGTTGCGACATGTACCATATCTGGTTGTAAAACGCATTATGAAATGATTGACAAATACTTCAATGATATAATTAATGCATGTGTACAAGCTGGAGTCCACAGCTCGTTGGCAAAAGGTGGCCGAAAGCGAATTGCGGGTTGGGGCGAACATGTCGCTCTTGCTAAAGAAAGATCGATATTCTGGTCCCGTTTATGGGTTGAAAATGGAAGCCCTTGTGCTGGAATCCTTAAAGACATTAAATGCAAAGCTAAAAGGGATTACAAGCGGGTTTCCCGCAGCGTAATCCGCAAACAAGAACAATATATGGCAGGTCGCATGGCGAACGCTCTGATCAATAATCAAGAGCGGGATTTCTGGCAGGAGGTGAATAAGAAAACTCAAAAATCGGCAGTTGTGCCGTCTCTCATTGATAATGTTCAAGGGAACAAAGATATCTGCGCGTTATTTAAGGACAAATATAAAGAATTATATAATAGCGTTTCTAACAACGAATCTGAACTGTCAGAAGTTCAGGAGCTGCTCTCAAAGGATATCAATTGCCAGTGCAACGTGGGCAATTGTACCGCTGCTCACTATGTTAATGTAGATCAAGTGAAAAGGGCAGTGAGTAGGCTAAAGAAGGGAAAATCGGATGCAATTAGCTCATTTTCATCTGATAATATCATAAATGGCTGCGATGAACTGTATATCCATTTGTCATTGTTATTTAGCGTTATGATGTCACATATGTATTCCCCCGAGGGCATGTTGCTGTCCACGCTCGTCCCTATCCCCAAGAATAGGAAGAAATCGATGAATGTTAGCGAAAACTTCCGATCCATAGCCATCAGTAGCGTAGTAGGGAAATTACTAGATAATATTTTGATTGAATCTTATGCTGATATTCTTCAGACAAGTAACTTGCAATTCGGATTCAAACCATCTCATTCGACGGCGCAATGTTCATTTGTTCTCAAAGAGATAATTGAATACTATGTTGGTCATGGGTCTCCATGTTATGTGATGTTATTAGATGCCTCTAAGGCTTTTGATCGTGTTGATTATATTAAACTGTTTATGCTGCTACGCAAGCGAGGCATGTGTCCTACCACAGCTAAGATGTCTCCGATTCTATTCTGTGTTTATATGGATGAACTACTCACCCGTCTGTCACACACTAAAGTTGGATGTCATATTGGTCATGAATTTGTTGGGGCACTTGGTTATGCTGATGATCTGTCGTTAATTGCACCCTCATTGACCGCTGCCAAGATAATGATTGAAACATGTGAGCAATTTGCGGCTGAGTATAGTGTCGTTTTCAACTCAGCGAAGAGCAATTTATTAGTTTTTAATGATAACCAGTGCACTGTAGATTTAAAGCTTAATGGATGCACTATTCCTATCAGGGAAAATGCTTTGCATCTTGGTACCTATATCGGTAAGGACTGTAATAATAATAATATGAATGTAGCATGTTCTAATTTAGTGTCACAAACACATTTGTTGATGTCCAGGTTTGGGGCTTGTAATGTAGATGTGAGAAACAAGTTGTTCATTAGTTTCTGTACAAGTTTTTATTGTTCTCCCTTATGGAGTTTAGACCATTGACACTTAGAGGTATTTTGCCGAACCTGGCGAAAATGTATTAGGCGTGTCTGGAAGCTCCATCCACAAACGCGTTCCATATACTTACATCTTTTGACAGGTCAACAACCGATTATTAGACAATTGATGAAGCGCTATATCATGTTTCTATGTAAATGCATAAGCAGTGGTAACAATGTGTTGTCCTTTGTGAGCAGACTCTGCGCATCTAGTTATTCGACTTAGGCTTGCAATCTGAGAATTGTAATGTCCACCATTGGTGTCAGTACTAACGCTATTTTCTCGGCAGAAATCACGCCGAATGAGTACCTACTCCGGTTGAATGAGAATGTAATAGACATTAATGTGTTAAATACTATTTCTTTATTAAAAGAGCTCATTATGCAACGGGATGGGCGAGCAATTTCTATTCTTACCCCAGAGGAAATTGACGAGCTCCTGTCCACAATTTGCACGTTACGATGTTAATCTTCATTTCTTTTTTCACTGATTTTTTAATCAAATCTGTACGTGTATATGTACGAAATAAATAATATATATATATATATATATATATACTATACGTTGGTGAATAATCTATTAATAGTGACGGATGAATCAGCTACAATAAGTTACTCAGTTGGTGCTGCCTACCCTACGCCCACTACGAATACAACATCACTAATAAGCCATGACCAAAACTGCATTATACCTAACCGCCGATATCAAATGGCATTCCACCGTTGTCAAAAAGTAGGATTTATCACAATGATTTTCATAGAGACAGTACATTTTCAGATGGCTTGTATATTTCACGTGCTTAATGCACTTGGCATTCTGAAATATCGACAACGTGCGTGCAGACCCACATTAAAGTGACATATTTCTTATTTCCAACAATCACATTCTAATGGCGCAACATTTGAAATAACGAATATAAACGATCCTGAAAACATCCGTGAGATATTGCCATTACTGTTAAAATCAATTGGTGCTTCGAATACTTTCGCTCGTCGTAATCACTGCTTTTGGTGCATACGTTATCAAAGTAGCCAGACTAGGGAGGTGTAACGTATTTGATTAACTGAGCATTGATTGTTTAGTGATAACCACACTATTGTGCGAATCCTAGGCTATATTTCGGGATAACATGTAAGTTTTTTGATGGCTTCGGCGCCGTTAGGCCGCATTGTGCATTATACTGTGGTTGCTAATTGGCTGTCAGTTGTTGGTATTTGTGAATTTGTTTGACTTGCTTACTTACAAACATTGGCAGCTCACTACGACCTAACTGGTGTATAATCCAAGATGAATGCCATGGCATTCTAGACAACACTGCAGGCCTCGCTAGGTATTTGAATACTGCTAATTGATTGGCTTTGTGATTTGTGGCGTAGTCCCACGTCATTTTTCAATGTGCTTGCACAAAATAAATGAACGGCTAACCTCACATCAGATATGCTCCAAAATGCCGTAAGATTAACACGATTTCAAGAAATTAAAGACATCAACATCTTTAGTGGAGTGATATGGTCCAGGAAAACCTTTGGGAATGAAATGTGGTTAACTTAAAACCCATTGCAAGCAAAATAACGCTGACCACATTATTGTGCGTACATTAAGTTTTGTATTAAAAAGAACGCCAAAACCGTAGCTTTATTTGCCGATGCATCAATATATACAATATCACAAGCATGCACTAAAATGACGAAAAACCATGCTAATTGACTGCCACCCCACTGACATATAGAAGGACAATACAGTACATCTTTGGCAGAAAAACAAACCTGGAATGTTATCATGCAAAGCCATCTAGTTAATTTTTAAAGCGCATACATAATGTGGAAATTGCAATTATATTTGCTCTGAAACAATCAAATGCTGATGCATGACACAAGTGTGCCACATGCCATTACTAGGGCGCCACTCAGAGAAGTGCTCTTCGCTTGTTTTGATCACTGGATATGTCAGTTGTGGGGAGCCCTTATAGGCGAACAGGGATAAAAACAAAATGACCGATATCACGTTTGTACTCTCCATCATAAATTGTACCTGCACTCTTCTACTCATTATCCAATTGCAGGGATATAGACATTCACTTTTGATTCATCTAGCAATCCTTTTCGTAGACAATATTGCTGTTCTTGCGTGTATGCATCTCAAGTCGGTGATATTTATTGGCATCCGTTAAGATGTTGATGCTACGGCCATCTGTATCTACTCGCAGCATGACTGCTACGTTAATATTGATTGTGTAAAAACCATTCAAAATGTACAGCAATATCAGACTTTTAAAAATGTACATAACAAGCTCAAATTCCCGGGAGCGCCGCAATCAGCCTCATCTATAATATTGGATCCTGTTGATGTCGTAGCAATTATCATGTCTAGATTGGTACGGACTACATTGATGGTACTCTTGATGAGTCTTTGTGCACAGATATTAAGGGCGTGCTTCACAAAGCATATGCATTGACATCGCGTTACATATTCAATTCATGCTCGTTTTGGTAAACATCATATGACATTTGTATAGTAATGCATTGTTTATTTATGCCCGTTTTAGCACTGGTTGGAATCAATTCCCAAATTGCTAGAAATAGCTATATGAAAATATAAAATGATCCCCATAGCTTGCTTGTCAGATAACCACACGTCTTGAGGGTGGTGATGCTGTTATCTAAACGAAGAGAACATGAATGGTTACGGATGAATCCAATGTTGAGCCTGCATCTCTTAAAAGCTTTTTCAAGCATGCCTACCAGATCCGGACTTGCAGAAATATAGTCGTTGCAGTATTGAGACAAATTTTAATTTATGCACCCATGTTCTTAGTTAGCACTGTCAAAAACAACGCATACAATTTGTTGATGTGATTGATTGGATTGCGTTGCGTTAATGTTCGCTGCCCGTGGATTGATAATTTACATCAGAGACAGAAAAAGTTATAGTGAAGAGAACCTCAATCGGTTATAATCAAGCTATTATATATTCATTTACATCAAAGGGCTAGATGTAAAGGGTGTGGTACTATACTCCCAACATCATGATCCATGTGGCTGAGGGGGACAGTTACTTACATTTATCTCTAAATGGCCTCCATATATCTTCATGATAGCCGGATAGTTGAACATGCTAAGTTCAGAGACCGTGCATAAAGGTATATTTGAATGACGCCATATATCTTCAGACCTTCTATCGTTTATATATTTGCTGCTCAGCCAGCAACATGTGACGATTATAAACATTCGTAGACTGCAACCATTTGTAGACAATTGTTTTTAGTACATTTTAGCTACCATTAGAAATCAATTATACATTCGGAATATATAATGAAAAAGTTTAATGCAAATAAAAATCTTTTTGTCACTTTTTATTCCTGGTACATACTTTTGGTACTCGAAAGGTCGTCCACGAAAGGTCGAGACACTAATTTATACGTGCCCATATATATTTTCGTATATTTCCGAAATATCGATATTTTTAAATGTTTTTCAGTCATTATGGATTAGAAAAATAATATTTTTTGTAGATTTGATCATTATGAACCATTGGTAGCGTTTTGCGATATAATTCAACGTTGTAGATTGATGAATAAGGAGACATAATAAAGTTTCCGGAAATGGTATTTGAAAATAAATATTTAAATTTTTCAAATAAACATATCTATCACACATGATTAAACCATATTTCGGCAATTTGGATCGTAGTATATAAGGTTGCATGGAAGATATTGAGGTTTGCGGGTCATTTCAACGAATGGTTAGTTGTTAAAATTTAATATCTTTATAATATTAAAAATTCAAAGAAATCATATATATATATATATATATATATATATATATATCTATATATATATATATATATATATATATATATATATATATATATATATATATATATATATATATATATATATTACATATATTATATATATATATATATCGGCATCTTTATAATATAATATATTATATATAATATCGAATTAATTAATCTTTTGTGTCATCTTTTAATTGTATATACTATTAAATCCTCGAAACGCGAACGAAATTTAGACATAATTTATTTATCATCCAACCTTTCGTGCCCATATATATTTTGAATATATGCGGAATATATATTTTTTTTATCCTCATCATGGATTAGAAATATATATCGTAGATGTCAAACACAACCATTAATGGACAATTTATGAATATCATATTGTAGATGTTATACGTACTCGAAAAGTTTCAATGCGGAATTAAAAACTTTTTTTCTGGTGTCCTTAATATATATCCACGAAAGGTTGAATAATTTGCGTATAAATCCAATATCCCCCATATATATTTTTAATACATTATACCGAAATATTTTGGATCAGATCATGGATTAGAAACATAATATTTGTTGTAGATGTGATCATTATGAACCATTGGTAGAATTTCTCGATCTAATTCAATGTTGTAGATTAATGAAAAAGGAGAAAAATAGAGTTTTTCGGTAAAGAAATTTAAGAATAAATCAAATATTTTAATTTTTCAAATAAATATATCCAGCACGTATGATTAAACATTATTTCGGAAATTTGGATCGAAGTATATACGGTTGTATGGAAGATATTGAGGTGTGCGTGTTATGTCAACGAATGGTTAGTTGTTAAAATTTTATATCGCTATTATATTCAAAATCCAAAGAAATCACGCGTGAAAGATTATTTGTGTACGTTACTAAGACTAGACTATCACATTCGAATGGTCAAACCAAAATATTTTCAATTATTTTGGACAAAAATGAGCTTTGACTTTATGTGGACATACTGGTATATCCTTTCGTGGACCAAAGTCTACGAAAGGTTGGCGGCTTGTCCACTAAAGGTCGCGTTCGTGCTAATATATATATATATATATATATATATATATATATATATATATATATATATATATATATATATATATATATATATATATATATATATATATATATATATATATATATATATATATATATATATATATATATATATATATATATATATATATGCGTGTGTAGGTGTTCGCGTGTGTGCGTATCGCTATGTACATATATATATATATGTATATATATATATATATATATATATATAAATATATATATATATATATATATATATATATATATATATATATATATATGTATATATACATCTATATAACAATATATATAAATATAAATATATATATATGTATGTAATGTATATATATATATACATATGGTATATACATATACATATACAAACATATAACTATATATATATATATATATATATATATATATATATATATATAGATATATATATATATATATATATATATATATATATATATGCATTTATATATATATCCACCAATAGATGTATTCGATTCTATATATATATATACATATATATATTTATATATATATATGTACATATATATATATATATATATATATATATATATATATATATATATATATATATATATATATATATATATATCTATGTTGTTAGGTTCGAGCTAATTATCATTGTTAGGAGACAGCGTCGTGCGCTTGATTATTGCGTGTAAGTGCCATCGTGATAAGTATGTTGTTGCACAAACAGTGTTACTTAATATTTTGACTATGCTATGTAAGCTCCCTTTAGTTGGGCGCTGGGTTGGGGAGGGACTAATCCATTCATATGTTGGATAACTTCCCCTGATGTATCTCGAATTCCATACCAATTACACTCCCTCGAAATCGGAGCTCTACCCAGCCTCCCCAAACCATAGGCATGAATATTTCAATATCCAATGTAGTTTCTGTCTCTTTGATGTTCTCATGAGCGCAAAATATGGAACTCCTTAAACTGGTCACAGTTTTGATTGATAGCAATTTGCTGTAAACTGTGTGTTCACTAGAGAAATTGTTGATTAATGACAAACAGGTCGCTATTTCGGCTGTTTAACTTAATACGCACAGGTTATTGTCTAGTCGGTGGATGCAGCTATTCGAGTACAGCAAGAGTCATCCGACTTTATGGAAAAAAGCATTCAACGTGAGATTAAGTCAATGATTTTCATATGATCAACCACTTGCATAGCAAAATCCCCGTACAGAAGGGTCTTGACCTCAATCGACGTTTAGGAGCACTTAGCGACCGGAACTTTGCGTTTGGAACAATATTGAACATCCGAAACATCTGAGTAGATTCCAAGAAAGTCCATTTGCAATTAAAGCTCTTCTTCTGAGTGATTGTTGCTCATCATAACTGTAGTATACATAGCATTGCGGAATAGAAAGTAAACAGTAAAAATTCATACCGAATGAGACAAACGTCGCACAATGAGCAATAGCTCATAGTACATTGCTACAAATATACATATCATTATATCATTGATCATTTTCACGTCAGCAAAATGTCAAATACGACATTTCTATGATTTACCCTTCGCTCTGCTCTTGCACCCACGAGCGAGAGGAAAGTCAGCTGGTTATTCCGACGGAATATTGACAAGACGCTTAATGAACAAATCATCTCACTGTTGCAGATTGATATTGAATTTAACGTTATGAATGATAGATAATCGACACGATGCATCATATTTATTGACTAGGAGATGATGCCAACACGGCATATTCTCGTGGAATATGTGCAACCATTGGACGGCGGAGTTACATAACCTGATAAAACTCATCATCACGTTATGAATACGCTTCACTGGAGGGATTACTAAGTGAATGATTAACGACGTATTTGTTCTCCTAATTGAATAAAACAAACCCATCGACACAGGCTGTAACGCACGAATATGTGCATGTTTGATAATTGTGCATCTTATGACGCAGATTGGGAAACTTGCATTGGCTTTTTTATCCAAGTCACAATCACCGACCAAGCGCAGCAGCCATCCCACGTACACAAATATCGTACAATAAGATCGTAAATGTTCCTTGCAGTACGAGCAAAGCGTCGCCGAAAATCAGTTTACCTTGACAGCCAATAGCTTTGAGACATTTTCACGTCGTTACGAATAAAGGTACGATTATCGTGAATCTTAGCATAACAGTTTTGCATTGGTGTGGTTATGACAAAGCTTGTTAGCAATTTTGAGACGGTAGAGTCAATGCTAAGATGAATATATTTTACTACACATGATGTAATATATTGGCATTGCTGAATGAAACGTGTTATCGATATGGCAAAGTCTTCTAAGCTATTAATTGATGATATATACCACTCTCTGGTCTTTGTCTGAGTAAACGACGCGAATCTGCCTTATGTGAGCCATAACTTATGCCGTAATGTATCAAGTTAAGACATAAATATTAATATTGAACCGTTCTATGAGCCGTAATAAACGCTTATAATCATGCCCCAAGGAAACGATATTAATTTAAACCCGTATAATTGGTGGACAAGCTAAAAAAACTCAGTTAAACTGTAGACATCGACTGGCTTGTGGTAGGCAACAAAAATTTGAACAACTGACTGTATAATTCAAATCATTATGGAATAATCTGCTTTGTAAAGAAAACCATGTATATCACATGACGGATTCAGCATTCTCGCGCGTCAACAAGCAATTGCACGCTGTAATGTTGAATATGCTACGATTGCGGTAATAAATACCTTCGCTAAAATGATGGTGGAATGATCATAAAATGTGTTCGTACCATCGAACTGTAAGGTGAATATGCATCTTTGCAAATTCCAAGACAGCAGATAGCAGAAATGTTCTTAAAGGTACCGTTGTTTGTCCATCTTGTTAATTTTATTCCCCGCTGTTCCCAACGGACGGCAGACAATTCAGTGGGTATGTTCAAAATCAGTACCATGTCGTGTATAAAAAAGGGATTTAATAAATCTCTAATAGCACGGAGTAGGTACGTTTGATGCAGTTTTATATGTAATACATCAGGCGCAGGACCTAAAAAGGGGTTGACAATCACAATTTTAAGAGCCATTTGCAAATAATGTCTCTATACAGGCTTAGCTATTGTGTAATTTAGGATGTTCCATTTGTGCTGCTTCTTATAAGTTAAGGTATGTTATTGCATCTGCTTTAGGAAAGCACCATTGTACGACGATAACTATGTAGTTATGCTATGTAATCACAAGATATAAGGTAAGTGAAGCTGAATCGGCGTGGCATAAACTGACAAGGATAACCATAACCAGCACATCATACACAAACCGTAAAATGTTTTCACGCACCAATAAAGTGGCATCGCATATAATGTTGTCCATATCAGAACAAATTGATTGAAGATACCATGTATATTAATGAGAGGTATTAATAGTTACAGCTGCCATATTTTTACGTGGGCTGATTGAACGCGTCATGATAAAGATTTGACCTGCAATATTACGATATCCCTTTTCGTCGGAAGTTGAATCACGCCATGAAATTAGTCTTTAGCCGATGAAGTTAGGCAGTATACATCAACTATCTCGAATGAGCAGCTGAAATGAGCTCACTAATCAAGCGAGGAAATTGATTAGCGTGCTGGGTTTCTTACAAACTAATTATATGGCTCAATGTAATTTCGTGGGGCGCGTTAACATTGTTTGGCTTAACTGATGCTAAGAGTACGGCGAATATTTCCCACAGGGACAACCGATCCATCAATGCACTCGCATGTAATTTTGTTAGCAAAAGAGCCATCCAGTGCAAAATGAAAACCTCTTATCACCGAAAGAAACGACTATTTTCTTTGATCAACAGCCATATATCTATAAGACTGTGTGAATGACCAGAAATGATGGCGGCATATATGCATCAGAAGAAAATGCACCCAAATTTATTTTCAAAATAGAAACAGATCGTTTAATGTATCGCTGTATGTCATTTACACTCCTAGATTTGTTCACCCAATCTAGAGATCATGATCCGCCGCGCGCAATGCCTTACAAAGGTGCAAATATACAAACTCTTTACTTTACGAGAAAATCCCTTCCCGTCTTGCTCATATAAATATGTTAATCAAATAACACTCAATTTCCTCGTATTTAAACACTTCCCAGGAATAAGTATTTATCATGCTATATGAGCGCGACCCGAGGCATCGCTGGCGATGGTGCCACAATGTACGGCGATGCTACTGTAAGATTGAAGGAAAGGTTAATCAACTGTTGCATCTACGCCCTTTAACCACCCTCGACGGCGTTGTATGTGTTCACGACGACAACTACCTATTTTGCAATGCATTGCAGACGACACAGGCTAAGTGTTCTCGTACGCTAACGTAGCATTGTTTGCGACAAGATGAAGCTAATAGAAGCTATTAACGTTGAATATTTGATATGACGCCACTATGAAGATATACCAACCCCTAACACATATAAATATGCTTTACTTGAGGTAATGATGTGTATCTTATTAATGGCCATAATGTTGTGAACTCCTACATCAATAAACGCAAGCATCAAACAGAAAACCGAATAGCGCAAGTTTGTGCAATATTGTTATAATCAAATAATGCTCCGTATGTGTTCTATATGTATCTGTAGTATAGATGTTCTTCAAAACATCTTAGCAATTTCCCAGATCAACTGCCACAAAACGCTACATTTTGAACATGATCTCCATTGATTGAAAGTAAGTTTTTTTTGTGCGGATATATTATGAATATTTATCAAAATTATCGGAATTATTTGTCAGGCATATTTTAAGCAGTCAGCTCAATCTTGTAACTGTTTGTCGTTGCCTAATGTGAAGAGGCAAAACAAGTGCTTTACCAAACATCTTCGTTGCGTTGCGTGTTAGAGCCCAATGTGAAATGGCTTTAGCTAGGATATAAACGTTTCCTCTGGAGTTGACATCTGAGTGATTCTAGGAAGGTGTAATCCTTTTGCATTGACAGCTCATTTGCATTGACAAGTACAATAATGTTGCGACACAATTATTGAGTCATAAAATAAACAACATAAGCGAATCAGACAAACGTTGCACCGGAGTCCATCGACTGTGAGTGCAATACCACAAATACATATATCCTTATCATCAATAGTTTTCACGATTGGCAGATTGGCAAAGAACGCGTGCAGATGTGTTGTGGTGCGTTCTGTGATTTCTCCGACGGAATATTGACAGAGCGCATTTTGAACAACTTACGTAGTTTTTCAGGTTAGTAATCAAGCTTGCCACTATGATTAATTGTTGTTTGTCCGATTTGAAAAGGGGAGAGGGTATGGTGGATTACGGATTGGGAATATAATAGTCAACAGATGTGTATTTACGTGAGAAAAGTTGAAAACATCATCGAGGGCGAACCCTATTCATTTATTAAATCTTGTATGGGTTATATAACCACAATGGTTTTGACTCTTCTACATTTTACCTTGTGAACTGAATTATCAACAGAACATAGCTACGTTATAACACAAAAGTGTTCGCTGCATTATGTATTTATTGAAACTCGATGACCCTATCTAAACAGCAGGTAGGCTGGTGGTTGTGTAATTTTGGCAGCATCACGCTGTTGGTTATTTTGTCACCTGATTTTTTTTATCCATATCGTATGGCAGAGCTAGTTCCTATCACATTTTTGGCATCCTCGAAAAACAAAATGCGGCTTACATTCGTTGTCCTTGTTATCCACTTATAAAGGACTACTGGATGGAGTATTACTCTTATCTCAGAAAAAAACAACTGACCAAAAACTGTTTTAATTAATTTATCAACACAACAAGAACTGTAAAGAAGAGAACCACAATGTAGTCGATGATATTATATATATACATATTTAAATCAAATCGTTAGATGTAAAAGTGGTGGTGCTACGCGGCCAACATCATCATCACGAAATGCTTTATTCAATTACGTGTGGCTCAGGAGGACCACTACTTACCTTAATCGCTTGATGGCCTCCTAATATCTTCAATTTAGCCGCGTAGTTGAAGGAGTCAGTGACCTTGTGAAGGATGTATTTGTATGACACCATTTAAATTTAGAGCTTTTATCGATTAGTCATTATACCGTTCAGTGAGTAACACAAATGAACATTTCATGGTTTAGATCCAACGAATCGCTTATTAATATTTTAGGTGTTTATCCCTTTTGCTATAAACACAATTGCGGCTCTGATCGTACTGGCAGTCTGTATTATTACTGGACAAGATATTTACCACATTTAATAGTTGCATTTCACCATACATTTATTCAGCTGTTTATTGAAGGATATAAATTTATTCCAAGTAATGAGTCAATGTGAACACTTTGGAGACCAGAACTCTCAGTCAGATTTCGTTTGTTATATAGTCATCTGTGTTAGGATTCCCGAGAAGGGAAAGAAGGAATAAACTATTCGTCTAGCCTGCTTATGCACCAGTATCATGTCGGAAGTATTTGTAGTGCCTTATAAAACAGTGGACTCTAAAGATACAAGGTGACAACAAGTTGAATCAGATGAATTTTGAAACAAGCGATTAAATATATATCATTGGTCAAACCGGAAGATTATGCTAACTGAAAAAGTTTGAACTTAAAGCAAACTTCTCTCTTTTAAGTTCAAAGTGATTCTCGGACAATATAATTCCAGGTATCAGATATATATTATTTTAAGGTAAGTACTATTGTATTATGGTTCATTCTCACAACGTTTTAAATGTTTGTTGTCATACAAAATTGGATGCTAGAGTAACATGCAAATATTATTGATATATAACGGTTTAATCAAGGGAACGTTCCTTAAACATTTCATGACACAAATAACGTGCACTTAATACAGGGTCCAATGATTCTGGGTCGATGGTTATAGTGCTGAGCATATCTTAATGTTGTACTGGGCATCAGCAAAGCAACAAAGCTACCGTTGAAGTGTTTACTGCATACAGTAATTCACACTAGCAACAACCGAGAAGAATATATTGGTATACCTCGTATAGCACCCCGTACAAATATAAATTGATTTTGATATATATGGATATTAAAAAATAATGTTCCGTATGTGTTCAATATGTATTTGTAACATACATTTTCTACAATACAATTTGCCGATCACCTGCCACAACACCCTACATGCTGAACGGGATCTCCATTGAATGAAAATATGCTGTTGTTATGCGGATATCTCATGAAGAAATACCACGCTTATGCGTAATTATAAGTCATGGATATCTGAAGCCGTCGGATAATTCTTTAAATCGTTTGTCGTTGCCTTATGCAATGTGGCAGAAGAAGTGTTTTACCACACAACACACGTTGCACGTCAGAGCTCGATGTGAAATGGATATGGCAAGGATATAAAAGTTTCCGTTGGCGCTGACGTCTCATTAAAGTCGGCAAAGCATGGCAATTACCCAGTAAAATGCATTAAGTGCTCAGAAGGTTCGACTCAACGGACCCATTATTACGAAGTTCCTCTCTTAATTTAGGCAATATACATGTATGGTCTCAAATCATCAGCTTCGTTAGTGCTGCAGCTCGTGGTTCTAGACTATAACAGTTACCGCGCCCGATGGACATCCAGAATTTCTGGCAGTAATTACAGTTTCAGTACTCGTAAGCATGTAGAAAATTACGTTCTTCAATTGATTTGTGTTGCGATCAGCAATCATCAAATGATTACCCGACCCGTCAGCATTTAGTGGAGAGCTATTGTCAGATGATAAGGCGTCTTGTCAGCAATCGTCTATTAACACCCCGACGCATCAGCATTCAGAGTCGAATATTCATCAATCAAGATTGAATCTTGTCGGTCTGTAGAAAGCGTTCCAAAATGCCCAACGGCTTTGTCTGTTTTCAGATATCATTTATCACTGCAAATTGGGCCCCGTCACTCTTCAGAACCCGGTCGTTAGAGGTTAAAAATACTGCATACCGGGGGTAATACGGACGCCTGCGTCGAAATGATAGTAGCATCGCCGTTGTCAAGAGAACATTTTGCTGTCGACACTTCGTTTGGTAGGAAATAAGGGAACGGTGGTCAATCAACACTATGTGTCAGTTATTCCAAGAGTTTTCACCAATTAATACTGCATTCATGCTGTATTAGGAACGCATCAGACAATGGATACGCCCCATCCCAAACCTGTTTATACGAATCCGTTATATTATGTGAATACCGTAAAATGGTCAAATCCAATATATTGTGTTAGCCGTAAAATGACTAATACATAATATTATGTGATAACCATAAATATAAATGAGTGCGATGTTAGCATCAGTAATAACGAGGTTATGTAAAACCCATCACTGAGTATGATGATGTCAGCCATGTATGAGATAATGCACTATATTTGTAACCTAGTCAATTATGCTAAAATGATATAGTATCGCATTATATTCCGTTCCAAGTACGGAAGGGTTGGCACCACATCAGACCTTTACGGACCACTTAACAGCAGAAATTGATGCATATTGACAGAGCGCATTTTGAACAACTTACGTAGTTTTTCAGGTTAGTAATCAAGCTTGCCATTATGATTAATTGTTATTTGTACGATTTGAAAAAAGGAGAGGGCATGGTGGATTACGGATTGGAAATATAATTGTCAACTGATGTGTATTCACATGAGAAAAGTTAAAAAACATCATCGAGGGCGAACCCTAGTCATCTATTTAATCTTGTATGGGTTATATAACCACAATGGTTTGACTCTTCTATATTTTACCTTGTGAACTGAATTATCAACAGAACATAGCTACGTTATAATACGAAAGTGTTTGCTGCATTATGCATTTATTGAAACTCGATGACCCTATCTAAACAGCAGGTGGGCTGGTGCTTGTGTAATTTTGGCAGCATTACGCTGTTGGTTATTTTGTCACCTGAATTTTTTATCCATATCGTATGGCAGTGCTAGTTCCTATCACATTTTTGGCATCCTCGAAAAACAAAATGCGGCTTACATTCGTTGTCCTTGTTATCCACTTATAAAGCACTACTGGATGGAGAATAACTCTTATCTCAGAATAAAAAACTGCCAAAAAACTGTTTTAATTAATGTATAAGCACAACAAGGACAGTAAAGAACAGAACCACAATGTATTCGATGATATAATATACATACATATTTAAATCAAATCGTTAGATGTAAAGGGTGTGGTGCTACGCGGCCAACATCATCATCAAGAAATGCTTCAATCAATTACGTGTGGCTCAGGAGGACCACTACTTACCTTAATCGCTTAATGGTCTCCTAATATCTTCAATTTAGCCGCGTAGTTGAAAAGAGTCAGTGACCTTGTGACGGATGTATTTGTATGACGCCATTTAAATTTAGAGCTTTTATCGATTAGTCATTATACCGTTCAGTGAGTAACACAAATGAACATATCATGGTTTAGATCCAACGAATCGCTTATTAATATTTTAGGTGTTTATCCCTTTTGCTATAAACACAATTGCGGCTCTGATCGTACTGGCAGTCTGTATTTTTACTGGACAAGATATTTACCACATTGAACAGTTGCATTTCACCATACATTTATTCAGCTGTTTATTGAAGGATAGAAATTTTTTTGCAAGTAATGAGTCAATGTAAACACTTTGGAGACCAGCACTCTCAGTCAGATTTCGTATGCTATATAGTCATCTGTGTTAGGATTCCCGAGAAGAGAAAGAAGGAATAAACTATTCGTCTAGCCTGCTTATGCACCAGTATCATGTCGGAAGTATTTCTAGTGCCTTATAGAACAGTGCATTTTATAGATACAAGGTGACAACAAGTTGAATCAGATGAATTTTGAAGCAAGCGATTAAATATATATCATTGGTCAAACCGGACGAATATGCTAGCTGAAAAAGTTTTGAACTCACAGCAAACTTCTCTCTTTTTAGGTCAAAGTGATTCTCGGACCATATAGTTCCGGGTATCAGATATATATTACTTTAAGGGAAGTACTCTTGTATTATGGTTCATTAACATGTACTCATCCTCACAACGTTTTATATTTTTCTTGTCATACAAAATTGGATGCTAGAGTAACATGCAAATATTATTGATATATAACGGTTTACTCAAGGGAACGTTCCTTAAACATTTCATGACACAAATAACGTGCACTTAATACAGGGTCCAATGATTCTGGGTCGATGGTTATAGTGCTGAGCATATCTTAATGTTGTACTGGGCATCAGCAAAGCAACAAAGCTATCGTTGAAGTGTTTACTGCATACAGTAATTCACACTAGCAACAACCGAGAAGAATATATTGGTATACCTCGTATAGCACCCCGTACAAATATAAATTGATTTTGATATATATGGATATTATAAAAAATAATGTTCCGTATGTGTTCAATATGTATTTGTAACATACATTTTTCTACAATACAATTTGCCGATCACCTGCCACAACACCCTACATGCTGAACGGGATCTCCATTGAATGAAAATATGCTGTTGTTATGCGGATATCTCATGAAGAAATACCACGCTTATGCGTAATTATAAGTCATGGATATCTGAAGCCGTCGGATAATTCTTCAAATCGTTTGTCGTTGCCTTATGCAATGTGGCAGAAGAAGTTTTTTACCACACAACACACGTTGCACGTAAGAGCTTGATGTGAAATGGCTATGGCAAGGATATAAAAGTTTCCGTTGGCGCTGACGTCTCATTAAAGTCGGCAAAGCATGGCAATTACCTAGTAAAATGCATTAAGTGCTCAGAAGGTTCGACTCAACGGACCCATTATTACGAAGTTCCTCTCTTAATTTAGGCCATATACATGTATGGTCTCAAATCAACAGCTTCGTTAGTGCTGCAGCTCGTGGTTCTAGACTGTAACAGTTACCGCGCCCGATGGGCATCCAGAATTTCTGGCAGTAATTACAGTTTCAGTACTCGTAAGCATGTAGAAAATTACGTTCTTCAATTGATTTGTGTTGCGATCAGCAATCATCAAATGATTACCCGACCCGTCAGCATTTAGTGGAGAGCTATTGTCAGATGATAAGGCATCTTGTCAGCAATCGTCTATTAACACCCCGACGCATCAGCATTCAGAGTCGAATATTCATCAATCAAGATTGAATCTTGTCGGTCTGTAGAAAGCGTTCCAAAATGCCCAACGGCTTTGTCTGTTTTCAGATATCATTTATCACTGCAAATTGGGCCCCGTCACTCTTCAGAACCCGGTCGTTAGAGGTTAAAAATACTGCATACCGGTGGTAATACGGACGCCTGCGTCGAAATGATAGTAGCATCGCCGTTGTCAAGAGAACATTTTGCTGTCGACACTTCGTTTGGTGGAAAATAAGGGAACGGTGGTCAATCAACACTATGTGTCAGTTATTCCAAGAGTTTTCACCAATTAATACTGCATTCATGCGGTATTAGGAACGCATCAGACAATGGATACGCCCCATCCCAAACCTGTTTATACGAAATCCGTTATATTATGTGAATACCGTAAAATGGTCAAATCCAATATATTGTGTTAGCCGTAAAATGACTAATACATAATATTATGTGATAACCATAAATATAAATGAGTGCGATGTTAGCATCAGCAATAACTAGGTTATGTAAAACCCATCACTGAGTATGATGATGTCAGCCATGTATGAGATAATGCACTATATTTGTAACCTAGTCAATTATGCTAAAATGATATAGTATCGCATTATATTCCGTTCCAAGTACGGAAGGGTTGGCACCACATCAGACCTTTACGGACCACTTAACAGCAGAAATTGATGCCTTAAGAACAGCAGGGAATATCCGGAATATCACAGTGATTCCCGAAAAGTGTAATCAGAGAGACGTTGCACCGGGACCCATTCATTGCCAGTCAGTACAATACTGCAATTACGCCACATCAATACATTATCATCAATAGTTTTAATCATTGGCAGATTGGCACAAAACGCGTGCAGATGAATTTTAGGGCATTGTGAGATTACTCGGAGAGGATATTGACAGAGCGCATTTAGAACATCTTACGTAGTTGTTGCAGCTTAGTAATAAATCTCACTGTTATGATTCATTGTTGTTTATGTAGTTGGAAAAGAAGAAAGGGTATGATGGATTACGGATTAGGAATGTAATTGTCAACAAGTGTGTATTTACATGAGAGCAGTAGAATCCACCATCGAGGGCGAACCCCGTTCGTTTTTTAAACTCTTGCATGGGTTATATTACTACAGTGCTTTGACTCTTCTACATTGTACCTTGTGAACTAAATTATTGAGAGAAAACAGCTACGTTTGAACACAAAGGCGTTAGTTGTATTGTTGATTTATTGACACTCGATGCTAACAATAAACGATAAATAAGGTACTAACTGTCTAAGAAACCCCATCAGTTCGACCTTTTCAAAAAAGAAATAAGTCTTCAGTAGATGTATGTAGGCAGTATTTACAAGATATATCGAATGAGCAGCTGAACTACAATAATCATTCTAGGAAATCTACTAGCGATCCGTGCTTTTTCGTACAAATTAGAGAGCCAAGGATACGGCTCAATGTAACCCCGTGGGGCGCGTAAACATTGTATTGCTTCTATGACGCAAAGAGTGAGGTGAATATTTCCCACAGGGACGCCGATCTATCATTGCTTTCGCATCCAATGTTCGCAGCACATTAGCCGTCCATTGCAAGAAATGAACCTGTTATCAAAGACAGAAATTGACCATTTATAAGCTCCCAACACGAACCAAAAGTGGCAGATCATAAGCTATGTAGCGTATATATATATATATACTTATTGATATATATATATATATATATATATATATATATATATATATATATATATATATATATATATATATATATATATATATATATATATATATATATATATTTATCTAAATATATTGTGTGTGTGTAATTGTAGTTGTCATAAATATGTTACTTGCCTATGTTTTTACTTGCCAGTCACTTTACCCGCCAGCAGCCCTGCTCCGAGTATTACACAGATATGCGCGTAGCTCTATGTGCAATACAGTATTCATGCAAATAAATATCGGAGAATCATTGTGGACATCATTGCTTAACCGTTGAAAACTAATCGACAACAGCGCCATATACGGAGTCGATGTACATTAAGCCATGGTAATTGCTAATATGCGATTTACCACTTTGCGCCGATAAGAACGAAACATAGACACCCAGCCGTTCAGGCTCTTGTAATGGTAAAGAGATGTTCCGGCTGCGTGTAGCAGACTCGATTGAACTCTTAATATATGGTTTACGTTGATTTTCAGCCATCTATCATATTTTGCAAATTACAAGAAAATGTTTTGCACGCCCGCGTATGTGCGTCACCAAAAATGTTTTGCACGCCAAAATCTAGCGTATCCGTCGCATGAAACGCCTTATAAAGGAGCAATTATACTGCCCAAATATACAAAACGTCCAAATTATTATGTTAGTCTGTTATGGCTCATTTCTGTTAAGAGTGTGATATAATAATCAAATGTAATTAAAATATCTTGGATTTTGGACAAAATCTAGCGGTCGAAGCCCCGTCGCATGAAACGTGTTTGCCTTATAAAGATACATTCAATGTCTATGAGGTTTCATCGTCCTTCCATGTATAACCTTGCGCTCCATTGCAGTTCCCCTTCGTTTACGTCATGTTGATGTGTATGCATCCATGCCTCCGCAGAATAGCCGTGTATCAACCTAGATAATTATGACTCATTTCTGTTAAGAATCTGTGATATAATAATGGCTGGTCTAAATATGCCGATCCAATTACTCGCTCATGCATTTATTGGAGTTGTTTGCACAAAGCAATAGGTAGCAATGAGTGCTGAGATCCGCTATTGGTGTAACCGTTTTAATATAAATTGGTGTAAAACAGTAGTCCGGCTGTCAATACGCACATGAAATAGCATCATGTGCCTGCTTTTGTTATCAATACTTGCGCACACTGCTCAAGTAAATAGCACTACAATAAATATATCCGTATCTCACTTAAGCAAACGAATTGAATTTTAGCGATTTGACCCGAAAAAATAAGCCACCCAAATATAAACTTCACTAATGATTTCATACTTTCATTTTACATTTGTCATTTTACCATTGACATTCGCCGAATCACGGGGAATTCAACGATTCGGTGTGGGATTTGATACCTCAGATAAAACAACGATTTGTGAATGCTGTCAATCGTATGTTGTCGTTGCAGTAAGACATATGTTTTACAACTGCTTTCCAAGCCTCTGGGGTGGATTGCAACCTTAGGATTAAATTAATGTGATATGGTTCCATTTTAATAGCATTGGCGTCATGCATCGTTGATGCACATAGAAGGCAAAGAATGGCGTAACATGTCTTAAATTGTCAGCACGAACATCGGTTATTATGCATCACAAATGACCGATCAAGAATTAAATATTACACGATCCATCACGCAATATGATATGCTTCGGCTAAGTGAGACAGATCCGACGTGTTTTTGTACGCTAACAGATGATACAAATAGAGTATATTATATGATATGACGGTACTCTGAAGTTATAACAACCTAAAAACACATACCACCACGTCGTTAACATGGAGGGAACCATGTTATTTTTATGGTCGTACGCTTCTGATCTCCTATACCCATAAAAGCAAGAATCCCAAACAACTAAACAGCGTAAATTTGAGTAATATTGATGTAACTGCAACCAAGGTCACCAAATATGCCTCATGATTGCTAATTCAATCCTTAATAGAGCCGCTGGCATTTGTCATGCTAATATTTTCTTCGATCATCGAAGAAAGGCAGCAGCCGACTCACTAATGTGATGCGTTATAAATGCAAACAGTCTTCATCATACTACTTACCCCAAGCATATGTTCACCTCGACATCCAATAAGAAACATCCCGGTAACATAGTAGTTTCTTCCCATATTTGGTGATTATGAAACTCGTAAAATTCGCGGTCACAAACAATCAGACAAGTAATCAAATATATCCGTGTCGACCTTGTGTCTAAGACAATGAAACAGATAATTTACCTTGTAGCATCGGTCCAATACTATGGCAATATGCGCTCGCATTTATATGCGCAATTCTGCATCTCAGCAGGTGTATCTGTGAACGTATGATATTGATAGTATTACGTGTGCGGTTATTTTGTCGGTTGAAAACTTTCGACGAGGCTCCGCTTTAATAGTTCCTACCACTTTTCTCTACTAAATAACAGCAGGCGGCGTTGACCTTGACATTGACTATATTCATAAGGCATTGCTAGGTGAAGCGTGACTCTGATCACAACTTAAAATTCGGCACGGAATAGTGCTCATACAAAATTTATCAGATGTAAATAAGTTATAGTTAAGATCACCCCAACTTAATTGCTAATCTGTTATATCTCGATTTACTATATATATATATATATTATAGGACATCGTTTGCTCTACAGTGTTTGTCATAACACGCTTGCCATCATCAGTCATTTATGTTGGGCTCAGGTGGATAATTACTCACCTTTATTGCTTTATGGCCTTCTTATAATTTCATTTCAGTCGCATATGGGAATATGTTTAGTGCACCGACCTTGTGACGGGTATAGTTGTATGATACCATTTATCTTCATTGTGTATATCGTTTTGACATTATCCCACCCAGCGAGTGACTCAAATGAATATTTCACCGCTTGGTCAAAAACCATTTTTTTATATATTCTAAGTGTTTATTCATTCAATGTAAACACAATAAAAATAAATTATTATTACTTAACAAGACGTTTGCATTAATTTCAACGTAGAAATCCGACAAACAAACGCATGTTAGAAACTGAACGGATATATTGATTCACACTTCCGTTAACGTGAGCCTAGCATTCAAAAGCAAGATTTCAAACCCAGTTTCTGCCTGTGCTAATCATATAATTATGCAATAGTCTGCCACCGAAAACATTGTTATACATATTAATCTAGACAAGTGAACGCTGTCGTCCGATTGCATAACTTTGTTGATTTGACCACTGTTGTCGTGCCTACCCCATAATTAATTCTCATTTAACATACAGGTTATAGTTATTTGAGGACATTAATTAGACATTTTGCACGTCCCAGTATTCCATGACCTGCCCATGCAGATGGTGCTGTCACATCAATGAATTCACCAGCTTTCCCCCTAAGTGATCATTTGTTTGTTATTAATATTTAACCAGGATAGACATTTATTGACAATAACAAGTCGATTTAAACACACTGGGGAACTACGCTTTCAGACATATTGACTTTGCTTTGTTATGAATTCCAAAAGACATACCAAAGCACAATACAAGAAGGAATTTATCATTCGTTTTACCCGCCAAAGCACCAATATCATGTCGAAAGTCTGTCCAGCGCGTAACAAAACAGCTGATTCTATATGTGGAAGGTGCCAACAAGTCGAGTTTGAAGTGATAAACGTCTACATATATTACTGTGGTCAAACTGAAAGATAATACACCGTCCAAAACCCCAATAATTGAAAGTATTGCGAACTATTGAATTTACGATGTCACATTAATTATTTGGGCTGATACTATTGCGTTATGTTTCATTATTAGCTTCACACCATGATAATATTTAGAATGATTGCGGTTATAAATAATTTTAGGCTTTGCTCGGAAATACAAAGAGAAGAAAATCTCCTTGAGGTTTTATCGTTGTGAATATTTCATTAAATTTAATATGATACACCACGCTGTATTTTTAGCTCTATATTTAATATAATTGGTTTTCAGCTGACAACAATTGAATGAGATACTCACCTTAACTAATGCACACTCTACAAGCATGGAACTTTCTAGTGAACTAGATAATTCCCCGTTCTAGGTTATGAATGCTGGTCATTGCGACCCGAAGTCGATCCGCCCCGGTTTGATCCACCCTCACCATGACGATGCGCCCCTGAGAGGATACGCCGTCGTGTTACAGAGACGAAACGAATGCATATGCGAAATGTTACATATTTTATTGAACAAAGGAACATAATAAATGAATAAACTTTGCTGATATTAAATTTAAAGCATATTGTCTATCGTTTAGAGATACTGTACATCGCATCATCGTTTCCTAATAGAGCACTTTACTCAGAGTTTTAAAACAAACTGGACACACAGACACGATACAGCTCATATTCATTCATAAAAAACTAGAATTGGGAAGTTCATGTGCATTTTTAGGCAGGTGAAGGAGAGCTTCATCCACTAGGGACATGGCCGTTCGTAACGGCTGTGAGGACGCTTTTTCTTTATTGCGAACGCTACAAATCTACCGGCTGGTAGTAGAGCCATCTATTTTTAGATAATACTAATAGCCTTAGCTATCCACCTGTTTCGACTTCCCTTGTCGGCTGCCTTCCTCGACAATCGTTTAAGTAATTTGGATGGGGTCTGCGATCTGATTTCTTAGCAAGGTGGTTGGGGCTGCTGTATGAGGGTAACGTGACGGAGAACTATCGGTCGTCGAGGGACTTCTGTGTCGATTCCGGGCTTCCGATCTGGGTATATATCGGTGAACGTGGTTAGCACCGGAGCTATACTGGAGCTGCCTTTAAGGACATTTAGGAACACTCATATTGCCTAATATTTAAAGATGCACATCAAAAGATTTGTCAAACGTAAGTCAGAACTGCCAATTAGCGCTATAATTTAGTAATGCGAAGCACAAACACGTTCAGGATACGAATACTTCGTTTGGGTATTAAGGTAGGCTTGAGGGTAGTTAAGGTTTAGTAATTAGAGAGCGGTGTAGAGTTAGATTTACAGGGCGATGTGTAGAGATGGGCTGGCAGAAGTTGATCATACCACCACTGTAGATCCCCTTTCAAGATAGGAATGAGACCATTCTGACAACAGTCAATATTGGATGAGGTAAATGTGATCTTGGTGTGTCGCCTTTGATATTTTACAGACTTTGCTACGCTAACATTTTGTCGTCAAATGGAAACATTAACGCATTCTCAATTGATTACTCTGCAAGATCTCCCCTCCGTCGTCGTAATATAAACCCCACCCAATATGATGCACACTTTTTATATCGGAACTTTCGTTTCTCAAAGAAACCAGGTTCAGTGGCGTTGTTGTAAACTTCGTCGCCTTTCGACCCACAGGCCGTGGGGTCGGTCTCAAGGGGTTAAAACTTGACTGGCTCCACGTGGATGATCACGATAAATGACGATCTCTAAAAGGGAATGCACCAGACCCGGTAGCTTAATAGTGAGGTAAACCGAGCAGCGTGTTTGTACCACGTGAACCCTGGCACTGAAGGGGAGCTGTCCAAGCCTCAAAATCATCCTGATTCATCACCGTCGCAATATAATCTCGTTACTGAAAGTGACGTTCAACCCCAAATATTGCCATTACCATTTCTCAAAGTCATCCATCATACTGAACTGGTGTGTATGCTTGCAATATTTGATGCATGTGCAAAAAAAAAATATTTAGAAAGCATTCGTAAAGCTGATGTATTCTCATTCTAATATTACAAGGCTTATTATTTACAGTTTTACATATAACCGCGGTTTGGCATCTTGTTTTGCAAACACTTGTCACATATAAACAAACCTACTGGCAATTAGTATATGATTCGCAATTTTATCCTCGGAATTAACATTATAACTCAAAGGCATTGCTTCACACTGTATAGCATGACAATGAGTATGGTCATAATCTATGCGACCAATGTCAATGAAAATCATCGCGACGTCGTGATTTGTTATATGCGCTCAATAATCGAATAGCCACCGAACCTGGATTACTTGGCAGTTGTCATAAAATGGCGACGTTTGTCTTCAAGCATTTAATATCCCGCCAGCAGCCCATCGCTATCCATACACGCATATGTACACAGCTTTATGTGCAATGCAATATTCATGTAAATTGAATCACTCTAAACATTTGTGAGCATTTTTGTTTTGACGCCCAGCTAACTCAGCCAATAAAAAAGCAATCATCAAAAGTCCTATATCCGGAGTCGATGTAGACTAAGACGCCGCAATTGATAATATACATTTAACATATAGCGGTATTGGCGTTGATGAAAACGAAACAAAGTTAGTCGCCTTCCCCGCCAGGTTTTAAGAAGGGATCTGAGATTCGCTCGCGGAAGAGACTTTTCGCTACATACGTGATCAAGTTTTCCCCATGAACTCGCGTGAGATGATTTTCGTTGATTCACAGTCATCGATTGCATTGCGCGAAATATCTGAAAAGGTTTTGCAGGTCGTGTATATGCGTTGCTACTATTGTGCTCATTGGAATAGTTGGTTAATATCGTCTGCGTATATCCAATGAGGTCAAATTCCTACACAAGGAATGATCTTCAGTATTTAGACTGTGGACATTACATAGATATACTATGCATTGTCCATAAAAACTGCCGTGTAAATTGGTCAACATAAGTAGCTCATTCATTTCTTCTTACCACATCTCTCCGTCACATATCATGTATCAGCTATAAGCACTGTGAATGCTCTTAATCAAGCGATATCAATATTCGAAAACTTGTTCCTAATGTAGCTTATGGTTCGCACCTTAAATTTTGTAGGCATATATATTTCACGTGTTTCATGGATAATGCGGAATTCAGATACAGCAGCCTGTTGCGTGTAGACCCATTACTACGTGGCATCGTTTCTGTTTCACCCCAATTATTCGACCAGAGGTCCAAATTAGCAGTATAAAAGAAATCTGGATAGCACTATTGTAAATCTTTTCCTAACAGGTCAACATGAAAGCTATTTTGAGGAACAAATAGCATTAGTTGCGCATCTCGTTGTGCAAGCAGCGGAAATCCAAAACCGCAAATGTTTTCCTCTTCCAATGTACATTATCTCGTTTTACACTCTATCGACGTTATATGTACCCTTGCTACTATTACCTTTCCATGATTCAAAATCATCCATCGCATTTTGGATGACTGCACCAAGCTTTTCGCTGCTATATGAGAAGATACTTTCACATTAGATTGGGCATGACATCTATAAACACATCAGTGTGCTTGCGATAAACTTACCATGTTTGTTGCGAAAAATCAGAACATGTCGTACGTGCATACCTGCACGTGCATACCCAAACAACAGAAGTTTGGTTGGAAATAGGACTATTGCTGACATGTATGAGGTTTTAACTTCAATTGTTATTATTTGAGTATACACAGTCCACATTAATGTAATATTTGCAATAGCCAGAAGTTAAAATGTAGGCTGGTCCGACGTTTGCAAGTTTACAGCAATAAACGGTGATACAGAGTATAAAAGCTGCAGGGCTATACATGGGGTCGAATCATCTTTTCAATAAACCAAGTCTCAAACCCACAGCTTGGTCAAACGATAACTATTGTTAACACAAAGGACCTGTTAAGCGTCAGTTTTGATTTGTCAATAACAACATATTGCTTAGCTGGAAAAAACACTATTTATATGCGTATATAAATGCGTATATATATATGCACACATATATATATATATATATATATATATATATATATATATATATATATATATATATATATATATATATATATATATATATATATATATATATATATATATATATATATATATATATATATATATATATATATATACATATATTTGAACTTATACAATGTGTGAGTGTGTATGTGTGTGTGTGTGTGTGTGTGTGTGTGTGTGTATGTGTGGGTGCGTGTGACCCTGTGTGTGGGTACTTGTCGGTGTGTTTGAGTGCAAATTATATTTGCTGAAGTCCGCCGAAACATGTTGTTACAAAAGCTGTTCGTCTGATATCGATCATAAGACAGGTTCGTAATATCATGGGTAGGTCATATTCAGTTTGCGTGCGGAGTATCCCCCATTCTATGTTAGCCTATTATCACATAGTCTCGTCACACAAATATTGGATCGGGGCATAGAATCCACATTTTGTACCATGCTTACCTGGCATTCCAGCGTTGTTTACTCACGCAGTACGCTCCACCTTGTTTTACATGGAATTATTCCAATCCTAAGCGCAGGCAGCGGGTATGTAGTCATCCGCATACATCGATGGCTATACTGCACACTCATTTAAACAGTGACTTCATGGTTGGCATCTCCACTGTCTTCGATATTAAAGACCTGAATAAAAGCTTGTTATCTCAGAAGCATGATGTCTCATAACTGTTTGAGACATTACGGAGGGCTTTCCTGCGCTAAACCGCTGGCGTCTAGTTCTGTCCCGATACGTTTATCAAGATTAAAATGAGGAACATGAACAGGATAACGTGAGTCAATCAGCTGTAATCCTTCTTCATTCAGCCGGGATTACCTCATGGCGCATTTAATGAACACCCATTCGGAATGACACGCCGGCTATAACCATGCATATTCATTAGTCACATCTATCTAAAGCTTTCAACTTAATCATGTAAACGTTAGTTGCGAAGTGTAACGAGGAAAACTTTGCTCTGAGCGAGCCCCACTGACGAGTTGGTTGGCATTAAGTGCTTAGCATTGTTCGACTCAATGGGTCCTTTATGACGATGTTCCTCTTAGCATGCAATGTTAAGGTCTTACATAAACTGCTTCGTTACTTAAGCAGCTCGTGGTTCAAGGCTGTAGTAGATGACACAACACGACTCGTCAGAATTAAGATACAGCACTCGTCAGTTGATCTGCTTATCCTGTACTTTCTTTCAAATTGTAGGTCACACGCTAACACCTAATTTTTTACGGCGTGTCAGTCTCTAGAAAGCTGTTGATTCATCACCAGCAAGCAACTTCAAGCACAACACGTATCACAGCCAAGTTTGATTATGTACACACAATATCTTATAATGTTCCATATTCCGACCAGGGAAACGGTGTCATAACTTTAACAAAAGAACCGCTCAACGTCTTATTAAGGCATGTTATGAACAACAATGTCAATGGATGGCAGATGTTTACGGATGGTGCCATGGTAGGATGCATACATGTTTCATTTGTTATCGTGGAATCACAAAAGTTGTACTATTAGAATAAGCATGAAGCTGCCGGATCGGGGTGGGGATTGTGGTTGAGTGGCAGGTGGCATTTGTTTGTGCACCAGCAATTTATACAATAAGTGCCTATGGATCACTTTCCGTCCATGCACGACCTCATAGTCCAAGATAGCTTCTAAGCATTACGAATAAAGGAGGGCAGCGATATCCCGATTGACCGCACGCCATTGTGCAGTTGGATTGCTACCTGGGCGGCGTTGTATGACATAAGCAACCCCGCCTTCTGGGTTGCCGTTAATCCAAACAGAACGCCCAGATATCGTCATTTAAGTTGACATTCTATACTTGCCAATTCAAGTACTGCTATTTTGCAGAGCGATTCGACTAACCAACAGGACATGCAATCTTTCAACTTATGATGTATGAATGTGTCACAAAGTATTCAAAAAATTGCATCGTTCTCGTAAAAAAGGCAGAGTACTTTTTTTATGTTTGCTTGGCAGTTGAAGACAAGAACATCAGATATCGCTATGGCATCTCTGTGAAGTACGAAGCGACGGTGTTGCTTAATATTTTGCCTGTGCTATGTAAGCACCCTTAAGTAGGGCGCTGGGATGGGAAGGGACTATTTCATCCATGGGTAAGAGAATAACTTCCCCTGATGTATCTCGAATTCCATCGAGTCCCATCGAGTACATTTGGGACATTTACACTCGCTCGAAGTGAGAGCTATACCCAGCATCCCTAAACCATACACATTGAATATTTCTATATCCAATGTATTCTCTGTCTCTTTGATGTTCTCATGAACGCAAAATATTGAACTCCTTAAACTGGTAACAGTTTTGATTGATAGCAATTTGCTATTACATGTGTGTTTATTTGAATAATGACAACCAGGTCGCTATTTCGGCTTTGGCTAGCTTAATATGCACAGGTTATTGTCTAGTCGGTGGATGCAACTATTCGAGTACAGCAAGAGTCATCCGACTTTATTGAGCACTATTGCAGCAACATTTAACATTCGAACAATCAAAGATAAGCGAATTCATGAATGTGATGGTAAAAGCATTTCATTGTGATTACCGTACGATAGTAAAATGTTATTGTGTGATTACCAGGAAATGACATAATCCATTCTAGAAGGAGGGCAATGTGAAAACACAGCAATAACGTGGTCATATACAATACAACATTGAGTATGTTGATGTATTCTTTGTAGGAGAAAATGCCATCAACGTGAGATTAAGTCAATGATGTTCATATGATCAACCTCTTGCATAGCACAATCCCCGTAAGCGTCGTAGTATAGTTGGAGGCAACGCTCATCCAAGCACGGAATGGTGGGTACCGCAACCGACGTTAAGAGACACTTAGCGACCGGAACTTAGCGTTCGGAAAAATATTCGAACCATCTGAGTAGATTACAAGAACGTCAAGGTACGATCCATTTGTAATGAAAGCTCTTCTACGGCTACAGTGAGAGAGTTTTGTTCACAATAATTGTCCAATACTTGGCATTGTGGAATAAAAAATATGTACCGAATAAGAACAACTACGCGTTCCGTTATGTAACGGCATTGCTAGATGAACCATGGTATCAATATGGCAAAGTCTTTTAAGCAATTAATTGATGATATTTACCACTCTCTTGTCTTAATCTGAGTAAACCACACGAATCTGCCACATCTGAGCAATAACTTATATTTTAGTTATGCGATTGATATAAGCAAGATACATTGTTGAGAAATAAGACAGCCATCCTATTAAATACCAAATAAGATATGAATACTGATGTCGAACCGTTCTATTCGCCGTAATGAACGCTTATAATCATCCCCGAAGGAGGCGTGCATCCAATATATGTGGCTGATATTTCCTTACTAAAACGCTACTTCTTTCGCAGTTGTTTAATTGAATATCGATCGAATAAAAAAAACGGCATCTGGATATGGGTACATTGGTGTCTTTCATCTTCATAGCTTCATATGTTATGCATTATACCACTCAGTGAGAGAAGTAAGGTGGCTACAACACATTTAAGTGTTTCATGTTTAGTACAGTATAAAGAGAAAGCAGACTTGGAGCCGCCCGGTTGTTATTATATCGCCGGCTTTCCACCGAAGTGATCGTTTGCCGTTCGTCATGACTATTTCACTAGTAATTGTATACTGATTTAGCACCAAGAAAAATGCTTCCGTTTATATTCCCGGTAACATAAGCTTTCCATGGAAAAAACATACATGCTCTGTAAAGTTATCAGACAAAGTTTAATTCCTTAATAACTAGTAGTGGGTATATCCCAATAACGGCTAGCAAAAGTCACGTGCTGACTTCACCTTGCTAACAATATACAGCTGCGCAGCAGCGCAGCAGCGCAGCAGCGCAGCAGCAAAGCAGCGCAGCAGCGCACAGCAGCGCAGCAGCAAAGCAGCGCAGCAGCAAAGCAGCGCAGCAGCAAAGCAGCGCAGCAACGCAGCAGAAACAGGGTACACCGGCTCCACACGCACACACGCCATCGCACAATGCTTGATACGATATTAATATGAAGCCCTATAATCGGTCGATCAACTAATAACTCAGTTACACTCTAGTAATCGATTAACTCGTGGTAGGCAACGTAGATTTGAAAAACTGACTGTATAATATAAATCTTTCTGGAATAATCTGCTTGTTAAAGAAAATCACCTTTATCACAGGATAGATGCAGCATTCGCGTGTTTCCCAAACAATTGCACATTGTAATACTGAATGTGCATAGCAACGATTGTGGTTATAAATACCTACGTTAACATGACGGTGTAAAGCTCATAAAATGTATTCGTGCGTTCAAACTGTAAGGCGAATATGTATCTTAGCAAATCCAAGACGGCAGATAGCAGAAACACGGTAAAAGGTACCGTTGTTTGTCTGTCACATGCATCACCTTGAATCGATTTGCTTAACATCGCTTTAATACCCATTGTCGCAAAATGTATACTTCATGTATATGTACTCTCTCACAGTGCTTTCGCTCTTGTTAGTTTAATTCCTCACAGTTCTCCTCGGACGGATCACAATTCAGTGGGTATGAGCAAGATTTGCTACCATGTCGTGTATTAAGCATGGGATCCTATAAAACATTTATTTAGTATCCCGCCATAAAATAAGTCTTAAGTCGATGAAGAGAGGCAGTATATATTAACTATCTCGAATGAGCAGCTGAACTGCTCTAATAAAGCGAGAAAATCTATTAGCGATCCGTGCTAGGTTTCTTACAAATTAACAAACCGTGGATATGGCTCAATGCAACTTCGTGGGGCGCGTTAACATTGTTTTGCTTCACTGATGCTAAGAATTCGGCGAATATTTCCCACACACAGGCTAAGCGTGGTTGATCCGAAATGTTCTTGTACGCTAACGTAGCATTTGTTTGCGGCAAGATGATGCTAACAGAAGCTATTATCGTTGAATATTTCATATGACTCTACCATGAAGATATATCAACCTTCTTACACATATCAACACGTTGTTAATAATGTGTAACTTATTAATGACCATAATGTTCTGCGCTCCTACACCCATAAACACAAGCATCGAAAAAAAAGTGAATAGCGCAAGTTTGTGCAATATTGATATCAGCGCAAAATAACCATTGTGTTCGAGCCGCTGGTACTTGTCATGAAATCAATCGGCTCGCTAACTCAACGCAAACACTTCGGGCGATATTAATGCAACATTCTTTGTTGGAGCCCAAATCGTATGTTAAACTCTACTTCCAATCAGTACCATCTCGGTAGCGGATACTAATAAAGATACCGTAAATACAAATATTCGCCGAACACAATTTTATGTGGGCGCTCATGAGGTGGAGACAATGTTAGTGGCATGTATTTACAACACATCAGATCAAATTGAATGCAATTTCATATACATATCAATCGAGTCATATACATATCAATCTATAATAGATACCGCGCCGATGGACATCCAGAATTTCTAGCAGTAATTACAGTGTCAGTACTCGCAAGCATGTAGAAAATAACGTTCTTCACTTGATTTTTGTTGCGCTCAGCAATCGTCAAATAATTCCCCGACCCGTCAGCATTTATGGAGAGCTATTGTCAGCTAATTTGGCGTATTGTCAGCAGTCGTCTATTAACACCCCGACCCATCAGCATTCAGAGGTGAATATTCGTCAATAAAGATTGAATCGTGTTGGTCTTTAGAAAGCATTCCAAAATACCAAATGGCCCTGACTGCTCTCAGATATCATTTATCACTGCGTTTTTGAGCCCCGTCATTCTTCGGAACCCGTTCGTTGAAGGCTAAAGATACTGCATACCGGTGGTATTACGGCAGCGTTTGTTAACTGATGGTAGCATTGCCGTTGTTAAGAGAACATTCGGCTGTTGACACTTCGCCTGGTAGGAAATAAGCGAACAGTGGTCAACCAACACTTCGTGTCAGATTTTCCAAGAGCATTCGCCAATTAATACTGCATTCCAGTGGTGTTCAGAACGCATCAGAGAATGGATACGCCCCACCCCTCACCCCTGTTGGTATGAAATCCATTATATGTTGTGATTCCCATTCATTGTATACTGTGTTAGCCGTAAAAAAGACATACTTTATATTTTGTGATAACCTTAACGATAAAAGTGTGCACTGTGACCATCAGTTACAACGAGGTTATGTAAAACCCATTAATGAGTATGATGATGTCAGCCATGTACGTGAAAATGCGTTCAATTTGTAATCTAGTCCATTATGCTAAAACTATCGTTCACTACGGAAGGGTTGGCACCACATCCGACCTAAATGGAGCACTTAACTGCAGAAACTAATGCCTTAACAACAACAGCGATCATTCGAAACATGTGAGTGATGTTTGGGGAGTGCAATCCATTCCGGTGACAGCTCTTCTGCGGTTCCATTAAAATAATGTAGCGCCACAATTATTGTGTCATAAAATAAACATCAGAAGCGAATCAGACAAACGTTGCACCAGAGTCAATACTGCAAATACATCTATCATTAACATCAATAGTTTTTACGATTGGCAGATTGGCACTGAACGCTTGCAGATGTATTTTGGTGCTTTCTCGGATTTCTCCAACGGAATATTGTCAGAGCGCATTTTGAACAACGTGGTTGTTTCAGGTTAGTGATAAAGCTCGCCATTATGATTAATTGTTGTTCGGCCGATTAGAAAAGGAGAAAGGGTATGGTGGATTAAGGATTGGGAATATAATTGTCAACATATATGTATTTACCTGAGAGCAGTGGTAAACATCATCGATTGCAAACCATGTTCATTTATACAATTTTGTATGGTTATATAACTACCAAAGTTGCACATTTGCTAAATATTCCACCTCATTTCCCGTTAATACCAGACACAAGCCCCTCTTTGCCTCCATTATGTCATCTGCATCCTATGCCATATGCATTTGGCAATCAATTATTTCTCAAGGAGATTCATTATCTTGAATAGTAGCTAACACTTTCAATATAAGATGTTTGCATGAGATTAAAAACATCGCGAAAGCTCCATTAAGCTTGTCATTCTGCAACTTCGAGAATTTGGAATGTGATTGCGGTTAATTGATGCTGTGTCGGGCCATCGCCCTCACCTGCCTGACTGTCAGTCTGGTATATTTATGCCGGCGTTTTTATGTCAGTGCAGATAAAGCGTTATACCTCACACTTAAGTGCCGGTACTTATATGTCTGTATAAACACACTCTATAGGTTACATAACACGCATACATTGGATACATGGCTTGCACACGCGGCCGCCATTGCATAGCGCATTAAGGAACATTTGTGGCCTGGCATATTGAACGTGATTGAAACAGCTATGCCCCGATAACTCGCGACGCTATTACACACTTTTGTAGCCCAAAATAGCGATCTGTGTGAACACAAGATGAACACAAGCGGTGGTCTTATTAACATCCGCCATCCGTAATAGCACGGTTTAACTACCAACTTCCATAGGCGAGGTGATGACGTCACGGGAATGAGGTGAGAATAAGACGAGAAAACGGTTGGCGCTGGAGGCCAATATAAACAAGAAATGATATGAACAAGCCCACAAACTATTGAAATCAGCGCAACTGCAATACGACCATCTCTAAAACGATCAATACAATAAGATTGGTTTTCATTCCATATCCGAATAGCAATCCTGCTGACAGGTTTAACCCCTAAAATGCGGATGAAGGGCCATGTTTATTTTCCCTCTGCTTCATTGGGGCGCTTATTTCGGTACACAAAATATATAAGTTTAATAAAAAGATGAAAATCAAAAATAATTTTACGAAACCGAAATATGTTATAGACAGACCAACAGAAAACAAGAAATGATCATCAAATTGAATATATGTTCCGTCACCTCCAATATCCCAAATGGTAGGTTTTTTGCTGCATGTCCATAAGAGTCGCTTTCGTATATATATATTTATATATATATATATATATATATATATATATATATATAGATATATATATATATATATATATATATATATATTTATATATATATATATATATATATATATATATATATATATATATATATATATATATATATATATATATATATATATATATCTATATATATATATATATATATATATATATATATATATATATATATATATATATCATATATATATTTAAATATATCACGCTAACCATCCTCCCCAGGGAAACTTTTAATTTTATTGGGCTCAGGTGGATAATTACTCACCGTTATTGCTTTATGGCCTTCTATAATTTCATTTTAGGTGCACAGTTGACTATGCTTAGCAGAGAGAGCTTGCAACGGGCATCGCTGTATGATGCCATTTATCTTCATTGTTTATATCGTGTTGCCATTAAGCCACTCAGCGATCGACGCAAATGAATATTTCACGGCTTGGTCAAGACCATTTCTTAGTTAATATTTTAGGTGTTTATTTATTCGATATAAACACAATAATAACTTCGATTGTATTGGCAATCTGTTTATTACTTAGCAAGTCGTTTGCCTAAATTTCACAGTAGAAATCCGACAAACAAACGCATTTCAGAAACTAAAAGGATTCATTTGCACTTCCGATAACGCGAGTCGAACATTCATGAGCCTACATACTATCTAAGTTTATCAGAAAACTTTTCCAGCCATTTATAGAAGAATATACTTTAATTGCTTGTAACAAGTCGATCTAATAATGATCGGCACTCACAGCCATATTGCCTACACTATTAACCCCAAAAACGTATCACGCCGTTACCTAAGCACAATGAAAGAACAAAGAGATCATTCGTCTTTTCTGCCTTCATACCAATATCATATCGGAAGTCTCTCCAATGCATAATACAACATCTGGGTCTTAAGGTAGAATGTGCAAACAAGTCGATATTGAATACATGCGTTATTAGGACCACATCTACACATATGACAGTAGTCGGATCCGTTTGATTAATTATATGCTTACAAAGTCTGTAAGCCCTCTAATTCAAAAATGTATACGGACTGTTGATTTTAGATTGTTAGATTTGTTTTGGGGCAGATACAATTGCAGTATGGTTCATGAACAGCAACATGCCATCATAACGTTTAGAATGTCTGCAGCCATACATAATTTGACACCAGAGTAATATGCAAGTGGTATATGTATGCAACGATGGTTTCCGCAACTAAACTTTCTTTAAACGTTTCATTTAAAAGCACCAATAATATGCATTAACATTTTTGGAATAGAGAGTAAGTGTTTGAAATATAAGCGACGTAGCAATGACGTTGCGTGAGGAAATACAAGCAGTCAATGCAATATTCGAACGCATCATAAATAAACTCATTAAATCAGGTCATAACAACAGGTTTTCATAGAAAATTAGGGAAAGTATTGAGATTATAAGTAAGATATGATTGCTTCAATGTGTATAACTCACATGCATAAATAGGCCGTGAGTACAACCACATTAGGTAAGACAAGAATATCAACAGGATACTGACAGAGGACAGTTAAACAGCTGAACAACGTACAGAGTTAGAACAATAAAAAAGACAACGTAATGATTCATTGCTCTGCGTAAAATTCAAAGAGAGACATACAATGCAACGTGACTCCCCATAATAGCCGTCAGAGAATTATGGCGTGACATTATGAGAGATCAAAGTATCGCGATATCTTACCAGTTTGACGTCAATAGTCAACACCATCCCATAACCTTCCTCTGAGTAATCCGTCTGGAGTAGTAATTAAAGAGCGTAGGGATAGGTTTACAGGGCGTACTGTAGGGATAAGCTGGCAGCGGCGTGGAATAAAAGTTGATCATAGAGCCACTGTAGATCCCATTTCAAGATATAAATCAGGGCATTCAGACAGCAGTCAATATTGTATGAAGTAATGGTGGTCTGGGTGTTTCGCATTTGATATTATACGGTACTTGTTAAGCTAACGTTTTGCCGTCAAATAGAACAATCAACGCATTCCCTATTGACTTCTCAACAAGATCTCCCCTCTGTAGTCCCAATATAAACTACACCCAATATCATGCGCACTTGTCTTATAGGAACTTTCGTTTCGCAGAGAAACCAGGTTCAGTGGCGTTGTTGTAAACTTCGTCGCCTTTCGACCCACGGGCCGTGGGGTCGGTCTCAAGGCGTTACAAATTGACTGGCTCCTCGGGGATGATCACGATTAATGTCGGTCCCATCTCTAAAAGGGGATGCACCAGACCCGGTAGCTTAATAGTGCCGTAAACTGAGCAACGAGTGTGAACCACGTTGACCCTGGACACTGAAGGGGAGCTGTCCAAGCATCACAATCATCCTGATTCATCACCGTCGCGATATAATCTAGTTACAGAGAGTGATGTTAAATCCCAAAAAAACATCACAACGTCGTGATATGTCATATGCGCTCCATAATCGAATAGATATTGAACCTGGATTATTTGACATTGGTCATAAAATGGCGATTATTGTCTTCAAGCATTAAATATTCCCCATAGCAGCCCATCGCTATCCATACACGCATATGCACACAGCTCTATGTGCAATGCAATATTCATGTAAATTGACTCTCTCATTAACAAATCATGGATGCAACCCCTTCGAAAGGTTCAAATATTGGTAGACTTTATCACGAAATATCTTCCGGATTTGCTGATATAAATACGTTGAATCACACATCACCGAATTATGTTAAGATAACTCAATAATCAAATACCAAAGATGAATTATTCATGCATTAAAGCGTGTAAATAATGATGGCCAGCTGAGGCAGTGCTTATATACACAGTAAGGTGCCACAAATAAGCAATTAAGTCAAACTTTGTCTGAGTACCTGTTACCGATAAATGTCAGTGAGGTTTGTTACTCCTTTCATGTTTAATCTAATATCGTAGCAGAGAGTGACGTTAAACCCCAAATATTACCATTACCATTTCTCAAAGACATCCATCATACTGAACGGGTATATATGCTTGCAAAATTTGATGCACATACATATAAAAATTTGGTGAAAGCATCCGTAAAACCGATGTATTCTCATTCATATATTACAAGGCTGATTATTCACAGCTGTAGATATAATCACGGTTTGGTGCCTTGTTTTACAAAACACTTGTCACGTTTAAACAAACCGACTGGCAGCGAGTAAATGGTTCGCAATTGTGATCCTTGGAATTCACATTATAACTCATAAGCCTAGCTTCACACTGCAAAGCATAGCAATGAATTTTATGACTGAACGTATCTGAACTCCCACACCCATATATGCAAGCATCCCAAAATAAACAGAACAGCGCAGATTTGTCAAATATTTATATCAGGGAAACCAATGTCAAAAAGCATTCATTATGGTCGATAATTCAATTCTAGATCGAGCAGGTAGAATTTGTCGTTTAATTCATTCCCCAATCGACGAAGAAGTGTTATCCATCACTATCAGTTTGCGCTCTGCATTTATTTTTTATTGAGTGGCTGGTGACAAAAATCCGAAAATGTGAGGCAGTGTACACTCTACACACGTATAAATTTGTAATAGATCATCTAATTGCATGTGCCAGCTTTTGACATATGGCACGCCTGAGAATGGTTTCTTCTCATACACCATGCCGTTTAGAAATATATCTTTCGCTATTTGCGTAATATTGTATATTCTCTCCAAACCGCATAAAATCATGAATGGAACGCCCCTTAATCTGCGTTTTGTATGCTTTCAAAACCAGAGATTCGCCAAGCATATCATAGCAAAACGGTCTTGCATCTATAGTTACTCCATTCTCTGTGAATATTAACCAATTGGCGCGCGAAAAACAAACAATATCAGTGCACATTTGTAATCAGGTCGGGGCAGTCAACTGAAAATATTATTTTCCATTTTTAACGTAAAGCATTGACAACGGTTTGGGAATAGAAAGTGATTCATTAAAATATAAGCAACATGACAATGACGTTGCGCGAGGAAATACAGGCAGTTGGTGCAATATTGCGAGCACACCATGAATAACATTATTTATACAAATCTTGACAACAGGTTGTCAAAGAAAAGCATGAATAGCATTGCGATCATCATTAAGCTATGATTGCTTCGTGTGTTTAAATCTCATATACACACAGGCCGTGAGTACAACCACATGAAGTTGAGAACAATCTGAACAATCAACAGACTTGCTGTAGATCAATAACAAAAACAGCATGATAATTCATTGCTGTTCTTGTATTTGGAAGAGAGACATATGTATGGGGAATTGACACAAATCACAAAATACAGCATTTCCGCAAAATCGCGATATCTCTACGCTTGGTGGGGATTCATTATATTATAGCACAATATTTGTCAAAGATTACTTGTTTCAATAGCCATAGTGGTTAGAGATGCATGCCCCTCCATACCCCTAATCATTTTGGAAAGGGTCCTGGCATAACCGAATCTTACTCAGGCTTTATGACAGTAAATTATTGTATCACTTGATGAACCTCAGTTGCGCACAGTATTTGATATTTGTGGTTGCAGTACAACATATGTGAGCTCAGCCATTCAACCCTTGCATGCAGGCATCCCTCCGAATACAACCGAACATCTGTCATGCCCTGTAATAACACAACACGTATGATTCTGGGCTACAATTGATCCATCAAGATACGGGTACTTACGTATCTCAAGGAACACTCACATTGCACATCACAAGCTTAATTACATGTGAGTTAGAGTGCATATTCAGTTAAATATAAAAATGTTTATTGCATCAAAGTGAATGGTTCATCATGCAATCGCACTATTATCTATAAGGCTAGCCCTTTGAGCACATAAGCATCAGAACAGGCTAAATCGGCCAGAAATGTTTGCCAAAGCGCCAATAACCACCAACAATCAAATACCACACACAATGCAACGTGACACCGTAAAATAGCTGCTAACTCAGAGCATTATGGCCTTACATGATTACATATCTAAGTATTGCGATATCGTACCTGTGTGACGTCGACTCGTAGCATTACTCTTAATAATCCGTCTGGGAGTTATTGGAAAATGGTGTCGAGATAAGTTAACAGGGCATTGTGCGTGGACGGACAGGCATTAGCATGGCGTTCCAGCAAACGTGACAAGTAACTGACAAGGAACATAACGCCCCAAGATATGATAGAGGCATTGAGCTTCCCGTGTTGAATATTGGGGAGGGATTTTGTGTAAGTCAAAGAGTATCGTATCCAAATCTGGTTACCTAACAGTAACATGTTTATGATATCACACACAGGGAACAAATGGAAAAGTGAACGCTTCGCAAGGTTACCAATCATAATTATCGATCTTAATAATGCCATCCAGACTGTCATACTATGCAGGCTGAGCTCATGATGATATTGCCCGGTGATATGTGAAAACTCACAAAGTTTAAATGGAGTTCGAAGCTAGAGTTATACATATTCTATCTTATTCAGATATAAATAGTTGAAAGCAGTTGCCAGCTATGGTAAGCGTTTCATTTGAGTATCGTCTTTTATTGAAATACCATAGATAGAAATGCCTATTGAACGAAGTTAGGTGGAATTTGGTCATAAAATCATTCATCAATCTATGACGATGTGCATAAGCCAAACTAAATGTAAAAATGAAGTAAGTCATGGGTGCGAACAATCTTTGTTAGACTACCAGCACATCGACATCCAATCTTAGCCATCTCGATACCAATACAAATACGATAATTGCTAACGTAATGGTACGTTCCTGTGGACGTTCATGAGGAGGAAACGATCTTATTTCATATTTTCGGTTATTATTCAATTCAATTAACACTATTAGTGACTTCTTAGATCATATTGCACGATATTCCTCAAATTAAACACTCGAATTGTACCATACCAATCCTACAAATAAATGCACATTAGAAACTGTTAAAACATTGTCGTTTACATTTCTGATAACGTGAGCCGACCATACAAAGGTGTACATAGTGCTGCAATTTATCGTACTTTTTCAGCCTTATATTGAAGGAAATTTATTTATTACAAGCAGAGAATCGAAGTTAACATCTTCTTAAGCTACACTCCCTGCCAGATGGCTTATGTTATTTAGTTATAAAGTGTTAGGAGCCTTCGAGAACGTGATATGTCATAACCTAAACACATTGAAAGTAAATCATTGTTTTGCCTGTCTAAGCACAAGTATCATATCGGAAGTCTGTCCATCTCGTTATAAAACATCTGATTCTTAAAGTAGGAGGTGCTAACAAGTCGAGGTTGCATATATGGGTTTTTGGGGACAAGCGGCTACAAATAGTGCATTGGTCAGACCTTATCATTCTACTAACGGAAATAATTATGTGCTTAGACCTCAAATACAAAGAGTGAAGTGCAAATAGTACTTTAGGTCAACGATGACTTGCCAATATGGATATCGAACATAAAAATGTCTATCTTAGTTCAGGTTATAATAATAGAAGACAACTTCGGATTTGCAGACTTTTGAATCTAGAATGTCGATGGCAGGGACCTTTTTAGGGCAGATACTATTACATTATGGTTCCTTAACAGCTACTTCGCACTATCATATTGTTTAAAATGTTTGCGTTCATACATAATTGGACGCTGGAGTGACATGCAGATAGTATTTTGGTTCAACGATGACTTACCCAGTGGTACGTCCCTTAACCATTTAATTTAATGACACCATTAACGTACAATAAATACAGTCCTGAGATTTTCGGTCGATAGTTATAGTATTTAGCATATTTATTAAATGATGTCTTGGACATCAGCAACCAAATTTGGCTTATTGTAGATCATCTGGCGAGAGTATTGTCAGGTTATACAGAAGCAGGGTTTACTTCATTAATAATTGACTCTACCAACAAAGAGGGAAATTTATTAGCTCCTGGATATCACTTATAACACATCCTTCGATGTGTTTATTTTTTTCATATTATCAGCATAAATTATGCAGAACACAGGGATAGATATAATCCCATAATGTTTTGTATGTGTGCTATATGCATTTGCAATATTGATTTACTCCAATACAACTGAGCAATGTCACTGACCAACAGCGACGAGGCCTTCGATATTGGAAGAAATCTCCATTGTCTGAAAATATTCGCTCGTTGTGCGGATGGATATCGAACCTTCAAATGTCCGTCTTTGTTCGAGTAAATAATAGAGAAGAAAACGGTTTACCTCGTGAATATTTCATATTATGCAAGTACTAACTTTGACCAGCAATGCTTCATCATTCTCCGACCTTTTATTTAAAATCGAGTGTAAGATGGTAAAAATTCTAAATAGACCGCACACTTTATGTAATGCACACGTATAGATTTGTAGTAGATTAGCTAATTACACGTGCCAGGATATTACAGATGCCACACCGGGGATTTCCTTGCATACACCATGGCGTTTTGACATATTTCGTCGGCAATGTTTGTGATATAGTATGATAAAACCGACTCCCGCCATTCCCATGATAAATGCATCAAATCATGAACAGGACCCCCTTCCCAATTTGCTATTCCCTACATATGCTTTCAAAAAAAAAATGTTTCTCTACGCATTCTATGACAATTCGATCTTGCATCTATAGTTTCTTCAACAGATCATGCACTAAGGTGGCCTTTTGGCAAACTAACAATAGTAGTAAATATTCCATGACAAGTCAAGGTGTGATATAAAAATTCGCCATTATTTTTCTTATGTATGTAACACATCGACATTCATTTTGGAATAGAAAGTGATTTATTAAAATATAAGCAACATGACAATGACGTTGCGTGAGGAAATACAGGCAGTCGGTGCAATATTGCGTGCAGATCACGAATAACATCATTTATACAAATCATACCGACAGGTTGTCATAGACAACGTTGAAAGTATTGCGATCATCCATAAGATATGATAGCTTCGTGTGTTAAAACTCATACACACCTTAGCCGTGAGTACAACCACATATTGTTACACCTGAATATGAACCGTATGCTGACTGAGGACCATATAAACAACGTAAAGAGGTTTTGTAGATTGATAAAAATAGACAACGTAGTAATTCATTACAGTGCGTTTAATAGGAAGAGAGACAGTGGTATGATGAATGAACACCAAGCACAAAATACCCCAATAACGACAGGTGGGCAAAGAACTTTACGTTTGGGTGAAAATGTACCATATTTAGCACTGTATTTGTTTAGAGCAACTTGATTCAATAACCATAATGATTAGGAATGCCGATCCCTCCATCCCCCTCATCTCGTGGCTTAGTGATGTCGTGCTTTGCCAGCGTCTGCTGATAACTATGCAGTTGTTTTTCGAGGGCGTAATTCTCCGCTTGAAGAGCCATTATTTCACGCCTAAAAACACAAATGAGTAGCGCAATTGTTTTACAAAACGTTTGTGGCATCTACAGGTCAGCTTCAGGTTAACAGAATAAATGTTGAAAACAGTGTTCATGCAGTATAGAGACAGTTATACATGGCAGTAAATAAGTCAAACTATATGAGTGAAAAATCTGACACTCAGCACTTAATATCACGTCATTTGATGAACTTAAACTGTGTACAGCATTTGATGTTTGTGCTTGCTGGATAGCTCATCTGTCTTCTGGTATTTCTCGTTGTACAACAGGTGTGAGTCTAGCCATTCGACTCTTATATTCAGGCGTCCTTCCGAATCCAACAGACCGTCTGCCAGGCCCTGGAATAACACAACACGAATAATCAGGGCTACATGAGGAACCAATTGTTTGAAGCCCGCCATAATTGATATCAAGGGACACATACATTGCGATATATATATATATATATATATATATATATATATATATATATATATATATATATATATAAAGATGCACGACAAAATGCTTTATCATACGTGAGCAAGAACTGGTTATTTGGTGATGCGAACCTCCAATACGTACGTTGTATGAATACCTTTTGCGGGTATATAGGTGAATATAATGGTAGTAACGGGTTAAAGCCACAACACATATTCTATAGACGTATCTTACTTGCATCTACACATTGGGCATCACATTTCCAACAACCGCAGTGTATAATATAGGCTTACACCACCAACAAATTACGTTATTCATCTCTTATTAGCAGTGTTTAGCCCCTAGTCAGATTGCGTAGGAGACTGCTTATTGCATCAAGGTGAATGGTTCATTATGTAAGCGCACTATCACCTATGAGGCGTAGCACTTTTGATCATATAAGCATAAAAAAAAGATATATATATATATAGATAGAGAGATATATATAGATAGAGAGATAGAGAGAGATATTATAGAGAGAGAGAGAGATAGATAGAGATAGAGGGAGAGAGAGAGAGAGAGAGATAAGAGAGAGAGAGAGAGAGAGAGAGAGAGAGAGAGAGATAGATTATAGAGAGAGTAGGGGTAGAGAGATATATATAGATATATATCGATATAGATATATCTATATATATATAGATATATATATATATATATAGAGATATATCTATATATATATATATATATATATATATATATATATCTATATATATATATATATATATATATATATATATATATATATATATATATATATATATATGACACGGGTATGCTATATCTACCCTTCCGGCGGAGTGTGGCGCATACATAATTCATTGTGGTACGAAGGCGACTCGTGACACCAATCGGTGTGTTATATAACTTGTGGGACCGGGAATATTGGGTCAGAGCGGAGAATCAACACTCCTACTCTGACATGGAATTTTTGCATTGTTTATTCACGCAGTGCACTCCACTTGGCTTTACCAGCAATAATTGCAATTCATGGCGCAAAAAAAGGCAGTTGAGAGACGTCAGCAAACATCCATCAACCTCATACACATTTAAGCCTTGACTTAAAGGTTTGCATGTTCTTCGTCGCGCGCAGCAAATATGAGTCATACTTGACAATATAATGTCAGAACCGTGATCTCTCATCAGTGTTTGCGCTTTCCTGCTTTTAACCACTGGCGTCCATTTCATTCCCGAGAAGCTTTGCAAGATTAAGGTACGCGAACATTGACCGGGAAACATGAATCAATCAGATGTCATCAATCGCAAGTCAGCAGGGATTACCTCACCGCGCATCTAATGCTCTAATGCCTAATTACTTATCGCTTCCTGCTTAATCTTGAAACGGTTCGTCAGACAAGCCGCCACGTTAACGTCACATTGGCTGCCATGACTCTGTGCTTAGCATTGTTCCTCTCAAATTAATTAACCTAGGCCATCCAGATTCGATAGTGCTGTAGCTCATGATAATTCTAACTGAATCCGTCAGCATTAATCTTACAAGATCTCAGAGTGTGAAACCGATATCATGAAATCGTACCTGTGTGACGTATCACTTGAAATTGGTTCAATAGCTGCTAACTACGTATTGCGATATCGTACCTGTGTGACGTCGACTTAGCATTACTCTTAATAATCCGTCTGGGAGTTATTGGAAAACGGTGTCGAGATAAGTTAACAGGGCATTGTGCGTGGACGGACAGGCATTAGCATGGCTTTCCAGCAAACGTGACAAGTAACTGACAAGGAACATAACGCCCCAAGATATGATAGAGGCATTGAGCTTCCCGTGTTGAATATTGGGGAGGGATTTTGTGTAAGTCAAAGAGTATCGTATCCAAATCTGGTTACCTAACAGTAACATGTTTATGATATCACACACAGGGAACAAATGGAAAAGTGAAGGCTTCGCAAGGTTACCAATCATAATTATCGATCTTAATAATGCCATCCAGACTGTCATACTATCCAGGCTGAGCTCATGATGATATTGCCCGGTGATATGTGAAAACTCACAAAGTTTAAATGGAGTTCGAAGCTAGAGTTATACATATTCTATCTTATTCAGATATAAATAGTTGAAAGCAGTTGCCAGCTATGGTAAGCGTTTCATTTGGGTATCGTCCTTTATTGAAATACCATAGATAGACATGCCTATTGAACGAAGTTAGGTGGAATTTGGTCATAAAATCATTCATCAATCTATGACGATGTGCATAAGCAAAACTAAATGTAAAAATGAAGTAAGTCATGGGTGCGAACAATCTTTGTTTGACTACCAGCACATCGACATCCAATCTTAGCCATCTCGATACCAATACAAATACGATAATTGCTAACGTAATGGTACGTTCCTGTGGACGTTCATGAGGAGGAAACGATCTTATTTCATATTTTCGGTGCTTATTCATTCAATTCACTATTAACACCTTAGATCATATTGCACGATATTCCTCAAATTAAAACACTCGAATTGTACCATACCAATCCTACAAATAAATGCACCTTAAAACTGTTAAAACATTGTCGTTTACCTTTCTGATAACGTGAGCCGACCATACAAAGGTGTACATAGTGCTGCAATTTATCGTACTTTTTCAGCCTTATATTGAAAGAAAATTTATTTAGTACAAGCAGAGAATCGAAGTTAACATCTTCTTAAGCTACACTCCCTGTCAGATGGCTTATGTTATTTAGTTATAAAGTGTTAGGAGCCTTCGAGAACGTGATATGTCATAACCTAAACACATTGAAAGTAAATCATATGTTTTGCCTGTCTAAGCACAAGTATCATATCGGAAGTCTGTCCATCTCGTTGTAAAACATATGATTCTTAAAGTAGGAGGTGCTAACAAGTCAAGGTTGCATATATGGGTTTTTGGGGACAAGCGGCTACAAATAGTGCATTGGTCAGACCTTATCATTCTACTAACGGAAATAATTATGTGCTTAGACCTCAAATACAAAGAGTGAAGTGCAAATAGTACTTTAGGTCAACGATGACTTGCCAAGATGGATATCGAACATAAAAATGTCTATCTTAGTTCAGGTTATAATAATAGAAGACAACTTCGGATTTGCAGACTTTTGAATCTAGAATGTCGATGGCAGGGACCTTTTTAGGGCAGATACTATTACATTATGGTTCCTTAACAGCTACTTCGCACTATCATATTGTTTAAAATGTTTGCGTTCATACATAATTGGACGCTGGAGTGACATGCAGATAGTATTTTGGTTCAACGATGACTTACCCAGTGGTACGTCCTTTAACCATTTAATTTAATGACACCATTAACGTACAATAAATACAGTCCTGAGATTTTCGGTCGATAGTTATAGTATTTAGCATATTTATTAAATGATGTCTTGGACATCAGCAACCAAATTTGGCTTATTGTAGATCATCTGGCGAGAGTATTGTCAGGTTATACAGAAGCAGGGTTTACTTCATTAATAATTGACTCTACCAACAAAGAGGGAAAATTATTAGCTCCTGGATATCACTTATAACACATCCTTCGATGTGTTTATTTTTTTCATATTATCAGCATAAATTATGCAGAACACAGGGATAGATATAATCCCATAATGTTTTGTATGTGTGCTATATGCATTTGCAATATTGATTTACTCCAATACAACTGAGCAATGTCACTGACCAACAGCGACGAGGCCTTCGATATTGGAAGAAATCTCCATTGTCTGAAAATATTCGCTCGTTGTGCGGATGGATATCGAACCTTCAAATGTCCGTCTTTGTTCGAGTAAATAATAGAGAAGAAAACGGTTTACCTCGTGAATATTTCATATTATGCAAGTACTAACTTTGACCAGCAATGCTTCATCATTCTCCGACCTTTTATTTAAAATCGAGTGTAAGATGGTAAAAATTCTAAATAGACCGCACACTTTATGTAATGCACACGTATAGATTTGTAGTAGATTAGCTAATTACACGTGCCAGGATATTACAGATGCCACACCGGGGATTTCCTTGCATACACCATGGCGTTTTGACATATTTCGTCGGCAATGTTTGTGATATAGTATGATAAAACCGACTCCCGCCATTCCCATGATAAATGCATCAAATCATGAATAGGACCCCCTTCCCAATTTGCTATTCCCTACATATGCTTTCAAAAAAAAAATGTTTCTCTACGCATTCTATGACAATTCGATCTTGCATCTATAGTTCCTTCAACAGATCATGCACTAAGGTGGCCTTTTGGCAAACTAACAATAGTAGTAAATATTCCATGACAAGTCAAGGGTGTGATATGAAAATTCGCCATTATTTTTCTTATGTATGTAACACATCGACATTCATTTTGGAATAGAAAGTGATTTATTAAAATATAAGCAACATGACAATGACGTTGCGTGAGGAAATACAGGCAGTCGGTGCAATATTGCGTGCAGATCATGAAGAACATCATTTATACAAATCATACAAATACCAACAGGTTGTCATAGACAACGTTGAAAGTATTGCGATCATCCATAAGATATGATAGCTTCGTGTGTTAAAACTCATACACACCTTAGCCGTGAGTACAACCACATACTGTTACACCTGAATATGAACCGTATGCTGACTGAGGACCATATAAACAACGTAAAGAGGTTTTGTAGATTGATAAAAATAGACAACGTAGTAATTCATTACAGTGCGTTTAATAGGAAGAGAGACAGTGGTATGATGAATGAACACCAAGCACAAAATACCCCAATAACGACAGGTGGGCAAAGAACTTTACGTTTGGGTGAAAATGTACCATATTTAGCACTGTATTTGTTTAGAGCAACTTGATTCAATAACCATAATGATTAGGAATGCCGATCCCTCCATCCCCCTCATCTCGTGGCTTTGTGATGTCGTGCTTTGCCAGCGTCTGCTGATAACTATGCAGTTGTTTTTCGAGGGCGTAATTCTCCGCTTGAAGAGCCATTATTTCACGCCTAAAAACACAAATGAGTAGCGCAATTGTTTTACAAAACGTTTGTGGCGTCAGCTTCAGGTTAGCAGAATAAATGTTGTTCATGCAGTATAGAGACAGTTATACATGGCAGTAAATAAGTCAAACTATATGAGTGAAAAATCTGACACTCAGCGCTTTATATCACGTCATTTGATGAATTTAAACTGTGTACAGCATTTGATGTTTGTGCTTGCTGGATAGCTCATCTGTCTTCTGGTATTTCTCGTTGTACAACAGGTGTGAGTCTAGCCATTCGACTCTTATATTCAGGCGTCCTTCCGAATCCAACAGACCGTCTGCCATACCCTGGAATAACACAACACGAATAATCAAGGCTACATGAGGAACCAATTGTTTGATGCTCGACATAATGTATATCATGGGACACTTACATTGACATATATATAAAGATGCACATCAAAGGCTTGATCATACGTGAGCAAGAACTGGTTATTTGATGCGAACCTCAAATACGTAGGTTGTATGAATACCTTTTGAGGGTATTTAGGTGGATATAATGGCAGCAACGTGTTAAAGCCACAGCACATATTCTATAGACGTATCTTACTTGCATCTACACATTGGGCATCACATTCCCAACAACGCAGTGTATAACAAAGGCTTACACCACCCAACAATTACGTTTCATCTACTGGAGTGCGTATCCAGCCATCCTATTAGCAGTGTTAAGCCCCTAGTCAGATTGCGTCGGAGACTGCTTATTGCATCAAAGTGAATGATTCATTATGCAACACATTATCACCTATTAGGCTTAGCGGTTAAATCATATTAGCATCAAGAAGGTTATATCGGTAAGCAATTTGCCAAAAGCCAATAAACATTTACCGTCGAATACCACGCACAATGCAACGTGACTTCACATAATAGCTGATGTGCCAGGGTTTTATGGCTTAACATGATTAGAGATCCAAGTATCGTACCTGTGTGACGTCGACAGTCGACACCATCTCGTAGCCTTCCTCTGAGTAGTCCGTCTGGGAGTAGTAATTAGAGAACGGTGCCGAGATAAGTTTACAGGGCGTTGTACAGGGCTCGGCTGGCAGCAGCGTGGCGTTCCAGCACACGTGCCGGAGGAACTTACGTGGAACATTGCGCACATCAGCGTAGTACATGCGGAATTTGAGGACCTCCTGACTTATATCGCTCTCTAGCATCCACGCCTGTTTATCACGGTCATACAGGTGAGAGCGGTTACGGCTGCGATTCATCGGACATATTTGAACCTCGCTGATTGCTGTCACGGAAATCAGCTCCAGGTTCATTTTTAGTTTGCATTTGTTCATTGTAAGACTATAAATGTCATAACCTATATCATATGATGGGGCGTGCCCGGCAATATCTACTATATGCTCTATGCTATCCGACTCCAAATACCGTTCGCCTTGTCCAAGAGTAATTTTATAGACCAGCCGACAAAGATGATCAAAGTTTCGTCTGACGTGTGAGTAGAATCAGCGGCCTTCCCGATGTTTGTAGGCTGTCGCCCACGGGGTAAATCGTCAGGTTCCAGTCAAAATTTCCGAAAGTGAAGTAACTAGTCTCAATCCGTGGATGCTGATAGGCGTTGCGGGTTTCTTTTGGTAGCTGGAGCGTCTGAAAAACCAAAACGACGGCACTTGACATAACTTAAATGCACATATACATAATATATATACACACACATATATATATATATATATATATATATATATATATATATATATATATATATATATATATATATATATATATATATATATATATCGTCACCATATACTGCAAACAAATTTATGCCCGAAATCTATACCTAGAGATCATCCTTCGTTATATCAAGGTACAAATGTTGTAGGATTTACTTTACACAAAGTGATTCAACTGAATAAATAAATGAAGCATAACGCATAATCTGTTAATAGAAGGATACAATAATAACGATATATACATATATACGCTATCATATATATATATATATATATTTACTATATATATATATGCAAGCATGTGTGTGTATGTGTGTGTTCGGGTGTCCCCGGGCGCAGACTTTTTTCGCTTTTATCCGTTGTGACATGTTGTTACAAATGGCGTTGTCCTGATATCGATCATATGACAGGTTCTAAAATCACACGGGTATACTATATCTCACCCTCGCGGAGGAGTGTGGCGCGTTGCCTGTTTACATGTTGGCACATACATGATTCATTGTGGTACGGAGGCGACTCGTGACACCAATCGGTGTGTTATATAACTTGTTGGGGCCGGGAATATTGGGTCAGGGCGGCGAATCAACACGTCTACGCTTATATAGCATTCCGGCATTGTTTATTCACGCAGTGCACTCCACTTGGCTTTACCTGCAATGATTGCAATGCAACGCGCAAAAGGCAGTTGAGAGACCTCAGCAAACATATTTCAACTTCATACACATTTAAGCCGTCACTTGAAGGTTTGCATGTTCATCGTCGCGCGCAGCAAATATGACTCAACCTTAACAATATGATGTTAGAAGCATGATCTCCCTCACTGTTTCAGAAAAGGCTGTGGGCTCTCTTGCTGTTGATCACCGGCGTCTGTTTCATTCCCGAGAAGCTTTGCAAGATTAAAGTACGCGAACATTGACCGAGAAACATGAATCAATCAGATGACATCAATCGCCAGTCAGCAGGGATTACCTCACCGCAACTAATGAACTCACGCTCCTGAAGACAAGCCGGCCATACCTGCGCCTAATTACTAATCAGGCCTACCTGGAGCCGTCAGCTTAATCTTGAAACCGTTCGTCAGAACGCCACGTGAAACCCTATTGCCAGGACATGAACGTTAATGTCTCATTGGCAGCAGTAAAGCATGGCTCTGTGTTTAGCATTGTTCCACTAAATGGGCCATTTATAACGAAGTTCCTTTCTTAACCTAGGCCATACACAGGTATGTCCTCAGAACATCCACTTATAGATACAGCTATTGTGTCAGTATTCATCGATTGATACCTCGTCTAGCGTTTGTCAGTTGATTTGGCGTCTTGTCAGCAATCGTCTATTGACACCCCAATCCGTCAGCATTCAGGGGAGAACATTTGTCAACTAAAATTGCATCCTGTCGGTCTTAAGAGAGCATTCTCAAAGTCCCACCGTCTCCGACAGTTTTCAGAATTCATATACCAATGGAAATTGGTTCCTTTCACTTTTCGGAACCCATTCGTTTAAAGGGATACTGCGTCCTGTTGATATTCAGGGCAAATACGTCATAAGATATTGCATTCCCGTGGTAATAGGGAAGCGTTTGTCAAACTGATACTAAGAATCACTGTTGTTCAGAGATCATTTGGCTATTGAGACTGCGTCTGGTCGGGAATCAGCGAACATTAACAACTCGATAATATGTACCGCCAGTTATTCCAGGAGCATTCGTCAAATAATACTGCAATCCTTCTGTCCGGATATCATTGGTGCAATTAAAACCGCAATACATTCGGTAACAGATACACACACCCACACCCCATCACACCCGCCCCCTCTCTGTTGGTATTGAGTGAGCATAAGTTAGAATTCAGAGATGAAACGGAAATGCGTACTGTATGTGTTACGCTGGTGTTTAGAGTGCATTAACATTCCGTCGACCGGTGCAATCTGACGGCGTTTGACAGCTAATGCTGCGTCTGGTCGGCATTCAGAGAATATTTGGCGTTTGGTGCTGCATTCTTCTGGTGTTCAGTTAGCATTTAGCTATTAATACTGCATCTAGCCGTAGCTCGGAGTGCATTTAGCAGTCGAGTGCTAGGATATTAATAATGCGTTTCGTTGACAATCAGGGAGGATTTGGCTATTGATAACGCGGTTCATCGACAATCAGGGAGGATTTGGCTATTAATAATGCGTCCTTATAGTGATGAGTGAGCGCTAAGCCACAGCATTTTCGTCCCGTTTCTATTCAGATAGCGTTCGTTTATTGATACTGCGTCCCGTCGGTTATCAGAACGCCTTTCATTCCAACCGATAGTGCATCTCGTCGATATTTAGAGATTATTGGTCAAACATTAATACTGCATCCCGTTGATGTTAAGAGAATAAATTAAACTCACCTTGTTTGTCATTCACAGAGCTGTCATAAACAACCGGGCGAAATCGATTTTACTACACAGTCTCCAGTCAGCACTAATCAATTTACGATAACGACCTATGCATGACCCTCTTCGTAAGTTTGGGTGAGTGGCTAAATGAATGCAGACATCAACACCTTTCTACAGCACCGACACCAAACTTCATTAGCCTTATCGATATATCACCAACACTCTTGCAGGAATAGTGCTATGAAGCATATTAAACCTTAATGGAATATTTGTGTTGGCTGACGCCTGGGGAGAAAGCTCATTGGGTCTTATATGCCCCACACAACCCCCGCTGACAAAACCAGACCTCATTCATACTACATATCAGCCCCTTGATTATAAGAAATTGCTTCGATCAGCATTTTACAGGAACGTCCTTCGGGTTACAACAAAATCTTTCGTTCGCGCTTACGCGTCATGCTAATTGCACTTACCTGTTCAAAGTTGGTTGCGCCATTTCGCAGCTCCAACTCCAGTAGGAATTCTCCGTTTTCTTGCTGGGCAAATCCTCGGTCTCGAAGGTCGCTCACTCCAACGAATGTCTTCCGGCCCTGGACGGGCTTCTCAGCCGTGAAGCTGCATCCTCGCTCGATATACGAGTCATTGCGTGTGAAATGCTCGGGATGCAGCAAAGTAAAAGAGAAATCTACTCTGCATGTCATTCCATCGGTACCGTTTTTCAGACCGATATGTGCCCCGACGTGGTGGTCACTACGAACCAACGACACGAACCACTTTTGATGGGCGTACGTGAACTCGCGAGATATGATATCCGGAGAGTAATCCCGAAGAATACTTGTTGGTATTTGAAACGTGAACACCTGAGTATCAAAGCGATCATATAGCTTGACAAGGCGACACAGACGCGCCATGTTGCCTTCTGCCGGAGCGCGGGGTATCATGGCTGTTTCGTTCGTTTGGTGCCTCCAACAC
>CM067342.1:10573181-10613181 GCA_034190875.2 Urechis unicinctus
CTTTACATCATGTTACCACCTGGCCTCGGTTATCTCCGGCCCACACAGACGTCGGGAGCATCAATTTGAGTTAGCAATGTCTCCCACGAGTCTTTTGGATAGTAATATGCTGATGTATGTGTTGAGCATTTACTTAAACGTGGAAAGTAAATCCTCGTTTACGGAGCAAATATCGATAGTAAAAATGTGTTTCACAGCACATATGCGTGGATTTATGATTGTGGCGATTGTTGTCTAGTCATAATCAAAACCAAGCCGCACGGTGATTGGTCAATTATTTTAGCGGTTTTCTTGCAAACTCTGGAAACGCGGGAAATTGCGCGCAAGATTAAGCAATTTAGCAGATGCGACGGCTTGACGCACATGTGAATATTTAAAGTATTCGAAGGGCCCAACGACGTTGTGTGATGAGAGATGATCGTCAGTCCTGACATAGCTTACTATATATAGACATTATCTGTGAAAATATATCACATCCGTCATCCGCGAGTGTGGCACGCAAATAATGAGCGACCATGAAAAGAAATAACAAAGGATTGATGTGTATTTCCATGTGCCTCAACTAGTTGTAAATATATACGATAAATGTTCCTTCTTCAAATGAACACATTATGTATGTGGGTTTAAGATATTTTTATACATGAATCTCAGACAATGCAATGTACAGACAGAAAATCGACCTTACCAAATAATACGTTGTAAATCATTAATTTTCATTTGGAACTTGATAAGCGGCCTGAAAGTGAAGCAACATACGGAATACATTGCTCAAATGTTGCTTAGATGGGATTTGGCAGGCATTAAGTCGCTTCTGCACAAAGCCATTAAATAACTTATTTGGTCATCAGCAAAGTCGCTCAGATATGAGCAATTGTATTTGCAAACATAGATAAATATAATTACGATGCCATTCACTTGGAAATGAAACTCAATTCACAACCATGGGCACACTGGTGTTGATTGAATAGTAATCCTTAATTAGCACAGTAATATATATCAAAAATCCAATCAAGAACAATTACGCGACATTCAAACAACACAATCAGCAAGGTCTGAAGCATTACTTACGATCCGAAGCTCAGAACCCGTATTTACCGAGAATAGATCTTTACTTATCTCTCTGCGGACACATCTGGAGATGTCATATCCTTATCAGCTGAATATGTGATACTGTGATATGCTGCTCTCAAGCCATGATACCAAGAACTACCGTTAGACATGTTTGGTATTTTGGCAAATCTGTACTCCCCCGAGTTTCTCTCGCCATTAGCTAGTTTTGTCTGGTTAACTCAGGTAGCACTGGCGTAACTCAATCCCTCAAACGTAAAATTACGACAAGAAGCACGCAACATTAGAAATACCATTCGTCAATGAAAGCCCATTAAGTCAGTCGATACGAAGTGTAAGTTGCGGTTTGTGGATTAGCCAGATGACCTTCCTGCCCAGGCAACGCCCGATAGCCCCAACCCTCACAGACCATGCTACTGCATGTCCCATGAGAATTGGGATGGCGTGCCTTAGTCGTTGAGGGAAGCAATTTATATTTCAAAATCAGTTCTCTCCTGGACTCCGAGCTCAACACATCTCTCACTTAAATTTTGGCTAAGTTACATCTGAAATTCGAAATTGAAGTCAGCAAAAATAAAGTTCAAGTTTGTATAAACTCTACAACTGGAGTTCGAGTCTTTACTTATTACAAGTGCGTATCGTGTGCATCTCAACACCACAGATCACTTTACGACGGCGTTAAGAACATAAAGTTGGCTCGATTCAACATTGCATTACTTATTGGCTTTGTCCAAATGAGACTTGTGGGTATTCAGGTGTTTGTTACAGCGCGACAATGATATACTATGATGCTAGATATTGCGCACGACACAGCTCGGAAAGTCGGTATGCAAATATTGGCCGCCTGAGTCGGCAGTCACTGGGTGTTACACTAAGAGCGTGCCTAATTGATCAAATCGTACAATATCCAGGCGAGCATTATGTATGATCGTTCTTTTTGTCGCATACTTTCTATGGCTACGATTCTTAAAAACTAAAATGCCTTACATTGCAGACCTTAATATGTTTTAACGGGTAATAACGTAGAAGGCCAGGGTATGTACTGAGTATGAGCGAGAGAAAGGGTGACCAACTACAAGTAACACGTCACATTAATGGCATAATTTACTGATGAATGTGGGTGTATAAGGGAAATAAATGAACCAAAGGGTATATAAAAAGCGAGATGGCAAAACGTGACGTTAATTTTCAAAGTAATTGATCAGCGCTACCTAAGTGCATTGGCTAGCCTGGCAATACATTTGGTCTCTCGGCACTGTGTCGCAAAACTCAAGACTTGCAAAACTAACGAATTCATGTCTTCTGCATATGTTGGTATATATATCATTAGGAATTCGAAGGCAGTTATGTTTATTTGTTCCTACACTGTAATAATTATAATCACATTAAACATGCGGCAGCAAGTGTCAGTGACTTGGCAATAGGCTGAATGAATATTACTACGCGTTTTGATATTTGCATGATTAATAATTAGGTGCCTTTGGGTCGATCTGTGACACAGTTTGTATCCAGCGTATTGCATGTTCTCTCTACTTTCCACATATTTGAAGTGTTTGTAGCCAAGCACATTGTTAATTAAAAGAGGCGTAGTTGGGTGGCGGAGATTTGGATTGTTAATAGTGTAATTTAAGGGCAGGTGGCAACTTTGTTGCATATATTAGACACCAGACATTGATAACTATACTTAAATACTTAAAATATTGCGGCTGATGACATAACCGGATTCATGAAAACGGCGAATTTTTGCTCAGCCCACTCGTATTGAATAGGACTATAGGGTCTCTTCTATAAACCTCATACATTCACTTGAATGAAATCCGGCGTGAAAGAAGCGCAGCGCTTAATGAATCACGCTCGTGTATAATTTAGGTCCTAGCGCCAGTCTCCCTTTTTATCACCCTATATATAGCTCTTTATCGCCATTAAAGTCTTCAATGGTAGACAGAATATTTTATAGCAATCTTCCAGAATGGGTTGCATTCTAAATCATTCCCAATCATGGATTTGAACCGGTGAATTATATTTTGGTACACGTTATGTCAATCCATAAATATTTTTAAAGTTTCTAATTACTGCATGCGCTGCAAAATTTGATTAATTACTCCGAGAAAAACATGGCATGAGGAGAGGAATGTGACAGGTCACATATTGAAGAGATTTAAAGGGGGATAGCCTGTTTCCTGGTGGGTAAATGCACGGATTGAAGAGAGCTAATTGGCTCGTTAGTTCTTCATAAATACCATTTCCCTACACATCAAGTCACTGTGGTGTCATTACACAAAGTTAGATTATATTAATGGTCAAACCGACAACGCAGTGTATTTGGAACGTTGATTTACTGTACTTCGTCATTTGCAGGTTTGATAAAGCGTAAAATATTTCTAGCCACTATATGCAGTTTTGTTTGTACTCGTTGCCTGCTAACCGGTAGTATTCAGATGCTGTACACAAATAACATATGTGTAAAAAACTCATGGCAACATTTCGTAATTATTTCTGATATAAAGCAGTTAATGTAAAGTCGTACAAAATGTGTAGGAGTGTTTAAAGCAAGCACGATCCTTTTGCATAAGTTGATGGTCAAATGACATTATCAAACTTAATATCATCATTGACTAAAACAAAGTCTAGAATTGTACATTGTTTGATCCATACACTTCGCATTGGAGTAACTTCACTAAAAATGCTGAATAAACTTCAAAAAACTGAGATAACGTGCGCATCGTTCCCAATGCCAACTTGGACAATGTCTGATAATTCGCTTGAATACCTAAATGAACATTACTGACATTACATGGAGAAAACACGCTTGGTTAGATGCTACATAATAATAGTCGTCAGGGTGATGAGGCGACGCCATAGTTTCTTTCAACAATGAACTCGCTGTCTTTCTTGTCATTTAGTATTTACGCTTATTATTGTGCTCAGATTTATTTACCGTATGATAATGATATAAACGCATTATCATCACTACATGTGGCGTGAGGTATCATAGGCCAGTGGCTCTGCGTTTAGTACACAACCTGGCAAATGTGTCTGCTGACACGTTTGATGGGTTAGAAAAATATTTTATATTTTTACTGCACTGTCAAGCAATGAAATCAAACAGACCAATATGAGGAGGAGATGAATTGATCTTTTAGACTTGAATGTCATACGTCACGGTTTGTTGAAGTCTATAAAGTGTAAATAATTATACATAACGATCAGTAGTTTAATCAGTAGTAAATTATCATGTCAGCTAATATACAACTGGCGACGAATATTTCGGTGCTATTTATGAAATAGCCACATCACTATATAGGACTACAAACACGAGTATTGTGTGTAGGCGTTGTTTCGATCCTATTGACTACAATGCTAAAACATTCGTGGCTTGATATTGGAATTACGAAGAATGTAGCTTTTGCTTAATGGAGACTCCGAGGCGAGTATACGAGTACTCGGTCAGGGACCAAAGAATGTAAATCCCGTTTACACATAGCCTCGGTTATCTCCGTTTCATGCAGACGACTAGATTATCTATTGAAGTTAACAATGTCTCCCCGGAGACGTTAACGTGTTCAATATTTAGCGCATAATGTGTTTGTGAGCCCATATGCTGTCGAGTAGATTTATGATTCTTAAGAGTTCCCCAAGTGATTCAAACCCAAGTCGATGAAGATTATTATTCCCGAAACCTGGTCAAACAACTAACAGTACTCTCCGACACCTTCACACGTGAAATGTGTCGCCATGGTGAGTTATTTTCCAGCTGTAACGGTAGCCACGCCTATGAATATTTAACGAGCCCAGAGGGATGAATGATGTCGTAGGCGTGGCGAAGATTGTCGGTCACATTTACTAACGTAGCTCACTGATAAAACCTTATGTGTTCAGATATATTTCGTGAGAATTAACTTATAACGATGCGACGCATCATTCCGTAATTCTCATTTTAACATAATGTTATTCAAGGAATGAACCAGGAAACAAGACAGGCGGCAGATCCATATGGCATTAACAGAAAATTTTGATCCCTGGACGAATATTCAATTATATGGAGGTCCGTGTTGCTACTAGCACATACAGATTGTTTGATTAGAATAGCTGATTTCGCTGCTCTCTTTTAAGGCTCGCATCCATAATATATTGAACACAATGCGCATGTTAAGTTAATCGCCATACTATGATAATTATCAATGACAAGGTTAAAATATTTAAGAGAGTGCAATGAGTATGCGGTGAATCGATCCCTCCGACTTAAATGACGTAAGCCGTGATATGTGAAAACCTATGAAGTGTAAAATATGGTGATTCACAGTAGCTGGAGTCAATAAGTAATATATTCTCATGTCGACTGTATAAACTAGCGACAATTATTAAGGTGCAATGCATGAAATAACCACATCAATGTACACGATTTCCATGAAGCGCATGTTTTCTAGGTAGTGAATCGACCCCACGGACTTAAATGCGAAATGTCATGGCGTGTTAACAGCGGCGATTATCAACTTGAAATGTCAATAAGAATTATATCGCCCACGTAACCTAATAAACAAATTGCGACGATGATTATAAAGAAATTCTTAAACTAGCCATGGTAATTCATGCAATTCTCAAGACGGGTTTGGTGTGTAGATTTCCATACATAACTAGTTTTGGCAATTTCCCAAGTAGTAATTGCGGAACTAAATTTGACTCTGCCAAAACCCCCTGTTGTGATTTTCGTATTGATAATGTTGTAAGATGACCAAAGGTGTAATATCACTGACAAAGGCGGAAAGATGCTGTTACAAGTTCCAGTGTCGGCGATCTTCATTATTTATGTTGAGTCATATGCGAATACATTTCTCAAATGTGCTAACAGTTGAATAGATCTCAGTGTGTCTTTGAGTCAGTGGAGGTGCAATGAACCAAATTATTAAGAGGTGGCGATTCACAACGAGTTTCTTGATTGCTTTCAAATGTACAGTATAACCCTTCAAAGCACAAATGCATATAACTAACTGAAGCATTGATTTGCCCAGTGTCTGTTGTATCCATGTTTTCTAAATAAAGCTGCTTAGTTTAATTAGTCTCGGCTTATTGATTTGCATAATTTGAGGTTTACTTATTCAAGACATAGGGATATATATTTACCCATAAAAAACTAAAATGTTGGCCCAAGACTCGGACATGAGAAAGCAGTGGATTGTGGAGTAAATCAAGTCAAAAGATCATTAGATAATATGACATTCGCAGATTTAAACCAATTGCAAGATTGATCTGGGCCACGGACTACCATCTCAAAGAGCATGCTAATCCATTAGCGCCCTGAAACATACAATCGGTTATTCAAGCACATGCTGCTCTGAATCTTAATGGATTCGAACTGTTAGAGTCATTGCCATCGCATAATAGTGTGCTTAATATCGCACCAACCTGATAGGCGAGGATATAATAATCATTAAAAATATGCATCTGTGTGATATTTTGTACAAGCCCATATATTAAGGATGCTACAATAGATCATAGAGGTGCAATGCCTTTTCATATCAAAAGGCAAACATTAATACTGTGGCAAGCAACTTTGAAAATTCCCCCTTTTCATCAGTTCGCAGAGCTACTGGCGCCGCAGCTTCCATAAATTTGTCATAACGACAATAATGTGTACGCCGACGGTCTCTAGGCTACCGGGCGATACTTCTAAGTCCCATTCGTAGTCCAATTGGTCATTTGTACACACATAGTTTGCAATTTTCCGCAATCGACCCATGTTAAAATTCCATGAAAGGATATATCAAATATTCTAATTTTCAAAATCCACCTTGGCGTATTAATGGATGAGGCCATTAAAATGCTTATTCTAAAGTGAAGGGAAAGGAATGTCAAATATTATATGTCATACACAAGATCGAGTTAGAACCTCAAGAAGCAGTATGACATAATCTGTCTGGCTTATAGGAGACACATAGCTCGAATGTAAATCAGCCCTTCATCTAACTCGCCTTGTTGGTATGTGCCTAGAGTGTTAGCTTAACTCCGTACCTACTGATAAGTTACCATGAATGAAAGCCGTCAGATTATATGTATAGCATGATCCAAATTGCTGCTACATCTGTTTACCCAGCCTCGTCATCATTAAATGCAGTTAACAAATAAATCACCATCAGCAGAATTCACCTATTGGCGTAGTTGGCGGGATAGTCGATGTGTCACCGTCATTGCCCTTATTTGACAGAAATGCGGGGCATGCGACGTGTTTATTATCTATTAATCACGAATAAAAGGAGCCCTAAACTGCATGATCAATCAAGGTGTTGGCGAGACAATCACATGACAGTAACAATTAGAAGCGACGCTTGATTAATTAGCTATCTGATATACTTCTTACTTGGGGCCCATACGTTTCATCATCCATGTTCCGGGGTGGAAGAGCCTTTCGGATTATTTACAGGGTCGGGCATATTTGATCGACTGAATTTTCGGACGTAGCTATATGGAATATTGTCTTATTCACTTTGCATAACATCAATTCCACTGGTGCTGATTCAATTGCAATCCTTTATTCGCAGAGTGGTAACATATCGGCAATCCAAAACCGGACAATTACGCTTCAATCAAATAACACGTTTGGCAAGGTCGGAGCTTCTTGATATATAAGATGCCGGTATGCCATTGTTTACGGTGACTCGTGAGGTCTTTTGTGTCCATTTATCAGAACCTTAACATCCATAATCACCATGATAACCATACCATGACCTCTAGGTACATTGAATGAAGATCAGCCCTTCATTATTATACCTTGTGGGTCTGTGCCTGGAGTTTAAACTGAGCTCCGTACAAGTATGCACGCTGAGAGATTGTTTGCAATATTATCCTAGTTGCTGTTACATCTATATTACCCCTTCTTTGCATCCTTAAATGCAGATAACAAATCAATCACCACCGTGGAAACTCATCTTTTTGCCTGAGTGGCGGGATTGACGACTTATTACGTTACTCATTTCACGAATTAAGCCGTATTTCATCAATATATTAACTAAAACAACGGAAGCAGCGGAAAACCGGCCCGAATCACTGTGACATCTTCTGCCAATCCCGACACATTTATCAATAAGTTCAAAACCTTCCACCAATTAGTGATAGTCATGCACGAAATGCATTTAACCGACAAGGTGTGCACAATGGCTGCATGATATAATACATGTAACGTGCACACTTATCCTGTCAATTAGCAGTTTCAGACTATTGCTGCAACATTTTTCGGACAAAGAGAGATAAACCCACGCTGCAACATCAGACAAGTTAATCAGATATCGCAAAAGCGCATATGCGTTATTACGACTTACATAAGATGACTTAACTTATGTAAGGGCTTCTTTATTCTATCTATAACTTAAGGTGAAGTACCGCACTGATACTACAGCTGACTCATGATGTGAATCCGGCATTTGGTTTGTACCTAACGACATCCCCCCAAAACTTGCTGGCAAAGGCGGAAGATGAAACGTATGGGCACCAAGTAAGATACATATCAGAGAGCTAACTAATCAGGCATCGCTTATTTTTTATACTAGCATGCGATAGTCTCGCTAACACCTTGATTGATCTTGTAAACTAGGGCTCCTATTATTCGTGATTGATAAATTGCTGACGCATCGCCGGTCCTGCACTTTCACTTAATCTGTTAAATATAGTAAATCACAATGAAAAATCAGCTTACACTTCAATTACACAAATAGGTCAGTCTAGCTAGCGATGTTTGAGTAATCGTTTGCATCGCTTCATTCATTAATATGTCGGGGATACTTTTTAAAAAGGGGATTTGAACATACGTCGATTGCTGGAAATTGCAGAAGCTGCGTGTAGAAATAGCAGAATTGACTAGGAATGGGGGTTATCATTAAAGCCATTGTATTGTTACTGCATCTATATTTGGATGTTACTATTTTGTAATGGAAACTTCGAGACAGCATGTTGTTTGTAGTCCACAAAACGCAAATGTCACTTATGACTTACCTATTGGACATGCACTGCCAAAGGGATTGATGATGAGGCATTATTCTTGTCATAGTTTCACGTAACAGGTATTAATATATACGAGTACCACCTGAGCTAACTAGACAGTAGCAAAACACGCATGAGCAAAGATTTATCACCAGCATCAAACATGTCTTACTTAAGTTTTCGTGAATTACCTGATGCATCACACATCACCGCAATATCAGCTTTGTACGATATGCCAGCTCCTGAAATGTACGTAGAGGTCAAGGTATGGTTATCTTCTCGGTGATTATTGACGGTATGGTTCGGATGAATGACCCCACGAGTCCTCGTACGCAATGGCACTCATGCTCCTTATATATTAAGAGGCTTAGACCTTGCGAAACGTGTGATTTAATTAAAGCGTAATTGTTCGGTATTGTATTGCCGATATGTTGCCACTGTGCGAATTAAGGATTGCATTTTAATCAGCAGCAGTGGAACCAATGTTATGCTTAGTGAATAGGACAATAATCCATATAGCTATGTCCAAAAATTCAGTCGCTCAAACCTGCGCGGCTTTGTAATTAATCCGAAAAGCCCTCCCACTAACGTAAACCTCCCAAAAGCTGACAAACACGGATGATGAAACGTATATGCGCAAAGTAAGAAGTATACTAGAGAGCTAATTAATCAAGCGTCTCTTTTAATTGATCCTGCCATGTGATGGTCTCGCCAACACGTTGATTGATCATGCAATCTAGGGCTCCTATTATTCGTCATTTATAGATTCTTAACACGTCGCGTGCCCCGCATTTCTGTCAAAAAAGGGCAATGGAAGTGACAGATCGACTATCCCACCAATTACGCAAATAGGTGAGTTCTGTTGATGGTGATTGGTTTGTCAGCTGCATTAAACGATGACGAGGCTGGGTAATACAGATGTAACCGCCACTTGGAACATATTTCACATATAATTGGTCAGCTAACAATCAAGGCACATACCGACAACGTCAATCATGATGACGGGCTGATCTAAATTCAAGACATGTGTATCTCCTATAAGCTAGACAGATTCTGTACATACAAATGGCCGAATGGAATGGGTAGCCTTGAATGCGACAGCGTGCAAATTCTTGTCATTATGGTCATTCGTGCACCGCCAATGACTCCACAAACTGATAGAAAAGGGTGTCTCAGCATTTATGTTTGCCTTTTGATGTTGCAAATGTTGTGCACCTCGATAATCAATTGGAGCATCTTTGTAATATGGGCTAACATAAACTATCACAGATGCATATTGTATTATCGCCTATCACTATTATGCGATGGCGAGGGCTCCACAATTGCCAATGCATAGAGATACAGCGCAGCATGTGCTCGAATAACCAAGCGCTTGTTTGAATGCGATCGTTGGTGTGCATGCTCTTTAAGTAGGCAGTCAGTAGCCAAAGCAGAATTTGCAATTGGATTATAACTGTACATCTCATGTCATCGAAAACAAACCGCACCTATCTCTTGATCCTACCATTGATGATATTTGTGTAATGTTCTTCGCCTCATAGGGAATATTTAACCATATAACGAGGATTTACCTTTGACGTTGAACTTAATGCTCAGCATATATGTCAGCATCTTACGATTTTAAAGCCTCCTGAGAGATATTGTTAACATCCATAGATGATCTTGTCGTCAGCATGAATTGGAGATAACCAAGGCGGTGTTGTAACAAGGTGTAGAATGAGATTTCCATTCTATGGTCCCCGACTGAGTACTCGTAGACTCACCTCGAAATCTCAATTAAGCTAATGCTACATTCTCCGTTATTCCAATATCAAGCCACGACATTTTGCATCGAATTTGATAGGATCGATTCAGCACCTACATACATTACTCACCTCGGCAGTTCTTTACAGTAATGTGGCTATTTCATGAATGGCACCGTAATATTCGCCGCCAGTTGCACATTAACCGACATGAGAATTTACTACTGTTCGACTCCACTGACGATTATATTCCATTATTTACACGTATAGGCTTCAACATACCATGACGTACGGCATTTGAGTCGTAAAGATCGATTCATCTGCTACACATAGTCGTCTGATTGATTTATTTTTTTCACAATGTAGTGATTATATAAAATATTTTACGATAACTTCAAACGTGTCAACAGCCATTCTTACCCGTTGTTAATTGTAAGCAGAGCCATTGAAACCTTTGATACCACACACAACATCTGGTGATGAGTATGCGTTTATGTCTTCATTATACGTGAATAAATTCATGCACAAAAAATAACGCAAATACTAATTGACAACAAAGACAGCGAGTTGATTATTGACAGGAACTATGCAGTCGTCGCATCACCCCGACGACTATCATAATGTAGCATCTAGCCGAGCATGTTTTCTCCAGTAATGTTAGATATGGTCATCAAGGCAATCAAGCATATTATCAAGCATTGTCCAAGTTGGCGTCGGGCATGACGCAGACATCATCTCAGTTTTTAGAAGTGCATTATGTATTTTTAGTAAATTTACACCAATGCGAAGTGTATGGATTAAACAATGTACACTATTTAGACTTGTGTTAGTCAATGATGATGTTAAGTTTGATAATGGCATGTCTAACAGCTCATGCAAAAAGGAAAGAGCTTGCTCTAAATACTTTTACGACTTAACAGTAACTGCGCTATATCAGAAATAATTATGAAGTGGCTGCAATGAGTTTGTCATGGATCACGCTACTGTTATTTGTGTACAGCAACTAAATATTATCGGTTAGCAGGAAATTAGTACACACCTGCATATTGTGGCTAGAAATATTTTACGATTTATCAAACCTATAAATGACGAAATATAGTAAAACAACGATCAAAATACACTTTGCTCAATGACACAACAGCGACTAAGAGCCATTAGACTCTGTTCAAGAATTGTCGGAGCAGCGCATTCACCCAACAGCAAAATATGCACACAGGCTATTCCCCTTTAACCCTTTCCAATATATGACGTCGAGCATAAAAGTTGAACCTGCCACAGGTCTATCCTTGCTCCAAGTTTTGCTCGGAATAATTAACCACATTTTGCAACACAATTAGCAATTAGAAACCTTGAAAATAATTATGGATTGACGTGACTTCCAAAATATACTTCACCAGTTCAATTCCATGATTATTGAGATGTTTGGATATGATTTACAATTAAACTCATTTTTGAAAAACATTATGTCTACCTTTGAACACATGAGTGGCGATAAACGCTATATATGGTCGGGATAAAAGAGATATCACCTATATTATACTCGAGCATGATCCACTAAGCGCTGCACTTTGTTCACGCCGGATGTCACTCCAGGTAAATAAATGAAGTTTATGGAATACACCCGATCGTCCTATTCCATACGAGCGGGCTGAGTAACAAATAGCCAATTTTATGTGATAAGGATAACAGCATATCAATTAGTAACTTATATAGTGAGCTTCTGGATCAAGCAAATGCGGTTATTACATCTCATACGGAAGCTGATTTCGTTATTATGGGTGGTGATTTTAACACAGACTTTTCACGGGATAGTTCCAGGCATACTATATCGTTAAATAATTTCTGTGAACAGGAATGTCTAATTCCATGCATTATAAAACCCCTTGCAAATGTCGATTTCACTTATGAAAGTGACATGTCGCATGCCAGATCGTCACTTGATCACTTAATGGTTTCAGAGAATCTTGAGTCATCAATTGTAAGCTATGAATGCATTCATGATGGTGACAATATGTCGGATCATAGTCCGGTTATCTTAAAACTGTGCTTTAGAATGTTACATGTAGATATCGCCAAATTACCATCGGATACTAGAAGGAATTGGAAGAGCGCAAAGGGCAATGGCATTGATTTGTACAAGAACACTCTGCGTAAAATGTTGGCTAATGTGGATATTCCAACGGAAGTTTTATCATGCGCGAACCCGAGCCGTTGCAAGCATGTTGAAAAAATTGATCAATTTCACGATGACATAATTCATGCTTGCGTGGCATCGTCTCTCTGTAGTATTCCGGCTAACCGACCAAAGAAAGCGCCGGGCTGGGTGGACCGACGAAGTCCGATCCCTGAAAAATAAATCAATTTTTTGGTGCAGCTTGTGGCGAGAGAATGGCTGCCCTTCTACCGGGACAATTAAAGATATAATGCTTAAGGCTAAAAAAGACTACAAAAAGAAATCACGGAACGTTATGCGTAAACAAGACCAATTAGTAGCCGACAGAATGGCGGCTGCAAACGCGTCCAAAAATAACCCCAATTTTTGGAAGGAAGTTCGTAAGAAATTTAGCGCACGTGTGTCCAACCCTACTCTTGTGGACGATGCTCATGATGAGGTTAATATATGCGAAACATTTAAGGACAAGTATTCGAGGCTGTATAACTCCGTTTCATATAACGAGCTTGAAATGAACGATCTTTACAGATCCATATGTAGCGATGCCGCATTATGCTGCAAAACGGGCAAATGCACTTCTGATCATGTCATAACCGTTAAGCAGGTCGAATCCGCAACGCGGAATTTGAAACCAGACAAAACCGATGGTAATTCTGAAATCAGCTCTGATCACATTAAGAATGCCTGTCAAGAATTGTTTGTTCATATCTCATTGTTGTTTAATGCGATGCTTTCGCATGCATATGCTCCACCGGGTATGTTGCATTCCACGCTGATACCTATACCAAAGAATAGAAAGAAATCGTTGAATAATAGTGATAATTACAGGTCCATAGCAATCAGTAGTATTTTGGGAAAATTACTTGACAATATTATTTTAACATCCCAGAGTGAAGCACTGAAAACAAGCGATCTGCAATTCGGTTTCAAACAGTCACACTCTACCACTCAATGCACGTTTGTTTTGCAAGAGATTGTTGATCACTTTGTAACTCAGGGGTCATCTTGTTTTGTTATTCTATTGGACGCATCTAAAGCATTTGATCGTGTGAATTATGTGAAATTGTTTGCGCTGCTCAGGCAGAAAGGACTCTGTCCAACAATATGTAAATTACTCATTAATATGTACACACGTCAGAACCTGAAAGTCCGATGGAATGCTTCTAGCTCTGAGCCTTTTATTTGCACGAATGGTGTTAAGCAAGGCGCAGTTCTTTCGCCATTATTGTTTTGTGTATATATCGATGAATTACTAAGGCGCCTTCGTGAAGCTAATGTAGGATGTCACATGGGCCATCATTATATGGGTGCTTTGAGTTATGCTGATGATGTTTCACTCATTGCACCTTCAGTTACAGCGGCTAAGACAATGCTTAGAATATGCGAGGAATTTTCGGAGGAATACTATGTGAAGTTCAATTCTGCAAAAAGCCGGTTGCTTGCATTCAATGCTTGCGACAGTCCAGTACATTTAACACTAAATGATGAACTAATTGTACAAGAAAAACAAGCTGTTCACTTGGGAAGTAATATTGGTTATTGTGCAAATTTGATAAATACTCAGCGTGCATGTAGGGATTTGATGGCGAAAACGAATATGATTATGTCTCGCTTTGGATACTGCAATTCTATTGTTAGAAACTCACTATTTGAAGTATACTGTAGTAGTTTTTTTGGGTCGGCGATGTGGAGTTTAAGACCCAACCAGCTGGCCAAATTGTGTAGTGTTTGGAGGAGGTGTATTCGAACTATATGGAAATTAGAGTTCAGAACATGTTCAAAGTATTTACAGTTCATTTCGGGAAAATTGCCCCTTAGAAATCAATTGATGTTGCGCTTTGTCAATTTCTTTCATAAGTGCCAGAACAGCCCTAATGTTGTAGTATCTTATGTAAGTAGATGTTGTTTCCATAGCAGAACAATTGTAAGCGATAATGTTCGAACAATAATGCATACCATGAACATCAATAATTGTTATCTATTACAGCATAGTGAATGCATTAAGGACTTCAGCTATAAGTTTAAGCCATCAGGTAATTCTGAATATGGTCATATAGCCATGCTCATAAAGGAGCTTATTTCTATTAGAGATGGGGATTCATTATCAGTGCTAACCCGACAAGAAGCTGAAGCTCTGTTAAAGGACTTGTGTTTATCTTAACTGATTTATTTGCTTATTCGTTCTCGTGTGTTTTGTTGCTGTTGTATCAAATAATAATTGTTCCTGTACACATGCTGTGCGAAAATAAAGATTATTATATTATGGATCCGGTAACGTCATAAGCCGCAATATCTTAAGCAGTTCAGTATAGCTAGCAATGCCAGATGCCTAATATATATAGCAAACTTGCCACCTGCCTATAAATCATACTTTCAACAATTTCAAATTTCGCAAATGCAGATGTATTGCCAGCTAAGCAGAGACACTGATCGATTTCTTTGTAATTCAACGTAACGTTGTGCCGTCGTGCTACGTATATCTCTTTTGGTTCATTTATTTCCCCAACCCACCTACCTTCCTTTTGTAAAATATGTAATTTATGTGACGCGTTTCTTGTAGTTGGTCGCCATTTTTCTCGTCCATACTCAACCTTTTATCTGGCCTCCGACGTTATTAATGGTTTCTCGTTAGCACATTAAAACATATTATGGTCTGCAATGCAAGGCATTTTGGTTGTTATGAATAGGAGCCATAGCAACTGTGCGAAAAACGAAAGACCATACATAATGCACGCTTGGATATTGTATGCTTTCATCCATACTGTACGCTTGTGGCGTAACACCCAGCGACAGTCGACTAAGGCTCCATTTATCACAGTACGCCTCATTTGATTCACAGAATGCTTATGTCATAGACACGATAGAAGCACTTCCGGTGCAGAGGAATAAGGTGATAACAGCTTTTTGTGGATAAAATGCCTTCACAAAACTTGAAAATGTGCTTAATGAGAGGACTGCGAGTAAAATGATACAATATATGCTCATTCAGAATGATATTTTTTTTGAGCGGATTGATTTAAACTAAATGATCAAACTAGTTATCTTTTTTGGCTGTGTACACTTGATCAAGAGACGTCAATACTACTTTTGCAAAAGCCAGTGCGGTTGTTTGTGCATAACAGATATTTGCTCTGTTTTATTTAGGTTTTAAAAGTCTTGCATGGTTCGCAAACTTGCAAGATCAGATTTCGTTGATTACGTTAACATCTCTCGCCTAAAGGAAGAAAGAGTGAGGTAACGTTTCACCTAAGTACCTGGTACGCCGAGATTACTCCGCCCAAATAGGCACGCAGCGGTAAATTAGTATTTTAATATAGCGTTGTTCACATCGTTGGTGTGCCTGTACTGAATTGGTAAAAGCGATCACTCCCTGTACACAATATACCGAGCTTACTTCTAGTTTATATATGCAGGATGATTTGTGCAAAAAGCTGATGATATTACTTTAGCCAATATTAACACTTGTGGTGTTGGTGGTTTTGCGATTGGGGGAGAGGTGGTGATGGGGTCGCATTGTATGAAATCATATCCGGTGGAAACGTGCCATTGTCTAGGAGTAGACATCCTGTATGCGTGCTCAAGAGTCAGGTCTTAGTGGTCTAATGATAGAATTGTCCCTTCGATAGTGCTATTTCTACTATTAACTTCATTTTACGACATTTGCAGTTTTGTTCTCGAACAACGTTGCTCTTAGTCGTTAGAAGGGTTAATTTCAAACTAATTTCATTCGATGCAATATACTTAAGAGTGATGCTTTGGCCTGCTTAATATAAAATGTGGGTGAGAGACTCTGTAAAGAGCATCGGTAAGAAAGACTCGAACCAATAAGATATCTACCTTAAGCATTAGAATTCAAGCCTTGATAAAGTATAAACGGGTAAGGACCATTATTGTGCTAATTTTAGCCGGGGTCAATATTTGCATACCGATATTCCGAGCTGTGTCGTGCGCAATACCTAGCATCGATGTATATTGTTGTCGAGCTGTAACAACCCCAGAACACCCATAACTCTCATTTGGATGCAGCCAGTAAGTGATACAATGTCGCATAGAGCCACCTTTAGGTTCCTAATGCTAATCCACAAAACGCAACCTACACTCCGTATCGACTGATTTAATGGACATGCACAGACAAATGGTATTTCTAATGTTGCGTGCTTCTTGTCGTATTTTTAAGTTTTAGGAATTAATAACGTCAGAGCTACCTGAGTTAACCAGACAGAATTTGCTAATGAAAAGAAAAACTCGCGGCAGTACAGATTTGCCAAAACATCGAACATGTCTAAAAGTAGTTCTTGTATCCAGGCTAGATGTTCGCATATCACCGCATCACATTTCAGGTTATTGGGATATTTTATCTCCTGATGTGTCCGTACAAGTCACAATAAAGATCTCTTCTCGGTGATTACTGGAACTAAGGTTCGGATCAATGAAAACAATATGCCCCATGAGTCGTATTTAGCCATACAGTGGTACATACGTAGAGACTAGGACCTTGCTAAAGGTGTGGTTCGATTGTCGCGCAATTGTGCCTGAATGCAATTTTGTTAAGTCACCACTGTACGCATCGAAGATTGCAATTCAATCCACACCAGTGTATCCGAGATTATGAATAGAGTGCAATTCCCAAGTGAATGTCGTAATACTCACATTAACTACTTTCGATTGCTCACATCCGCCAGGCATTGCATACGATCCAATAAGCAAGAAAAATTAGTCCAAATGATTTCTTATAATGTTTAACCTTGAGTCTTCACCTATATATAGTTCAATCCAAAATGAATAAAACCAACTAGTCCTTTGAATCAGATGGCTACCTCTTTTGACTATTTGTGAGTTATCAAGATTTGGATGGATCCGTAACCACTGGTGACGGATGGTATTTGGTACTTAAGGCAGTGCAACAATATGATTGTCCACCGCTAAGGCAACAAATTAAAAGATTAGACGGGAAAATTATCAGGTCTGTTTGTGCGGTTATATGCGCGTAATGGCCAATTGTACGCGCGCATAACTTCCGGGACAATCAATACGGCTGTGAATATATTAACTTCTGTGAATATGCTTGCCAGTGGCGTATAGTTTCATATGTTATGCATCATTGACAGGTATTAAATGCTCTTTAATAGAATCTATATGCCTTTCTTTGGTCATGATCTTAGTATGTCAAAATGGATAACCCTCTCTATCCTGCAACATCTGATGCGTGCTTCAAATGTCACTTTAAATGCTGCAGCTTTAATTCCGGTTGGTGTCATGCGTTTGAATGTTTTTATTGCTTATTTGACAGGGTACTCAACACACTACCCTTACGTACTGGTAACCCGCCTAAAGTTACTAAAAAGCACTCCCAACTTTGTCAATTTGTTCGAAAAACATACCTTAGTTTTCTATTAAAGCTCATGGTCTTCTTATTACTTTTAGATGCATCAAGCTTCACCCTTGCTAATTAGCATTGGACAGTTTAGCGGTTCCTAGAATCTGTGTGACGTAGATTGGAGATGATTGCTTCTGTAAATAGCTATGTAGTCGGGCAAGCAATCGATTTCAACCTGTTTCTCATTCCATTCAAGAGTGGTTCGTGTATAATATATAGTGATACTGAGTCCTTATGTACTATTTAACATTTAAATAATTTAGTAGATGCTATGCGCATAGGCTGAGGGTGGAAACGTTTACCTGTGCTGAGCGTGGAAATGGATTCGAATTTTTTAAAGCAGATTGTCAAACACTGAAGCAATGTATACCCCTAGAATATACTGTTTGCACAGCTGATGTCGCGTTTGAGGGAATGAGAATGCATTTATTTCGAAGGAATATGAACTCAAATGTGTATTTTTGTTTATTAAATCCATCGAATGATGCCTCGGGTGGATTTGCTTTCGTCTAGATATGTCCACTGTATAATTCTACCTAGTAAGCATGCTAATTTTCACAAATGCCGAGTTTTTATATATGTAGCAGAGGTCGATAGGAAGTAAAACCGATGATTGATTCTGCCATGCGTAAGAATATATCGCTCACCGTCTGGTGTAGAAAAATGCTGCGCTGTCGTTCGAGACAAAAAACTGATTATTTATGTGCACAAGCTGTGCCCAGTTCAAAGGACTGATTGTTATTTTTATAGACACATGACCAGCTGTCAGGTGTTTCGCGCTGTCTGCAGATTTATTGTCGTATACGATATCATTAATGCCACCAGCGTATTTAATATGACCTCCTACAAATAAAAAAACGCAAACACGCACCCAACTGTTCCGGATAAATAAATCCTTCACGTTAAATTAGTAATGTGCTCTGGCTAAAGAAACGCTAAAAACATTAATCGTTAGACAAACTGCGCACTAACGAGGCCACTGATCAACCCTTGGAGGCTCTTAAAGTGAATTACGCACATGCATTACGTCTTAACGCTGGGCACAAATCATTCAATTCAACAATATGACAAATGATGCTTCGAGCTCATAAGGACACTATCGGCTGCAGCGAAGTTTACAAGACCTATAAAATGGATGCTTTCAAAATAATCTGGGCGAGCTGAGACCGTCATTATCGTCTAAACATTATACAGAAGAACACCATTGTAACGCGTTGTACATAAATCTATACATCAAGGAGTACAGAATTCGTTTCAATCTATATTCTAAGTTGTACAGTTGCTGCATATCACCCATAAGAAGTATAACTCGTTCGTTCATTTCTTTAGGTACGTTTTGTGTTAATTTATTTCTTAAATTAGTAATCATCAATGCCAGTGATACAATATGTGTGGAATTACGTTGATCGTTTCAATGAATGCAAGTGACCACGATCGGCAAAGTTTACAATTTATGAATCGGATATTATGAGTTTATGGATCTGCTTATGACTTCCGCTCCTGAATGCAATCACTGACGTCATGATTCACCGGGATTGTCGATGGTGATGTTAACAATACTTTGATAGTCTCTCAGAGGAATGAGTAAAATACATACGAGATGTTTTTACTTGCTATATGAAAATGAATGTAAAATTTGTTGTGAGTTGTGAGAGAACATTTAACATTTAACCGCCAGTTTCAATGGGTGTTGCTTTCAAAATAAATGGGCAAAAGAAGGAGTTTTTGTGACCGCTAACCATACCAATCGGACGTCATTGCTCGGTCAAGGACCATGGACTGTGAATTCCGTATTCAATCATGTTACCACCTTGCCTCGCTTATCTCCAGCATACACAGGTGCATAGAGCATCAATTGAAGTTAACAATGTCCCCCAGGAGGCTTTTAAATCAAAAAATGCTGATGTATGCGTTAAGCAGTTGGTTCAACGTCGAAAGTAAATCCTCGTTTACAGAGCAAATATTGATTATATGCGGTCGAGTGGATGACTGTGGCAATTAAGCTCTAGTAAACATCATAACTAAGCCGTGCGGTGATTGGTCAATCAATTAAGCGATGATCTTGCAAACGCGGGAAAAGCGGGAAATTGGGCGCCAGAGCAAGCAATTTAGCAGCTGTGACGGCTTGACGAACCTGTGAGTATTTAAAATATTCGAAACAAAGGCACAGATCAAATGCGTTTGGCAAGCATTTTTCGTTAAGATAGTACCACATTGGTATAGAGATCATGCGTTGCATGCTTGGTGGATCACAGTGATATGAATAGAATTAATCTACTATGATATTTAAAATTCAGAGATATATGAGTGACGCCATCGACATTAACACTGAGTTAAGTTTCAGCTATCGATAGATAAATTGTGTGATTGGTTCATTGCAAAATTGTACTATATGCATGAGCATTCTACTGAACGCCATCTTCACTCTGACGAACCTGCGCTTATATAAATGTTTGTCGCTTGGCTAAGGAAATATTTAGGTACTGAAAAGAACAAAAACATTGCTTGATCAATCTAACACATTATTGAGGGATCGACAGACATCTAACGATTGATAACCTACGTATGCAAATGTTGATCTGTTTTGTTTTAAACTTAATATCACTATTTACTTCATTATCACAGCTCAGTAAGACCTGTATAAAGAATAAAGCGTCATAGGCAGAATCATCCGTTTATTCGGCAGAACTCAAGCAGTAAAATTATTTTTTTTTACAATCAACATTTCCCTCTGAGACAGCGACACGTTTTCATCGCTAAATAAAATGCTTAAGACATGACTGCCTCACAGAACTCGGGCTGAGTGGCGTCGTAGTTTACTGCCTCGTCTTTCGACCTACATGCTGTCGCATCAACTTCATGGTGTGGCGATCTAACTGGTTACTCATGACTCGTATGCTCACGTACAAATGGCCATCTCATCTTTTGGGGGATGTTAATTATCCTTTGCAGACGCCGTGCTCCCGAGCGGTGACCACCCTCACTGCTGAAAGTACATGGCCAAGTTGCTAATTAGTCATAACCGCTGCATAAATTCATTTAACGATTATATATTGTATCCTTTATCAGTATGCTGTACTATTGGAAATAGACAGAGAGTGAACGGGAAACAAACATCTGGAAGAAAACCCCAAATAATCCACAATTCATATCTGATTTATTTGTTCTGCCTCAGAGGGATTATTGCAACCAAAAACGCAATCCCACAATCGTGTACCTGCTAAGAGGCTGATAAAGTTGATGAAATGGAAGGCTACCCAGTCAGAGGTATATTAGAGAGCTTATAAATCAAGCATCGGCTCTAATTGATACTGTCATGGATAGTCTCGCCAACACCTTGATTGATCACGCAGACTAGGGCTCTTATTACTCGTGATTTATAGATTATAAACACGTCACCGGTCCCCATCTCTGCTTAATCCGTCAAATCAGTGTAATGATAATGACTTATAAGCTAACCTGCCATTTAGGCAAATAACAGAGTATTATTTGTGCTGATTTATTGTTAACTGCATTTAAGGACGAATAGGCTGGGTAATGCAGATGAGACAGCAACTAGTATGATATCACACAAAATCTCGCGGCCTTCATATTTGGTAAATCATCAGCAGGTATAGAGTTCAGCTGAAACTAGAGGCACACACCAGCACTCATGTGTATACATGTTCTTTAGGAAGACAGTCAGTGACAAATATAGGTCATGCAAATAATACTATGGCTGACGTCAATGGTTACCTCTCAACGCGAATGTCATTCCATCCAGTGTTCTTATGGCGTGATCTAGACCAATATCCGCTTCGTTCTGTTGTAAAATGCTTGGCCGATCACTTACATTTAGTAAGGGGGGAAATTTATAGCGATTTCGTGAATAAGTATCCATACGCACTGCGTTCTGTCTTACGCCATGCAAACCTATAAGTCACATCGAAGCCGAGAGTAATTAAACACAGCAGGCCGCTATATTTAGAATACACGGATAGAAAAGATAAATAACAAAACATTGGCTCATTTACTAATTCGATAGACTCGAGCTTGGAGAGTTTGTGTGCTAATAATGATACCGTACATTTAAAAACAATCAAGTGACTTTTTGTGCATCGCCATTTCTTAATAATTTGGTACAACTGTACATCCGCAGAGCACAAAATGAGATACTAGAATTATGAGATTGATATCTACCATTTGTACCGTTCATGTGTTTTGTAAAATATGCAAGTGTTTTTCGTTTTTACTTGCAGACATGATGGAGATCGCCGACATTGAAACTTGTAGCATTATCTCTCAATGTTTTTTTTAGTAACACCACAGCTTTCATTCGTGGTAACTCATCAGCTGGTACGGAGTTCAGCTAACACTCTTGGCACATACCAACAACGTAAATCATGATGAACGGCTGATCTACATTCAAGACAGGTGTATCTCTTATAAGCTAGACCGAGAATTCCATACTGCTTCTTGAGGTTCTGACTTGATCTAGTGTATGACACAGAATATATGACATCTCTCCCCTTCACTTTCGAATAACCATTTCAAAGGCTCATCCATTTATGCGCCAAAGTGGATTTTGAAAACTAGCCTTTTGGATATATCCCTTCGCCGATTGCTAAAAAATACAAACTCTGTGTGTACAAATGGCTAATTGGACAACGAATGGGAATATGAAGTATCGCCCGGTAGCCTAGAAATCAACGGCGTACACATTCTTGCAATTCCGATCATTTTATTGGAAGCTGCGGCGTCAATAACTCTGCGAATTGTTGGAAAGGGCGAATTATTCAAAGGCGCTTGCTACAGTATTAATGATTGCCTTTTAATGTTGCAAATGCATGGCACCTCTATGATCAATTGTAGCATATTTAATATTAGCGATTATGCAAAATATCCCACAGATGTATATTGTTAAAGGTCATTGTACTATCGCCTATAAGGTTTATGCGATATTAAGCCAACTGTTATGCGATGGCAGGACTCCAGCATTTCGAATCCATAAAGATACAGCGCAGCATGTGCTCAAATAACCGAGTGTATGTTTGAGTGCGCTCATCGACTTTTATGCTCGTTTAGTAGACAGTCAGTGGCCCAGACAGATCTTACAATTCGTTTAAAACTGTTGATGTAATGTTATCTAGTGATCTTAGGACGTGATTGACTCGAAACTCCACTGCCTTCTGCTTTCAGTGTTTTCGACCGACACTTCAGTTTAGCATGGGTAAATATATATCACGATGTCTTGAATAAGTATACCTCAAACCATGCAAATCGTTAAGTCACTACCGAAGCCGAGAGTAACTTAAAGAAGCAGCTTTATTTGAAATACACAGATACAATATACACTTGGCCAAATTTTTTCAATTAATACATCTATGCACTCAAGCTTTGATAGCTTTGGCATGATTGGTAATACCGTATGTTTACAAGCAATCAAGGAATTCTTTGTGAATCGCCACCTCTTAATAATATGGTTCAACTGTGTCTCCACTGCACACTAAGTGGCATATCAACCCTAACCGTTAGCACTTTGGTTTGCCGATTATGCATTTTTACGTGCAGACATGATGGAGACAATGGAACTTGTAGCAGCATCTCTCCATTTCTTGTCAATGACATTACACCACAGATCATCTGGCAACGGTGGAGTTTTGGTAACAATCAAAGCGTCGTTCAACGCAAATTAGCAAGAGTAATATCTATTGGAAAGATTGCCAAAGATAATTAACTATGGTAATGAATCATCAGCGCACTCATGTAAAGTGGTGTTGTCTTCGTAATCATTGTCGCTGGTAAGTTATTAGCCAACAAAGACGATATACTAATTAACACCAAAGTTTGATATATACCACAATTGACACTCGATAGGCTTTTACAAGCCATGACCTTTCGCCTTTAAATCGATAAGGTCAATTTTCTGCCTACACACCATGCTCATCATAACATGGTCATATTCAATCGATGATCTTGTCACCTGTATAAAATTGAGATAACCGAAGCCAGGTGGTTGCATCATGGAAAACGGAATTTACATTTTTTTGGTCGTTGATCTAGAACTCGTAAACTCATCTCGGATCTCCATTATGAAAATGCTACATTTTCTGGAATCCCAACACCAAGTAAGGAAATCAATGCAGCTGCGAGTGCAACGTTATACAAAGCTAAGTAAGCATCCATGCCGTACCCTAACGATGAGCATATAGAGGTCAAAAAAACTAGACTTGCAAAATTATCTCTCCGTATTTTGTTAGCGACATTACACGATTGAAATTCTTGCAACAATTATCAATACGACTATCACAACATTTAAGTCGGAGGAATCGATTCACAGCCTACTCATCGAACTCGCTTAGATATTTTAACTGGTTCCATCACAGCAGGAAGAACAAATTAACACGCACATTGTGTTTGGTATATTATATATATTACCTGTGTGTGGTAATTGAAACACGGACCTCCATATCATTTAACCATAATTCGCGCAGCGATCTAAAGTTTTTTTTAATGGCATATGGATATCATGCTTGTCTTGTTTCCTCGTTTATTCCTTCCATACCACGATGTTTTGAATGAGAACTACGGAAAGATATGTCGCATCATTATAAGTTTAACTCTCATGGAATATACTTGAACATTTAAGGTCTAATCAGTGAGCTATGTCAGTAAAGGCGAGCGACCATCTTCATCCATCCCACAACATCATTGATCCCTCTGGGCACTTTACATATTCCTAGGTGCGGCATGCTGTCACAGCTGTAAATTAACTGACTATGGAGAAACTGTTCAAGCAAATGTCACAGGTGCCATTGAATTATCGGCCACTATGGAGAGATTGGTCGGAGCAGCTGGACTGACTATTGTCAGTTACTGTTGAGCAGCGCTCGTCGAATAATCTCTTAAAAATGTCTTCAAAATCATAAATTTCCTTGACAGCAGAGGGCTCGCAAACACCTTTTACGCTTTATATTGAAACCCTTTAACGAGGATTTACTTCTGACGTTGAACATAATGCTCAGCACATATATCAGAATTTTATGATTTTAATGCCTCCTGAGAGATATTGTTAACTTCCATTAATGATCTTTTCGTCTGCATGAAATAGAAATTACCGTGTTGTAACATGTTGTAAAATAGGATCTACATTCCATGGCCCTTGACAGAGTGCTCGTAAACCCAGCTCGGTGTCATCTTTATGCAAATACTACATTCTCCGGAATTCCAACATCAAGCCACGACATTTTGCATTGCAGTCGATAGGGTCTATTCACCGCCCACACACAATACTCTTCTTGGCATTCCTATATAGTGATTTTGCTACTTCATGAATGGCACCGCCATAAGTGTGGCTAGTTAGACCTTAGACGACATAAAAAAATTATTACGTAATTATATATATATATAAATATATATGAATATTTATGTGTTCTATACACACACACACATTTATATATATATATATATATATATATATATATATATATATATATATATATATGTATATATATATGTATATATTCATGCCACTGACAAAGATAAGTCATATATATATATATATATATATATATATATATATAGATATATATATATATATATATATATATATATATATATATATATATATATATATATATATATCTCGTATATATGTCTATAGATATATATATATATATATCTATATATATATAGATATATATATAGATATATATATATATATATATATATATATATCTATATCTATATATATATATATATATATATATATATATATATATATATATATATATATACATGTCACGGACAATGGTAAGTCCTCTTTAATGGGTGCTCAAAGGTCAAGTCATTATCATATAATGATAGAATTGTCCCTTCGATAATGCTATATCTCATTTTATCGTCATTACACGTTATTTGCAATTTTGTACTCTAACAATGTTGCTATTAGTCATAAGCAGGGTTCATTACGAACGAATCTGATGAGTACCGCAGGATCTTTTATTCGATGCAAACCATGTTTACTGTTACTTCGCTTTGTTCTGAAAATGGTTTCTTAATTTGAACAACATCGTATTGGCAGTTGTTGCTTGTTTGCCTTCCGTCTCCATCAGCACCACAAATGCGATCAGAAGTTGTTGATACAGTTTATATGCGCAATGTTAGCTTGGTTACCATAACTTGGTAGTATTCATGGTAATACATGATCAAGATGCTCAGAGTCAACGGTTCAATGATTTACTTGTGAGTGATGCTTTTCTCTTGCTTTACATGAATTACGTACGAGACATTGTAAAGAGCATCGGTAAGGACGCAAATCTATAAAATATCTAACGTACGCATAAGAATTCAAAACTTAATAAAGATACAACCGGCATTGATCAACATTTTAGCCTTGAGTCAGGCCTCGTTGCTCCGCAGTTTGCGGCCAATATTTGCATACAAACTTTCCGAGCTGTGTCGGGCGCAATACTTAGCATCATAGTATATCACGGTCGGACTACAACAAGCACCAGAACACCGACAACTCTCATTTGGATGCAGCCAGTAAGTGATCCAATGTTGCATCGAATCACCTTAAATGTTCTGCATCGAATGTTCTTAATGCTAATTCACAAGCCGCAACTTTTACTCCGTATCAACACGACTTAGTGGGCATGCACAGACAAATGGTGTTTCTAATGTTGCGTGCTTCTTGAATATTTTAACGTTTACGGGATTGAGTTACGCCAGCGCTACCTGAGCTTACCAGACGGAACTAGCTAATGATAAGAAAAACTCACCAGAGCATCAAACATGTCTAACGGTTCTTGTATCCTGGCTCGAGGGCCGCGTATCACCACATCACATTTCAGGTTATTGCGATATTTCATCTCCTGATGTGTCCGTCGAGGTCAAGGTTAGGATCTCTTCTCGGTGATCACTGGTACTAAGGTTCGGATCAATGAACACAATAGGCCCCATGAGTCGCATTTTACCATAGCGTGGTACATAAGTAGAGACTCAGACCTTGCAAAAGGTATTTAATTGTCGCATAATTGTTCAAGAATGGAAATTTAACATGTTAACAGTGTACGCATTAAATACGGCGATTTAATCAACACCAGTGTATTTGATGTCATGAATAGAGTATAATTCCGTGAATGGCGTAATACTCGTAATAACTACGTTCGATTGCTCTGCACGACTTTGTATACGCTCTGATTAATTATTTAATGGCTCAATGCAGAGGCGCCTCAATGCCTATCAGATCATATCTCTGGAAAATTAGTGCAATTGATTTCGGAGGCTGCAAATACTAAAATAGCTACCACTAAGTGACAAATTTCCTGCAGATGATACATTTAAGTGCATCGGCGTAGGCTACGCAAGTCATATTGCTGATACAATATGCCGGGGCAGGTTCATGTGTCGATCGATGGTCGAAAGACTGCCCTGGCGGAAATTTATTCATTTGGTCTGATGTACTAGGCCAATAGCACATGGAGGTTATGCTGGTGGTACTCAATCATGCCATAGATCATGGGATTGGATATGCAGTTTCGTAATGGTGCTGATCTAAAATTCAGGAGAGCATCTCAAAATCAATCAGTGTTCTATATATAATTCAATACAAAATGATTAACCAACTAGTCCTTTGGATTAGATTACTACCACTGTTGACTATTTATGATTAATTAAGATCTACATGTATCCGTAACCACTGGTGATGGGTTGTATCTAATACATTAGGCAGGGCAACAATATGATTGCCCTCCGCAAATTACAAGATGATGCGGGATATTTATCGGGTCTGTATATGCGGTTATATGTGCGTCATTGCCAATTGCACATGCAGGTAACTTCTGGGTCAATTAATACGGTCGGGAATAAACCGGCTTCTGTGACTATGCCTGTCAGTGGCAAACAGTTTGATCTGTTATGCATAACAGAAAGGCGACTAATGCTCCAAAGTAGAAAAAAGATGCCTTGTTTGGTCATGATTTTAGTATGTCAGAATCGGTAACCCTCTTCATTCTGCAACATCTAATGCTTGCTTCAAATGTCACTGTAAATGCTGCGGCTTTAATTCCTGTTGCTGTCATGTGTTTGGAGGTTTTTAATGCATGGTTGGCAGGGTACTTAACGCACTAACCCTAGGCATATAGTTAATGAAATACACTCACAACCTAGTCAATTTGTTCACAAAGCGTACGTGATTAAGATTTGTATTACGCTCATAGTCGCCTAATTACATTTAGATGCATTAAGCATGACCGTTGCTTATTAGCAGTGGTCAGTGTAGCGGTCCCTAGAATCTATGTGACGTACATGGATTATTGCTTCTGTAAAAAGCATAGTATTCGGGCAAGTAATCGGATTCCACCTGGTGCTCGTGCCATTCAAGAATGGTTCGTGCATAATAATATTGAGTCCTTACATTCCTCATTACTTTTTAATACTTTAGTAGATGCTAATCGCATAGACTAAGGGTAGAAGCATATTACGTTTGCTCATGTTGACCGTGGAAATGGACTCATTGTTTCAGAGCTGATGGTCAAACTGCAATACAATATACTCTTGGTACAGCTGATGTCGCGATTGAGGAAATGCGAACGCATCTATTTAGAAAGAATATGAACTCAAATGTGTATTTTTGTTTTATTAAAATTCAGAGAATGATGCCTCTCGTGCATTTGCATACGCCTATATATGTCCATGGTATAGTGCTACCTTGTAAGCATGATAATTTTGTACAAATGCCGAGTTTTCTATATGTAGCAGTGGGTGTTATGAAGTTATATATGATATATAATTATAATTACTTATGTGTACAAGAGGTGCCCTGTTTACAGGACGGCAAAAACGTCACAAAGGAGTGGAATTTCATCGCAGCGGAAAGGGCTGCTTTGTGGGCTGATTTGTATTTTTATAGAGACATGAACAGCTGTTTCCTAAGCATTCAACCGATGTTTGGCGCTGTCTGCACATATATTGCCTCATACGATATCATTAATGCCAACAGCATATTTAATATGACTTTCCACTAATAAAATAACGCAAACATGCATCCAACTGTTCTTGCTAAAGAAACGTTACAAACATTAATGGTTAGACAAATTTGCCACAAACTGCGCACTAACGAGGTCACTGATCGACCAAGGCAGACTCATAAAATGAATAACGCACTTGCATTAACGTCATAACGCCGGGCACCAAACTTCAATCCAACAGTACCTTCTCAGAACACGACTTTGTTTAATCATCCTACATCGATCAATGATTTTGTCGCTATAGAGACCATTGAAACATCGGCATACAGAAGCAACACCAATTTAGTTTGATATTATGGTAGCAGTTTGTATGGCTTGCCCCATATCCTATGGTAAGAGCCTGTATCCAATCCTTTGTCAATGCTACCATCAACCATTCATTTGGCGTCATGTGTCTTAATATGATGCGTGATGCATTTGTAAGCCAAGGACTACATCTTTATGTTTATCGTACACGCTTTTATATATCGTGATATACATGTGTTTAACTAAAAGCACTAGTATAACGTCCGTGAAGGCAGAAATATTAAACATGTGTCATATGCGACCAGACGGGGTGAATGGAGATTTTTAGTCTTTGATTAAGACTTGATTGAGTTTTATTTACATATGATTTACAATGAAACTCATTTTTGAAGAATGCCCCTGCTATAAAACATTCTGTGTACCTTTCAACAATTAAGTGGTGATCAAAAGCTATATCTTTGGGGATAAATGAGATACCGGCGATATCACCTAAATTAAACACGATCAGAATCCATTAAGCGCTGTGCTCCTTTCACGCCGGATGTCACTTCAAGTAAATAAATGAGGTTTATGGAAGAGACCCGAACGTCCGATTCAATACGAGTGGGCTGAGCAAATATCAGCCGATTCATGGATCCGGTTATGTCATAAGATGCAATATGTTAGGCATTTCAGGATAGTTAGCAATGGCTGATGCCTATTATATCCAGAAAATTTGCCACCGGCCTCTTAAATTGTTCTTTTTACGATCCAGTTTTCCCAATAGGTGACCCCACCATCCAATCCCGCCTCTTTAAATCAACAATCTATGAAAGATAAAGGGAACCTGCAATACGCCGAATCCAAACTGCGCCACATTACATGAATAATGCACCTGCATGAAAATCTTAACACAAAGTATCATTCATTTACCTAATTAGCATGATACTGACACACGGTACCACTTGTTTAATAGAATAATGAATAACACATTTTGGGAGCAAATTATCCATTACATATATACCAATAAGCTCAGAAGACATGAATTCGTTAGTGTCGAGTTGTGCGATGCAGTGCATGGAGACCAGATGTATTGCCAGTTAAGCAGAGGCACTTAAGTGGCGCTGATCGATATCTTAGCACATCAGCGTCATCTTTTGCCATCCAGCTACGTATATCAATCCCCCCACCCTGCACAGTGACATCCATAAGTAAAGCATGCAATTAATATGACGTATTACTTGTAGTCGATCGCCATTATTCTCGCTCATATTCAGCAAGTACCCTGGCCTCCTACGATATTAACAGTTTCTCATTGGTACCTTAAAATGGTCTTCCATGAAAGGCATTTTTGTTGCTATGAATCGTAGCCATCGAAACTGTGCGAAAACAGAACGATCATACATAATGCAGGCTTGAATATTATATACTGTACGCTCTTGGCGTAACACCCTGCGACCGCCGACTCAGACGCCATTTATCACATTACGCCTCATTCGGTTCATAGAATACGTATGCCTTAGCTACCGTACAAACACATCCGTGCAGAGTAATAACATGATAACAGCTTTGTAATGAAAATGCCTTCACAAAACTTGAAAAGATGCTTATTTATAAGACTGCGAGCAAAATAATACAGTATTTGCTCATTCGGCATGATATTTAGTCTGAATGGATTTACTTAAACTAAATGAATGATTCATTGATATCATTCATTTTGTTGCTGTGTGCATTTAATCAAGAGACGTCAATCCAGAGTTGTTTTTGTAAGACGTGTGGTTGACACATTTAAGTGCAGCTGTGTAAGTAACGCAAGTCATATAACTGATACAAGATTCCGTGACCGATCCAAATGTCGATCAATGGTATGACTGCCCTCGCCGAAATGAAATTCAGATGCGCTGATATACTAGGCCAACAGCGCATGAAAGTAATGCGGCTGGTGGTGCACCAACACAATATAGGTAATGTGAGTGGCTCACATTATGTGGTAGATATGCAGTTTCGTAATGACCTTGATCTAAAATTAACGATCGCAGCTATCCGCTGCGTTATGTTGTCAAATGTTTGACCGATCACTTAAATTTTCGTAAGGGTCAATATATATCGCGATTTCTTGAATAAGTAACAATACACAATGCGTTCTGTCTTACGCCATGCAAACCTATAAGTCATATCGAAGCTGAGAGTAATTAAACAAAGCAAGCCGCTATATTTAGAATACACGTACAGAAAATATACATAGCAAAACATTGGATCCATTAGTAATTACATGGACTCGAGCTTTTATAGCTTGGGTATGTATGGTGATGCCGTACGTTTACAAGCAATCAGGCGCATCGCCACATAGTAATAATTAGGTACAAAGTTAAGAAATTGTTATCTACAATTTGTACCATTGAACCCATAAGCACCTTTGATTTGTAAAATATGCAAGTGTTTTCCATTTTTACATGCAGACATGATGGATATCGCCGACATTGGAACTTGTAACATTATCTCTACGTATCTTGTCAGTGACATTACACCACTGAACACCATGCAGCAGTTAACTATACAGCAATAACAACAGCGGGGTTTGGGTTACAGTCGGAGAGTGATTAAAACCAAATCGGCAACAGAAATTACTATTGGAGAGATTGCCGGAGCTAATTAACTGTTGTAATCGATCATCTGATCACAACACTCTCTTCGGCAGTCGTATGAATTGGTACGGCTATTTTAAGAACGTCTTTGGTATCATTGTCGCCGGTTAGTTGTTAGCCAACATATGCGATATATTTCAAATTTACACTCCAAGTCGATGTTCACCGTTATTTACACCCGATAACCTTCGACAAGCCCCGACATTTCACATTTAAGTCGATAGGGTCGAATAACTGCACCCATCCATGCTCTTCTTGGCAATCATTTATATGATGTGGCTATTTTTATGAATGGCACCGTAGTAATTGTGACTAGTTATACATTAGCCGACATATATATATACGCTACTAATTATCAAAGCTTTTTGGGCTTTAACCAATCACGACTTACGTCATTTTAGTCGGAAGGTTCGATTCGTCGACTTCTCATTTAACTCACCTCGATATTTTTACAATGGTTCCATCACAGTACGAATGGTGTTCATTGTATTTTAAATGTGAGCCTTAAAAATGAGCAGCCAAATCTTTAACAAACAACCCAGGAAGACTATATTGTGTTCATTTCAATGGAATACTGAGCTCCCGCTTGTTTTCTTCTATAACCGTCAAGGCTGGCCTGTCTTGTTTTCTTCGCCCAGGCGTTGCATACCACGATGTTTAAAACGAGAACTGCGGCCATGATAGGTCGCATTTGCATAAGTTATCATGGAATATATTTTCACATTTCATGTCTTAACAGTGAGCTACGTTAGTTTATGGTCACCAATAATTATTCCCTATCCCACAGCATCCTGAGGCCCTCCCTGTGATTATACATTCATTGATTTGTCGTGCCGTTGCAGGCACTTAAACCGACTCTTGAGCAAACTGTTACGTGAATGACTCGGTTGCTATGGAATTGTCTCTTGTCTGCAGATATGTATGTATGTCGAACCTTTACGTTGGCGAGAGCTGAGAAGTTTGTTTGAAGTTATATTGATGAGAAGTTGGTTTGTAATCGTGTTAAGGTTATATTGCATTCCATATATAGGGCCATGTTTGTAGCTATTCCGCGATTTATACGAACGGAAGGTCGGTACTTGGTGTGTTATGAGCATGTGGGAGTTTTGTGATGTTACTGCTAGCGATAAGGGTTTATTAAGGGTGTTATTTATTACTTTGTTATCGAACTTTGCAATATGTAAAGCAATTTAATCAGGTAGCTTCAGAATATTGGATTATCTGAATATAATACGTGAGTGTGCATTGTAATAAGCTTTGTTTATGGGTCGTACAACATTCATTTGCTCCTGTCTAAAATCCTAGAATAATTATTACAACACAATGTTTACATGCCAAATGATCGAAATCATAATTGGCCTGAAAGAGGATATGTGATACTTAGTTTTGTGGACGGGAGTGCTATCGATCTGTACCTTGTCACTGGCCCTCGCCTGCAGTGGTATGCATTTGTTAATTAACAGCTAGGGTTGGATGCCAAAACGGGCACTCTCGCCGGCTTTATACATCAACCTTACAGCTTCTGGGTTGTACAACACATTTATTCTCAATGATTGCTCCGTAAACGAGGATTTAGTTTGCGGTTCAACTTAATGCTCAGGGCATACATCAACACTTTACGATTTAAAAGCCTCTTAGGACACATTGGTAACTCGCAAGGTTGATCTTGACGACTCTGTAAAATGCAGATACCTGTGACCGCGTTGTAACATCATATAACACCCAATACGCATTATATGCTGCGTATTCCAGCGATGCTCTATGATTGATTCATGTAACACAGTTAGTCAATGTTATTTCAGGGTTGACATAAACAAGAGTCAATCCACATCCTACCTTCTTCCGGTACCTACATTACCGGTCTAATCTAATAAATAAAGCTTAATGAATTAATCCAAATTGCTACTCATTGTACCTAATTATATTAAATTCGGTTGGCACCGATCGGTTTACAGCTAGTACCATGCTCCCATCAAATAACTAGCAACAACAGGTATGGTAATTGCGTAAGTATTTAATCGAATCATACATAACGTAAGTCACTTAACCTTCACTCACATCATCTTTATCACGATTGACGCGTAAAAAGACTTAAGGGAGCAAGGAATCCTATGGTGGCCGTATATCCCAGATCTAAGATGCGACGAAGGCTAACTGCAAATATATTAAACTTATTACAATGGATGTAATATTAGGCTACTGCGCATCACACAAAATTGGACAATCTCATACTTGGAGAAGCTTATTCTGTCGGGCAAACCAATATGGAAAAAAAATTGGCGATGGATATCTGATTCTTCTGATTGACTTTTGCCAGGTTTCTTTCATTGGCTTGTCCAAAGTGAACGTAAATCATTAAATAAATGACTTTTTTTAAATGGGCTAATTTAAGTTGAAGTGAATCTTTTTTTTGTTTACACACGCGTTGTAAAGTGATATCTGTTATCAAAAACTTCCATGTGGGCTATCATAAAAACGTGATTACTGGTTTTATCAAATCACGGGTTCTTATCCTTGAGTAGTTGAGAAGTTAAGATGTGATGTGCAATGGAACAAACTGGTTAATAATTTCGCTGTCATAACACATTCAGCCTTCCTGTGAACACTTGAGTGGCGATAAGAAGCTATATATGGGGGGAAACAGGGATACTGGTACCAGCTCCTAAATTAAAAACGATCATGATCCATCAAGCGCTGTGTTTCTTTCGTGCCGTCGCATAGTTCCTCATGCGCCGAGAATACACCGCCCAAATAGACACGCATGGGTAAATTAGTGTTTTAATATATCGCGTTTTTTACATCGTTGATGTGCCTGTAATGAATTTGTGGAAGCGATCACTTCCTGCGCACAATAACCAAGCTTACTTCTAGTTTATATATGCAGTATGATTTGTGCCAAAATCTGATGATATTACATTAACCTATATTCTCTTTTGTGGTGTTGGCGGTTTTGCAATTGGGGAAGAAGTGGCAATGGGTTGCATTGGATGAAATCATATCCGGTGGAAACATGCCATTGTCTAGGATAAGTCATCCTTAATGCGTGCTCAAATGTCAAGTCATGATGGTCTAATGATATAATTGTCCTTTAGATAGTGCTATATCTCATATTATCTTCATTTTACGACATTTTCAATTTTGCACTCGAACAACGTGGCTGTTAGTCGTTAGCACCTTTCATTTCAACTAATCTGATGAGCACAGCAGGATCTTTCATTCGGTGCCAACAATGGTTACTGTTCCTCCTCTTTGCTCTGACATTGTTTCTTACTTGGAGCAGCATATTGTAGTGGCAGTTGTTGCTCGCTTACACTCCGTTTCCATCAAGACCACAAAAGCGATTGAGAGTATATACTTCATATATTTTTGGTAATCTATCATAAAGATGCTCAGAATCAACGGTGCATGATTAACTTTGGAGTGATGCTTTTGTCTGGTTTACATGAAATTCGTGTGCGACACTCTATAAAGATTACCGATAAGGAAGACTCAAGCCTACAAGATATCTACTGTAAGCATAATAATTCAAACCTTGATAAAGGATCCACCGGAAGGACCTTGATAAAGGATCAACCGGTAACGTTCATGGTAGTGTTGCAGTTTGCGGTCAATATTTGCATATCGACTTTCCGAGCTGTTTCGTGCGCAATACCTAGCATCATAGTATATCATTGTCGTGCTGTAACAAACACAAGAACATCCACAACTCTCATTTGGAAGAGCCATTGAGTGATACAATGTTGCATCGAGCCATCTTTAGGTTCTTAGTGATAAACCACGAACCGCAACTTACACCCCGTATCGACTGAACTATTCGGCATGCACAGACAAATGATATTTCTAATGTTGCGTGCTTCTTGTTGTATTTTGTTACTTACTAGGGATTGAGCTACGCCAGTGAAACCTTAGTTAACCAGACAGAATAAGCTAATGGTGAGAAAAACTCACGGCAGTACATATTATCCAAAACATCAAACATGTCAAAAAGTAGTTCTTGTATCCTGGTTTGAGGGTCGCATATCACCGACTCACATTTCAGGTTATTGCGATATTTTATCTCCTGATATGTCCCTAAGGGCAACGTGAAGATCTATTCTCATTGATTACTGGTAAAAAGGTTCTGATCAATGAACAGAATAGGCCCCATGAGTCGCAGTTTACCATAGCGAAGTGCATACTTAGGGACTAGGACCTTGCTAAAATGTTGTTTGATTGTCGTGTAATTGGTCTTGAATCCAATCGTGATATGATCCCCTTGTGCGCATCAAAGATTGCAAATTAATCAACACGAGTATTTTCGAGGATATGAATAGAGTGCAATTCTCGTAAAACTCGCATTAACTACGTTCGATTGCTCACATCTGCCAGAGTTTGTATATAATCTATACAGAAGCGCCAGCCAGATCATATCTCAGGAAAACTAGTGCAATTGATTATGATGTTTAACTGTGAGGCTGCAACTACTAGAAAACACTTAGTTCCAATTTTCCTGCAGATTATATACTTGCATCTGGGTATGATAGGCAAGTCATATTAATGATGCACGATGCCGTGGCAGGTCCATGTGTCGATCACTGGTAAAACGATTGCTATGAGAGATATTTATACCGTTGTGCTAGTGTACTGGGCCAACAGCGTGTGTAAGCCATGCAGCTAGTGAGGTACCATCACGTCCAGCATATATGAATGACGCATATCATGTGGTGGATATGCTGTTTCGTACTTTGCCTAATCTTAAATTAAAGAGAGTAATTATTCAGTGTAATTACGTTACTAATTGAGCGATATGTCGGTAATCAGTTATTCTCTTGCTTGCATCGAATGTCCCTGTAACTGCTGCTGCGTTAATTCCTGTTGCTGCCATGTGTTTAAATGCTTTTTTACGCATGGTTGAAAGTGTACTCAACCTTAAGTACTGATAGCCCGCATAACTTCAATGATATGCATTTACAACTTTGACAATTGGTTCACAAAACGTACCGTAATTATGTTTTCTATCAAGCGCATAGTCGCCTAATTACATTCAGATGCATTAAGCCTGAACTTTGCCTTGGTCAGTGTAGCAGTTCCTAGAATCTATGTGCATAGACTGAATATGATTGCTACTCTAAAAAGCATAGTAGTCGGGCAAGTAATCGGTTTCCACCTGTTATCATGCCATTCAAGAATGGTTCGTGTATAATAATATGTATATTGAGTCCTTACATATTATTCAACATTTAAATACTTTGGTAGATGCAAATCGCGTAGATTGAGGATAGTAGAATATAACATTTGCTCATACTGAGCGTGGAAATAGATTTGATTTTTTAAAGCTGATCGTCAAACACTGAAGCAATGTGTGCCCCTTGAAAATACATTTGGCAGCGCTTATGTTGCGTTTGATGGAATAGAAAGAGAATGCATTTATTTAGAAGGAATATGAACTCAAATGTGTAGTTTCTTTGAAATGCACGGAATGATGCCTAGATATATCAATTTGATAGCGCTACCTTGTAAGCATGCTAATTTTATACAAATACCGAGTTTTTTGTATATATAGCAGAGGTTGTTACAAAGTAATGAAGATAATTAATTCTGCTCTGCTTCAGGATATATCGCTCACCGTCTAGTGTAGAAAAATGCTGCGTTTTCTTGCATTCCTTCGAGACAAAAACTTATTATTCATGTGCACAAGATGTGCCGTGTTCAAAGGACGGCCAAACTTCACGAAGGTGTGGAATTGCATCTCAATGGAAAAGGAGGCTTTGTGGACTCAGGGGGTTTGAACAGAAGTCGATTGCTGACAATTGCAAACTCTGTTTACAAATAGCAGATTGGACTACGAATGGGAATAAGATGCATCGCCGGGTAGCCTAGAAATCGAGGACGTACACATTTTTATCATTATGACCAGTTTACTGAAGTTACGGCGTCAAAAAGATCTGCAAATTTATGGAAAGGGGAATTTTTCACGGTTGCTTGCTGCAGTTTGAACGTTTGACTTTTTATATTACAAATGTATTGCACCTCTAAATATAAGAGTTTATACAAAAAATCCAACAGATGCTTATTTGTAAAGGTTATTATATGATTGCCTATCAGGTTAGAGCGACATTAAGAGCACTATTGGGTGATGGCGAAGACTCTAACTGTTTGAATCCATGCAGATTCAGTGCAGGATGTGCTAAAATAATCTGGTGTATGTTTGAGTGCGCTCATGGGTGTGCTTGTTCTTTCAGTTGGCAGTCAGTGGCTGTGATAGATATCATGTGATCTAGTGATCTTATGACTAGATTGACTCCAAAATTAACTGCCTTCTGATAACAAAGGCTCGGGCCTATACTTTAGTTTTGCATGGGTAAATATAGATCACTATGTCTTGAATAAGTAAACATCAAGCCATACTATTCAATAAGTCGCTACCGAGAGTATTAAACTAAGCAGCTTTATTTACAAAATACAGATACAAAAGACACTAGGCAAAACTATTTCAGCTAGCACGTCCATGCATTCGAGCTTTGCTTGCTTGGGCATGGAGGGAATTACCGTACGTTTGCAAGCAATCACGAAACTCCACCTCCTAATAATTTGGTATAACTGTCTTGTTTCCTCGTTCATTCACTGCATACTACGAGGATTTCAAACAGAACTAAGGAATGATATATATTCACTGGTATAAGTTTAACTCTCATGGAATATAATAGAACACTTAAGGTCTGATCAGTGAGCTCCGTTAGAACAGGTGACCGACAATTTTCGCCCTTTGGGCACTTTCAATATTTGTTAAGTGTTCCATGCCGTCACAGCTTGACTGACTACTGTCAGTTGGTAATGACCAGCCTTCGAGGATTTATCACTTAATTAGCTTACCATAGCGCGGTTGAGGTAGGATACGGACTAGGGAAACCATCATTAAAATCATGCATCTACTTGACAGCAAAATGGGCTCACAAACATATTTTACGCTAAATATTGGACTCTTAAACGATGATTAACTTCTGACGTTAAACTTAATGCTTAGCATATACGTCAGCATCTTACGATTTTAAAGCCTCCTGGGAGACATTGTTAGCTTCCATAGATGATCCTGTCGTCTTCATGTAATGGAGTTAACCGAGGCAGTGTTGTAACATGGTGTAAAACGGGATTTATATTTCATGGTCCCTTACCGATTACTCGTAAACTCACCTCGGAGTCTCCATTATAGCTGATAGGATTGATTCACCGCCTACACACATTACTCGTCTTGGTAGTGCTATATACTGATGTGGCTATTTCATAAATGGCACCCGAATATTCGTCGCCAGTTTGTACATTAGCCGACATAGGAATTTACTACTCACTCTTCTGACTGCTATGAACAATTATTTACACTTTATAGGCTTCAACATACCGTGACGTAAGACATTCAAGTCGTAAAGATCGATTCATCTCCTACTCATATTAATCTGATTGATTTCATTGTTTGACAATGCATAAAAATTTCTTTAACATCAAACGTGTCAATAGACATTTTTGCCAGATTGTTTTGCTTTACTCAGAGCCAAGGATACCTTTGAAACCCCACACCGCATTAAGTGATGACTATGCGTTTATGTCGTTAATGTACGGTAACTAAATCCATGCACAAACGTTAACAAAATTACTATAAGACAAGAAAGACAGAGAGTTGATTATTGACAGAAATGCACTTGTCTTATCACCAGACGATGAATATTACGAGGCATTTAACCTGGCAAGTTTTCTCCAGTAATTATAGTTAATAATGGTCATTAAAGCATTCAAGAAAATAATCAGGCATCGTC
>CM067342.1:10618181-10653181 GCA_034190875.2 Urechis unicinctus
ACTGAACACAGAATGACAGACCAAAATGAAGAGATTGTTATCTACCATTTGTACCGTTCAACCCATACGCAAACCATTCAAAATATCTTTTTCATTTTTATTCTTGCAGACGTGGTAGTATTATTTCTCCGTTTCTTCTTAGTGACATTGCACCACTGACCATCATGCAGCAATTAACCATTCGGCAATTACAACAGCGGGGTTTGGGTTACAGTCAAAGAGTCATTAAACACAAATTGGCAACAGCAATTACTACTAGAGAGATTGCCTGAGCTAATTAACTAAGGTAATTTATCATCTACACACAACACTCTCTTCGTCAATCAGATAAATTGGTACGGCTATTTTAAGAATGTCTTCGTTGTCATATTCTCTAGTTGGTTATTGTCCAACATACGCGATATAGTTCAAATTAACAATCCAAGTCGATGTTATCCGGTTTTTGCACCCGTTGAGCTTTGATAAGCCCCGACATTACACATTTAATTCGATAGGGTCGATTTACTGCACACACACCATGCTCTTCTTAGCAATCATTCATATAATGTGACTATTTTATGAATTACACCGTATCAATTGTGACTAGTTATATATTAGCCGACATATAAATATGCTCACTAATTGTCTCTACTAATACTATTCACCATAACTAGAGCTTTATAGGTTTTTACTTATCACGACTTACGCCATTTAAGTTGCAAGGATCGATTCATCGCCTACACATTTAACTCTCGTCGATATTTTAACAATTGCTTCATTACAGTACGATGGAAAAGCCTTAAAAATTAACAGTCAAATCTTTAACAAAACATCCTGTATGTGCTAATTAAAACACGAATTTCCAAGGTAATTAAGTTATTTATTATTCCTTAACCAAGGAAGAGATATATTGTTTTCTTCTTCATGGAATACAGAGCTCCCGCTTGTTTATTTCTATAACCGTCATCGTTGGCCTGTCATGTTTCCTCGTTCATGCGTTGCACACCACGATGTTTAAAACGAAAACTAAGGCCATAATAGGTCGCATTTGTATTAGTTATTATGGAATATATTTACACTTCACATGTCTTAACAGAGAGCTACGTTAGTTTATGGCCACCAATAATCATTCCCAATCCCACAGCGTCTTTAGGCCTTCTGTGCAATTTAACATTCCTTGATTTGCCGTGCCATCGCAGGCACTTAAACCTACTCTTGAGCAATTGTGATGCGAATGCCTCGGTTGTTAGGAAATTGTGTCTTGCCTGCAATCATGTATGTATAGCGAACCCCTATGTTGGCAAGGGACGAGAAGTTTGTTTGAAATTGTGTTAAGTTATATTGCATTCCATATATTGGGTCATGTTTGTAGCTATCCCGTGATTAATACGAATGAAAGGTCAGTACTACGTGTATGGGAGTTTTGTGATGTTACTGCTGGCGATAAGGGTTTATTGAGGGTATTATTTATTACTTTGTGATAGTACTTCGCAATATGTAAAGCAATAAATACGTGAGTGTGCATTGTTATTGGCTTTGTTTACGGGTCGTACAACTTTACATATGATTGATGAGTATAGACCCATAAGATAAAACTATATTCCTGATATGGAAGGATTAAAGAGTGGTGTAATAATACGCGCTGTTTTTGTGGCAGAGTTCTCTGAATTATTTCATGATAAGCAGAGATGAGGTTAATTTATATTTTGTATGATGAAAATGCTCGTGCAAATTGCGTTGCGAGTCAATAACTACGCCAAGAAAACACAGGATAGTTTTTTTAATGATTGGTCGATTCAAAATCAGTCCTCAACGCACCCCTTTCTATTGCGATGCAATTCTACACCTCCCTGAATTTAAGGCCATCCGTTGAACTGGGCGCATCTTGTGCACATAAGAAAACGCAGACTTTTTCCTACACCAGACGGTGAGCGATATTCAACAGGGGTGGTTGATTTTGTAAAATTAAGATACTGTGATATGCTAAGAAAGAGTATATTCTTGTTTAATTAAAGGTCATCAGCGGAAAACTTGTCGCATTCATATGTCATCAATGAATCTATCCGGATGTTTGCTATCCATGAATGCTTAGCAAAGTAATCGACAATAAGGTATTATAAATTAAGCATATTGGCAGTCCGCATCATGAAGGATTTTTTCCTGTCTAAGATTCTAGGATAATTAACACAACACAATGTTTACGTGCCAAACGATCGAAATTATAATTGGCCTGAAATAGGGTATGTGAGACGTAGTTTAGTGGACAGGATGCCATCGATCGGTATCTTGTCACTGGCTCCTGTCAGCAGTGGTATGCGTTGGTTAGAAAATAGCTAGGGTTGGATGTCAAAAAGGACACTCTCGCCCGCGTTGTACATAAAAATTACACCTTCTGGGTTGTACAACACATTTTTATTCTCAACAATTGCTCCGTACACGAGGGCTTGGTTCCCTGTTGAACTTAATGCTCAGGACATTGATCAGCACTTTACAATTTAAAAGCCGCTTGGGCGACATTGGTAACTCCCAAAGATGATCTTGACGACTCTGTGAAATGCAGATAACCGTGACCGCCTAGTAAAATTATATAACACTCAATACCCATTGTATGTTGCGTATTCCAGCGATGCCGTATGATTGATTCTTGTAACCCAGTTAGTCAATGATATTTTAGGGTTCACATAAACAAGTATCAATTCACATCTCACTTTCGTCCGGTGCCAACATGACTAATCTAATCTAATAAATAAAGCGGAACAAATTAATCCAAATTGATACTCTTTTTACTTATTATATTTAGTTCGGCTGACAACGATCGGTGTCCATCTATTTTAAAGCGCGCATCGAATTACTAGCAACCACGGGTATGGTTATTGCGTTAGTATGAAATTGAATCATACATATTTTTAAGTCACTTCACCCTCTATCGCATCATCTTTATCACAAATGGCGCCTAAAAAAGACTTCTGTGATGTCCGTAAAAACCAGATCTAAGATACAACGAAGGCTAACTGCAGATATATCAAGCTTATAACCGAGGATGTAATTTTAGGCTACTCCGCAATACACAATGCTCAATGGCTTTATCGATTTACGGGTTCTATTCCTAGATTAGTTGAGATGTTGAGATGTAATGTCGCTGTCATAACACTTTCAGCCTACATTTAAACACTTGAGTGGCGATAATAAGCTATATATGGGGCGATCTAGGGATACTGGTACAAGTACCTTAATTATACACGAGCATGATCCATTAAGCGCTGTGCTTCTTTCATGCCGAATGTCACACCATGTAAATAAATGAGATTTATGGAAGAGAAGGATTCTTATTCAATACGAGTTGGCTGAACAAAATTTTGCCGATTGCATGGATCCGGTTGCGTCATAAGCCGCAATATCTTCAGCATTGCAGTATAGTTAGCCATTAATAAATTAACGGGGTTTATGGGAGAACGAAGGGAGTCGAGTAGTAACATAAGGGACGAGGATAAGGTACAATAACGCAGGTACTGCTGATGGGTGCTTCCGATGATTTTGACGGTTATATCTTTGACAATACATTATTGCCACTTTACAGTAGGCCGACAATCTCAACGTTAACCATACTCTTGACAGCGTCAGCAAAGTACACAATAAAGCCGTACAGAGGTCGACAACTGGTTATTCAAGCGCCGTACCGACACCATTAGCCGTCATACACAAGTTGTCATATCAACTGAACGAAATGCACCTCAAATGGTTTGAATTATGCCTAACTAAGGTACCTTGTGATATTATTGCTACATAATACATGCAACAACTTGTGCATATAGAATTGTATTTGCTCAATAGGGCAAACCGTACTGGTTGCAGCATTTAACGCCTCGTTCGGATGCTTCTCAGACAAGGTTGTGCATGTGTTGGTTCTAGCCCTAAGTCGCGAGACAGCATTTAAGTACGGGGGATAGTGTTATGCTAATATCCTCTTTTGTCACGATTCAAGACCAACAGTTTAAGGGTATGAATCAAGCCGTGTCTTCTGGGATAAAAATATATACTATCGTATTGGACTATATTTTTACCTTTCTCCATTATAATATATACACGAAGGTGTGGTAATTAACGTCAATATATTGTTACACCCAAATGGCTAGTGCGAGTGGTATGGTTGATGCGCAGTATCAGGGATAATGGATTTTGTCTCACAATGCCATACATTTTGTTCTGCAGCTCCATCATTTCTATCAAGAGAAGTTTGCGGAAAAATGTAACGATTCATAATACTTTGAGTCACAACATACATATTATCTGTTGCTTGCATCTCTACTACGCTCAATGTAGACAAGTGTCTGTTCAAAAGACTTCTCAAGTACACATGCATTCATTCGGAAATCGTGCAAAGCCTGTGAATTGTTATTTGTAGTCGGTCATCATTATTGTCGCTCACACACGTAAACTTGGCTCCTACGATGTCACCAGATTCCTGTCAGTGCCTATTTAGATTGATATCTATCGTAGCCATACAAACCATACGACAACAAAATGATTTTACATGATGCACGCTTAAATTATTTTTGTACCCTTCCTTAACGCTCTTGACGTAAACACAGCTACCGCTGATGCGGAAAATATATATCATAGCATGCGTCATTTTGCTAAACAAATACTTACGCCACAGAAACCGGATACCTTTTCACCGACAAGTCATTGACAGAACTTTCTTAGATATTCATCAAACGATAATTCAGCTACAAACAGCAAACTGCTCACATGAGTTCATCCTAGGGCCCAGAATACACTAGCCAAACGTACACTTAAACATAACTTAAACAGAAGCAAAACTCGAATGCAGTAAAGATTTATCACAAACATAAAACATGTCTTACTTTAGTTTTCGTGTATTGCCTGACGTGTCGCATATTACCACATCACATCTCTGCTCTCTTCGATATGTCCGCTCCTGATGAGTACTTGGAGGTCAAGGTATAGCTTTTTGTGCGACTCTGTGATTATTGATATTAAGGTTAGGATCAATAAACACAATAGAGTCATCTAATGCAATGGCATACCTGGTTATTATAGAGGCTCAGACCTTGCTAAACGTGTGATTTGATTGGAGCATATTTGTTTCTGATTGGATTGCTGCTGTGTTATCACTGTGCAAATTAAGGATTGTAATTCAATTTGTACCAGTGGAATCGACCTTATGCCAATTTAATCGCGATAGCTATGTCCGAAAATTGGATTGCTAAGTTTTGCTCGTTCCTGTTAATCATCCAGTGCGTTCATATTTCATGACATGGCGTAGAAACGCCCCAATGCCTCCCCAATTCTATGTATGCGAAATTCGTCTAATGCACTTCATATATTGCTTCATTATATGATCGCCAGAAAACCAACGTAAATGAACCAGTACTGTTCATTATCCTGCAAACAATACTGTACGTAACGTGCATGTTACACAAGTCATATTGCTGAATCAAGATACCGGGGCAGGCCTTTGTGTCGATCGATGCGCTAACATATGCCATCGGAGGAATGTACTCTGCTGCTATGCTGTAATAGGCTGAAAGCGTGTGTAGGGTACACAGCTAATGGTTCATCACCACGCCACCGTTCAGGTGCGTAAAGCTGATGATGTGACGGATATTCAATTTCTTAATAGTCATGATCTAAAACTCAGCAGAGCATCTACTCAGTGCACTTACTTTGCGAATTGATTGATTAATTTTTAACGCCTCTATTCTTATCAAACAATAATACTCATTTTCTGAATATTTCTGCTCGTCGCCTCCAGGCAGCTAAGTAATATCTTAGACAATTTGACTTTGTAATCGCTCATATCACTTCGGTGGTATTCCGTGCGAAAGCCAATACGTTTTAACATCCATGCCGCCATATTCGTGTCGAATTGACCGGGATGATTCTAGAGCATCGCAAATAGTGCCCAACATCAAATCTTAGAATATCATTAAATAAACGTTGACGTACTAAAGACGGCATAATTGTTTTACAGTGGAGCATTTACGTACTTCGTAGTTATTTTTTAAACTCTATTTAAGATAGAAACCCACCGAGAAAGTTTTAAATGAAGATATGAATCAGGAAGTCTTCCCCTATATATAGTTCAGTTCAATACGATTAACCGACTCGTCCTGTCAATCAAGTTGCTACCATTGCTGATTATTTGCGTGTGACTGAGCGTGATCATTGTGAGTTTCTAATCGCAGGTGACGGGAAGTAGCTGTTACTCAAGGCAGTGCAGCAATACTATTGTTCTACCGCTGATACATCAAACTACAAGATGGAAATTTACCAGATATGTATACGATTATATGTGCGCAATGGCTTATTTTGCATGCAAGTAACACAGAGTCAACTAATACGATTGTGAATATACTGTCTCCCGCGAGTATGCCTGCAAGTGGCATATCGTTTTAAGACCCAAACAATTTTGGATGTCCTAAGATAAACGTTAAATATTCAAAACAAATTTTCCCATGCTGTCGATTATAAAGAATGAGGGTTATAAACTGAATTAAAATTTTAGACACTTATAGAATGTCGCCAAAATCTTAAAGATATTGCTGTATTTTGTAACATTATATTAGATACATTGCATAAGGGGATTGCGTCCATGCGCACAAAGCTAAGTATTCGTTTCGAGTTCTATTTACGGCGGGACATTCTGCTTCTTTGTTTGATGATCGCCGCATATACTTTGATGTTCAGCTTGCATCAGAAAACTGCCGAATTTATCTGCTGCAAATACATGCTGTTCAGTGATAACAATACTAGCAGATGTTGACGATTTCCGGCTTCGTATATCAATCCATTGTCGCACATTAACGGTACCCTTACTAACCGTTAGAGCTTGTTCCATGGAACCGTACATTCTCTGGAGTTCAAGATCACTGTTGCTGTTGGTAACAACCTTACACAAAGCTAAATAGGTGTAAATGCCGTCTTTTCGCTGTGCAGACTAGGGCTCCTATTATTCGTGATTAATAGATTCTTAACACGTCACTGGTCCCGCATTTCTGTCACATAAGGGCAATGACAGTGACACATCGACTATCCTGCTAATCACGCAAATAGGTGAGTTCTGCTGATGGTGATTGATTTGTTAACTGCATTTAATGATGAAGAGGCTGGGTAATACAGGTGTAACTAGGATCATATTACATATATAATCTGTAAGCTTTCATTCATGGTAACTCATCAGTAGGTACGGAGTTCAGCTTACACTCCAGGCACATACCAACAGGGTAAATCATGATGAAGGGCTGTTCTACATTCAAGACATGTGTATCTCCTATGAGCTGGACAGAGCATGGCATACTGCTTCGTGAGGTTCTAACACGATCTAGCGTGTAACAAAGAATATCTGATATTCCTTCACCTTCACTTTCGAAAAACCATTTACATGGCCTCATTACATCAACGTATTCTTTTGTTACCGCGTCAGTTTCGGACGTGGTGGCCCCATTAAGAACATTGCCGGTGGAACTAAGATCAAGATGAACATACAGCGAGTTAAACGTCGTGAAATCGACTGCACGAACCCTTACGATTCTAGTTTCTCCAGCCACATTTTCATTTCGTCAAATCCAAGCATGTCTGCAAGCGCACGACTAATCGTTACCACACCACCAGGGATAGTATGTTGCAATGCCATTTGCCGCGTCAGCAGCCAAATCAAGCCCAACATCCGCGCTGAAACTCCATAGACCAGGTCCAAAATCAACTGAGGCCGTAGTCCCGGCAGCAGTCGTCCATTCAATCATCTGGGCCGTATTTATATCATACCACCTAACGGTGTATGTCACCGATCTTAGCCCCAAAAACAGGCTCCCATCTCGGTTATCGATAGGGTTCTGTAGCGGGATCGCTGCGCCTGTTTAAACTTGTGTCAACGTATGGTACAAACTATAGCCGATCAAGCATTTTCATTCAGCATGAGAAAAACATACCTAGTTGGGCATAAATACAAGGAGCATATCACCGCCAGAGACCTTACACTGCTCAAAATCCAGGTAAAGGCAGGAGACCCAGTAGCCGCTTTTCAGGCAAACGTTTCAGACCTCTTCCGTGGGTATAAAGTACCAGATACAAAAACCGAGGATAAGGTGAATTTATGGCCACTCTGGATTAAAGGGATGCGGCATTCGGTTTTTGTGACAAACAATCCAAGCACAATTGACCAGAACCAACAGCTGCTTGTCAGATTCTCAAATCTGGAGGCAGATGACGTTATTGCCTCTGGCACGGCCAGACTTGCGTTTAACATCGACCCGACCTGAACAGACGCTAACCGAACCGTTGTCAAAAACCTTGGCAGAGCAATGATCAAGAAAATGACAATTAAGATCTCTGGCAACGAGGTCATGTCCATTGACGACCCAGATGTCTACCACTGCTACCAAGACCTCTGGATGACTGGCCAGGAGAGGGCCAACGCCCACTACCAGGGGATTGACACAACAGCTAATCGAAATTTAACCAGAATAAGAGTTGGAGCCGCGGATAAGGACGAAACAGTTTCGGCTGACAAGGCGGTGACCGATGTCAATGGGAAACAGTTCTACATTACCCTCGACTTTGAGCTGCTAGATAGCCACATGCCGTTCTACCAGAGCGCCCTTGCCGACCGTCTAGTACAAGCTGACCTTTAACGACTACGGCAGAGTAATCCGCGCAACGACGACTTATGGATGCACAGCTCAACATCAGCGATGGTAGATACGTCAACGCGATGTACTAAATTCTTGTTCCCGAGAGGGCCCTGCTCGGCAATAATCTGTGGGCAAACTGGGTGTGGCAAAGCCGTCGTTATCCTGGATCTGCTAGAAGGGCCGTTCCGTGGGGCCTTTAAAAACATCGTAATCTTCTGCCTTACAGTAGAGCTTAATACGGCCTATCAGGAAAGAGGGTGGATATAGACCGATTCGTCCGTCCACGATGTCAACCCCGGAGAGCAGCTACAAAGCTGGCTAAGGGTATTCTACACTTGTTTCAAGGGTGAACCAGCCCTATACATAATAGATGAATGCTCCGCCACGAAGGCCATCCCCAAGAAGAAGGACATGCTATCAGAGCTTGCATTTAGTGGGCGGCATGGGCTGCAGAGCGTTTGGGTCCTCACCCAAAATATAACTCTGTGCTGAAGGATTTGAGGGAGCACACCCGTTGGATGGCGCTTTTCCATACAAAGGACCTGGACTCGTTTTCAGACGCATTGCGAGAAAATGATGTAATCCTAACAAGCGAGGAGAGGGCAAGTGTTCGGAAACAGATGGCAAAAACAAAACATGCGAAGCTATCGCTGAAGACCGACCAATCAATAGGGTATTCCGTGTTTTAGAGCTGTGATACTGCTGAGTATTATGAACCCACAAATGATTATGGCTAAACTACTTAATGACCCAATCAAGCCAGGTGCAGTCCAGGCCCCGCGGGATGAAATCTAGAAAAGAGAGCGGTTGGCGGCCGTAGTGGCTGGCGGGCCGTCCAAGCAGTATCTCGGCGCTCAAAGCATTACAGTTGAGAAGTTCGATACAATGTCAGACGGTGAAATTATTTTTCTGTATGCTAAGTATGAGGCTAGACTGGGGAGAAGCATGACGCAAACCCATGGCCGATCCGTTCTCCAGCTCTGTTCGACGCTTGCTCGTATGGTACTGCCAATCCCCCAGGAAAGCCAGCCAGATATGGTTACAGAGCGAGATGCTGACCCTTTCATCACATGTGAGCTATACCATCGCTATGGCATGCTTTTGGCCCCATTGACGGGCGCCATAAGGATTGCAAAATACTGCACCTTCAACAAGGCTGCGGATGATGAATTAGTGGATACCCAGACATAGCCCGCCTCAGGGAATGAGCAGTAATTCTCTATTGGAGGTTAGATGTTGGTGAGTATTATGGAGGAAGAAACCAATACTCGACCCCAGCCCGCGCCTGTGTTGGCCGTAACGAGTGGCCCGGAGGAGGGTCGCCCCAAAGATGTAAAAAGAATGGAGGCTGGCCGAAAAAGTGTCATTGCTAGAAAGGCGAATAAAGCCATAATGCTGAAGGAGCTTGAGGAGGCCAAGGCACCCGAAACCACTCCCATCCCCCCTCCCACCTCCATCACGGCTACCAGCCCCGTCCAGTCCTATGGTGATGGTTGGTGCTATTGCCGTCGCCATTGGTGCTGGTGTCTATTTATGGCGAAATTGGGCTTCTCAGCCACCGGTCAAGCCAGCAAGGGTTGTTAGGGCGGCACCAGCACCACCTTCGAGCGGCATGTTGAAGGATCCGTTTTACATGTCATAATGTTGTCACTTAACCCAGAAAGTCCAGTTGTTCTTAACTCTTCGTACCAGGGAGTTGTTGTTGGGCTCCTGGCCCTCGGATTTTGTAAGATTGGTAGAGCCATATTTGGCGGCCAACCTGCGAAACTCGATTTCAACCTGCGGGATCTTGGAATGAGCCTTGTGGACATTTCCGCGGGGGTTGTTGTGAAAAACCTACTAATTAAACAGGGAATACTTTTTTCAGATTTCTGCAATGCATAATGGCGACGATTGCAATGATGATTGGTGGCGCCCTTGTCAACCCGCTGGCGTTTTCAGGGAGCAACTACATGTTTTTGATGCTAAAAAACAGTGGGGTAAACGCAAAGCGGGCACGCCATGATAAGGCCATTGACAATTAACAGGCAGCTCAGGAGGCGTGGTCTGTTAAACGGACCCAAAGGATTGATTTCATAAATGAGGAGCTACGGCGGGCTGGCCACGCTGAATCCACATTCAGAGACGTAAATACCGCTATGAATGAGTACAAGGCCGTGACTGGCAAGACCTTGACGATGGAAGCCGAGCCTGTGTTTTCTGATTATTACATGCCATCTAGTGATCAGAACACGCGTGAGCTCGTCTTCGTTGCCGTTGGTATGGGAGCCACCGCTGCGTTCACACATTTCTTTATCAAGTGATTCCCATTTAGATAGATGGGTTGATGGAGTAACGGAGGTAAAAACTGGAAGATGTCTGTGGATCCTTCTAGGTAAGACAGAGGCCTGTAATAAGCGGTTTAAGAACGAGTTCTGTGCTTGACACAGATTTAAAATGAAAAATGCCGTCATCAATCGTACCTGCACCGTTTGCAACAAAGGCAAAAAAAACTATCTTTGGCTTTGTATGGGCTGCGTTTTCGAGCGCGTCAACCATACACGCCTGAATGACATGAAAAGGGAGGTTGCAGCTGCCTTGGTCCAACCGACCGAGCAGGCAAACACAGAGGTCGAGGAAAAGGCCGTCTGAAACACACATCTTTTTTTCTCTTTTTGATTTCCATTTAAAGAATGGTAAACCATTAGTATATGGGAAGCGATACATACAACAGAATGCTCGCGCAAATGAGGGCTGGGGTTGCGGCTGCACGCCGACCCGCTGCGGAACCAGAATCGCCAGAGCCGGTTTCCCCGCCAGAGCCTGTACCACCGCCGTAGGCCCCTATCGTGCCCGCCAGGCTTAAATTCCGGAAGATCAATCGGGCGATTAAGAACTACCTCTGTTTTGTTTGTGAGGCTTCTCTTGGGAGGATCGCGTTCAATAAAACTGCAGGGTCACTGGTGTTTACCTGGAAACGACCCACGCCGCCTGCAGCAGAAATCTTTGGATGATGAATATTCTGATTCCCGTTGTATTTCACAATCTTTGGGGGTTATGACTCTCATCACCTTATGCAGGGAATGAGCAAGGTTTCTGGGAAGCTCTCCTGCATCCCCAATAACATGGAAAAATAAATTTCACTGACCCTTGGACTGCTGCGGTTCATTGACCCCGCTCAGTTCCTCCCGGCCTCTCTGATGGTTTCTGCCAATAATCCGGATGCTTTCGTCATCACCGCCACCTATGAGCCAGATCCTGCTAGGAGGAGCCTGCTTCTGCGCAAGAGCGTTTTTCTCTATGAGTACATGAACGGGTGGGACAAGTTCAGTGCCCCTTCTACCGCCCGTTGAGTAGTTCTACAGCAAGCTCTTTGAGCAGGGAATCTCGCCTGCCGACTACGTGCACGCCAAATCAGTCTGGAATGCGTTTGAGTGTGCTGATATGGGGGACCACCACGATCTCTACCTGCAGACTGACGTTCTCCTCCTTGCAGATGTGTTTGAAACCTTCAGGAAAACTTGCAGAACCCAGTATGGGCTCGATCGGACTCAGTACTACACCTCGCCTGGATTGTCGTGGGACGCTCTGCTCAAAACAACAAGCGTAGAGCTGGAACTGCTATCAGACTATGATAAGTATCTGTTCACTGAGAAAGGGCTCAGAGGCGGGATTTTGATGGTCTCCAAGCGTCACCCAAAGGCAAATAACCCCTACGTTGAGGGATTGGACCGTGAAAAGCCCGCCAGCTACATCCAGTATTTGGACGCCAATAATCTGTCAATCCCTGCCAACTTCTGGTTTTGAGTGGGTTGAGGATCTTGATCTTGATTTCCTGGAGCACCCAGACGATTCTGAAACGGGTTACATTCTCGATGTGGATCTTGAGTACCCTGCCGCCCTGCACGAGTCCCACAACAAATACCCGCTGGCCCCTGAGCGACTTGTTGTGGAAAAGGCCTGGATGTCTGGGTACCAGAAGGAGCTTGCTGACAAAATGGGCGGGCCTATGGTTGAGACACTTGTTCCGAATCTGAGAAACAAGGAGAGGTATGTTCTGCTCTAAAGGAATCTCAAGCTGTATACCTCTTTAGGAATGCGTCTCACAAAGGTCCACAGTGCGATTTCCTTCAAACAGAGCCTCCCCGCGCCCCGGCGACACCACCCCCCCCCCCCCCCCCCGCCTCCCCAAACCAGGCGCTCCGGCCAAGAACCTCTAGTCCCTATACTACTGCGTGGCCATATCCAAGGCCGGTAACTGATGGACAATATTTTTCGATTTCTATTATCATCCCGTGACAAATGAATAGTTTAACGTGTTTCAGTTATTATAACACATCAGGCCAACATAACGCTGTAACGCATAAGTATCTGTAACAGCTATATGACAACAGGCGTTGAGGATTATATTCCATGCTGAAAATAATAAATAAAATATCTACAAAATCACCAAAATCGAAAATCGAAAGTGTCTGGCATATTTAGGTTTTAGCATAAAAACAAAAGATACACCAACGAATTTCAAATTACCCAATATCAAATAATTCTATAAATATAATAAAATACACATTATTGAACTATTTCAGCACCACAAGAACTATTCCGTACAAACGGAATGCGATTTCATGTCCGTAGATTGATAAAACAAACGTCTGAAATATACGCCACAGCCCTATGTGTCTGGCAAATATTTTGGTCCGGCAAATATGATTAAAATTACGCCGAAGTATACGGCAGATGCAGTACTAATAAACCCATACATACATACATACATACATACATACATACATACATACATACATACATACATACATACATACATACATACAGACATACATACATACATACAGATACATACATACATACATACATACATACAGGACATACATACATACATACATACATACATACATACATACATACATACATACATACATACATACATACATACAGACATACATACATACATACATACATACATACATACATACATACATACATACATACATACATACATACATACATACATACATACATACATACATACATACATACATACATACATACATACATACATACATACATACATACATACATACATACATACATGCATACATACATACATACATACATACATACATACATACATACATACATACATACATACATACATACATACATACATACATACATACATACATACATACATACATACATACATACATACATACATACATGCATGCATGCATGCATACATACATACATACATACTTTATGCCACTCACTTTTATCTGTATTGCCAGTACGCCGATTGGATTTTATTAACCAACCCCTCACCGCAATGGCGACCCCTTGCCCTCTTCATTCTGATGTTCTCTATTGTGTAGGAACTAGCAGTACGAGAACCCGCCCCACCCCATTTATGTGCGCATATATATATATATATTTTCAGTATTTATCGTATGTATTATATATTGCGCATGAATGCGTGTTTATATATATCTCTGTTTGTATGTGCGAATATAACTATTTGTTTGTATGATTAAATGTGTGATTATCAACGTTTTTGTGCATGTATGTATTTTTGTATGTATGTATGTATGTATGTATGTATGTATGTATGTATGTATGTATGTATGTATGTATGTATGTATGTATGTATGTATGTATGTATGTATGTATGTATGTATGTATGTATGTATGTATGTATGTATGTATGTATGTATGTATGTATGTATGTATGTATGTATGTATGTATGTATGTATGTATGTATGTATGTATGTATGTATGTATGTATGTATGTATGTATGTATGTATGTATGTATGTATGTATGTATGTATGTATGTATGTATGTATGTCTGTATGTGTCTGTCTGTATGTATGTATGTATGTATATATGTATGTATATTTGGATGTACGTTTGGATGTTTGTATGTATTTATGTTTGAATGTATGTATGCACTTGGCACGTATGTGTTGTATGTGTGCGGGTATATATTAATGTATGTATGCATTTACATATCAAGACATTTATTCATGCTTACATGTATTGTTTTATTATGTATATTTTGAATATATGTATATAAGCATGTATTTGTGTTTACATAGTAAATTGTATGTATGCTTGTTAGCACCAAAGTAAGCTTTTATGTATTTACTATTGTATGAGCGCATGCATGTACGCAATTATATTTGTGGGTATTTATCCATGAACGTTTGTACTTATATGTGTATGTATATATGTCAAAATGTCCGTGCGTACGTATATTCGTATATATTATATATATATATATATATATATATATATATATATATATATATATATATATATATATATATATATATATATATATATATATATATATATATATATATATATATATATATATATATATATATATATATATATAATATATATGTATATAGATATATGTATGCATATATTTTATATATAAACATATATATATAGGTAGGTATGTGTATATGTATGTATGTATGTATATACATATATATGTGTTCATTATATATGTATATATTTTTATATTAATCGTATATAGGGATGTGCTAATTAATGTGTGTTTGCATGTATGGTTGCATGTGAGTCCGTATGTATGTATGCGTTTGTGTACGTATCTATATATGTACAGATGTATATATGTTTGTACGTATTTGTGTATTTATTTTTATATGCATGTTAAAGAGCATGCAAACAAACATACACACATGCATATGTATACAGTTCCATTGGTCCCTTATAACACTGTAACCATACTTACTTTTCAACATTTATTCAACTCGAAAGTACAATTTAAAATACATAAATCACCATCAAGCGCTTCCTTATATGGACGCTGCAAATTTGTTTATCGCTCACGAATTCACAAAAACAGTAAAATGTTTGAATCTCATACATGTTTTGTCAGGCATTAAAATTTTACATCAAATGTTAACATGGTTTGGCCAGATCTTGGTATGTAGTCATACGATTGTCTTAGCTGTTTCAGCTACTCAAACATATACATCACATGTGAAAATCTTACTTTATAATACACCAGATCAATGAGCACAATTGCATTACGAACTTGTAGGATAACGACACTAAAGTACGATGTAGAATAAACGACACTAAGTACGTTTAGGATAACGGCACTAAAGTACGATGTAGGATAACGGCACTTAAGTACGATGCTAGATAACGGCACTAAAGTACGATGTAGGATAACGGCACTAAAGTACGATGTAGGATAACGGCACTAAAGTACGATGTAGGATAAGCAACTATTGGTTCGATGTAGGAGGAGCAACATTGGTTCAGAAACTATCAGTGTATATGTAAAACCACGAAAGTACAATGTGTTATACATGAATCAACATCAAACGATTCTTAAAGCAGAAGAAGCAATAGAGAGAAACACCAACGCCGTACAATGGCACAATATTTGACTCACATCCAACATCTAGTTAAAATTTGATTCGTAACAACAGATGTACATATGGTTTGTCCAAATCCTGATTGATCGTCAAACATTTGTTCTTGTATGTGTAAAAGCCTTAATAACCATAGAAATCACCAAATAAGCTTGTATGACTCAGATGCAGATTATTTAGTAATTCCTGCAGTTGGTCAGAACTTTGTGCAATCAATTGCCTGCATATCTAATTTAGGGTTCTGTACAACTCTTTGTCATATATAGGTTAAATATGGTTGCACCGATAATTGTCCATCACATGTGCTTGGTTCCTACATTCGAAACATGTGCTTCTTTGATTGTTTGGAGGTATGTATTAGATTTGTCAATTATTGATAGAGTGCATTAGTGCACTTTCACAATCTTTGCCGCCCTCCATAATGTCAACACGCGTTTGGTGAAGCAGAAGGAGATACAGATTAATAAGCCTTGAAGTGTATTGCAAATGATGAAGGGGTAGATCAAGAAAGACAATACTTCTATGTTTGCCAAAAAGCCAAATATCCAAGTGAAACCCATAATAACCATGATACGAAAATATGTCCAGCTGAATTTCTAGCCAACTGTGATTCATTGGCACATCGCCTAATGCTTACAGCGGTCTTTATGAAGAATGTAGCGTTCACTGAAACAACCATAATAATGGACAGCAAAAATGCAAAAAACAACGCATTGCGTTCACCTAGCAAACACGAAGTCTCGGTAGCATAGACTACTGCCAGGTCTGTACCCTCGCTCAATGCAAGACAAATAACAACTGGCACCAGCGGTGAGATCCAGCTGTAAGCCATGTAACTGTAAAGGGGGCTGCTTGAAGCTACGGGGGGCATTTGGAGTATCGAAAATCTTCTACAGATATCAAAGGCCATTGTATTCATCCACGCAAATGCTGAAAGCCACATGTAATGTGTTGTTGCTCCGCAAGTGATACATATAAGAGGATGGGCCGACAAATAAGAACAGACTTGAAACAGTAGTTGTGCCAAAAGTAACGTTGCGCAGAGACACATGAGTGAACATCCTGAAACCGATCTCAGATCAGGTAACTTGAGATAAACGAGAAGAGTCACAACCAGACCAATCATTGATGCAACATTACCAGTTAATGTTAATACACCCTGGACGTAGTCGCCAGTTGAATACACAGCCAAGATATCCAGAATATATGAACAAATAACCGCTTCCCCGGACGACAATAAAATATACTCTCCTTCACTTGCATGTCCATCATAGCCGTCTTTACTTATTTTCAGGGAGGATCCTTTCCTGACATAACTGGGCTTTGGTATTATGGTGGAATTACACGACAGAATGGTAGCTTCACAGATCAGAGCAATCATCTTAACACGCCCAAAGTATACATCAGACAAATTTCTTAAGTTAGCAACAAGTGGAACTTGTGATATATTATATGTCATGGATGTTCTTTTAACAAGAATGCTTTTGCTTGTTGAAATGTGACTACTCGCTGCCATAGCAATATCCTCCTCCTCTACCAGCACACCATCTACGCATTCATAATTTGCTTTCAATGCATCATGATTCATAAGGAAAATTCCCGTGGGGATACCTATATGGTTGGTAGCTCTTTTTATCGACCGTGCTACATGGACACTTTTGGACAAAAAATCGTCCACAACGGAATCAAACGGCGCTTCAGAATTAAGCTCAGTCTTTATTAATACCGTCAGGCTTTGGTAGCCATTTTTATACACTTGAACGCCGCTGTCGAACTATCGTTCTGAATAGGTATTAAGCTTAAAAACACTTAGATTCTTAATTGATTCCGGTAGGAATTACAACAGATATATTTCCGTGATTTTTTACGGCTAAGATACGGATTGCTGCACGCACGGCCGATTTAAATTCAGCGGGTACTTCCATGTTTTCGCTGAAATTCGTTTGAAGCATGCATATCACAGTAAAAGTCTGCCAGAGGGTATCAGTAATCATTTGAGTAATATTGTCTACAAATGGGACACATTCATTATGGATATGTATGGTGTTATTTTCACAATTCCTCCGTACACAATTACGTATCAATGTATCCCACACATAACCCGCTAAACAGCGGGTTTTGCGTCTGTGGTTAACAGCTAAGGTGTTCAAATTTGAAAAGTCAATCAAAACACGGAAGCTCATGAATGGAGCAGAGTGAACCCAGGGCCCAATATGAGCGCACTTATAATTGTCGACGCCAGCTAAGGGTGCACAATGAGGGTTATCATATATACATACATCTCCTCCTACCTTAACAGACACGACAGACTTATACAGGAAACACATCCTTTTTAAGTGATTCATTCTATCCCCAGTGGGAACTGAATATATGTCAATATCTGTTAAATTACAAGAGAAGCGAGTTTTAAAGCTTAAACCACCGATTTCATATGACATTGAACAGTTGGCAAAGAGATATTGAAACAGGTTTTATTCTTTGTCATTGTTGTATTTGTCAATAGCAATGTCAATGTTGTCACAATTAAACCTAGGAGGGTACACAAAAGATTCTTTTGGGGCCCCCATGGAAATATTCAGCTTACCATGGCAAATTGCACAGTAGATATTGTCGTATACAAAATGGCCTAATAGAATCAAAGTCCACGCAAGCGCGTCTGTTCCTTGAATTGTCGATCGTTTCTCACATTTGTCTCGGTATGGTTCAAGATGCATGGAAAGTGTCGTGGGACATTTCGATTCAACCAACAAAGTCTTATTGGTTACCCCATTGCTAAACATCCTACATAGCAGCCTGCTTTTGTTGATCGCATGCATTCTGTACACAACATCGTTTTCCCCAAACACATTCTCCTGGCTTAAGATATTGGTGGAGTTTTCGCTATGTTGGCTAGTTCTATGTACACAAACAGCTTCATAATCTGGACAACAATCACCATATGTTGGACAAAGCTTGTCGCAAAAACAGCCTTTGGAGTCCGGTTTGTTATCCGTGTTGCACCGTCCTGCACATGTTGAAGATGCACATACGTTGACGGTGGCGTTACTGATGGTCACGTTCACGGATGGGTAATCTCCTTCACCCCAATCGCGTCCACAAAATCTACCGATTTCCATACCTGCCAGATACATGCATTGAAAAGAGACTTCAACATTGTTTCATTACGGTAAAACTATTCGTCGCAGTTATCATCGTTTAATCAATTGTTCTTCATGCAATCACTATTTGCTATCGCATTTACTTCTGTTCCAGCGTCATTGGCACTCATACTCAAGCACCAATGCAAATGTAAGCAATATCATAGAATACAACTGCATTTGGTAATAATCATCCTGCTTCCGAAAAGCAACACGTCGAGTTTTCAAACTAATATATATCTTAAGTGAAAACCATTTATTGTACATTTACTTGAATATCTTGCAACTGTGTTGATAGTTAAAAGTTCCTCACTTACAATGTAAATGTCATTATTTTACTTGGCGGTATTTCCCTGATTCTTATTATGATGAGACAATGAATGGAAAGTGCGCTGGCGACAATTCACTTAATAAGCTATGAATATTTTGGAAGAAGAACCAAATATATCAGGAAAACATGGCTCATCACCACCAGGTATGGTTTACAGACTGATAACTAGCAATACCCGGATTGATTCCCTATAAAGTCATACGAAATTCTTTTTCTTTGCCTAAAAAGTGGAATCATTACCTACAGAGTTGCATAATATGTGCTTGTGCCAATAACATGTGAGTATAATTGAATTATGAATAGACATTTTATTACTTGCCACAATTATCTTCATTGTACATTAGCAAATTCAGTACATTACCAAACAAGTTATCTATGATATGATAACAGGATACAATACTCACGCGCAACCACAGCTTGTGCGTTCCAACAGAGCCCGACGACTATTGGCAGCAGGAAACAGCAGAGGTGGGCTGGCGCCATGCTTCAAATCTGTAGAAGGTCTGTACAAGAACATATCCTGCTCCGCAATATATAGGGTGTAATGCAGCGCAGTTGAGAATCAATGCAGAAGACACCAGTGCGAATTCGTGACATATTTGTTTTCATTTTATCAGCGGATTTGAGATTGTGACTGCATATAGTATTCCATTAAGCTAAGATACCACCACCTGCTATTCTCATTATTCACGCAGGCATGATAACCGGAACGTTGTTTACCATTGTATACAATCACAATAGCAGGTGTAAAGTACGACATACCCTGTGGCCCCTAATGGCCAGTCACTCATTTGTTATGCGATACCATATATCTTAGCATCCGTTCCGGCCAGATTCTCTAGCATCACGGATGTAGAATAATTAAGTATATGTGCATTGAAAGCATTGCAGACAAATGTGATCGGAGAAGTACGTTGGGAATTTGTCGCGAAGTAGACAGGTGCGATATAATGATGTTCCCTCGCCTCTGTGCCTTTGAGTCTTGGTTTATCTGAAACGGTAGCCTTAACGTATACTATACTTTACTGTCTGAGAAGAAACCCTTGCTTTCCATCAAGGTAAATTCGATCCTTAAGGACGGACAGATTTAAACTGATTGATTATTTTGACAGCAGGATATTTTTTATTATTGTCTTATATTCCCATTAAATGAGGTAAATAAATACTACGAACATCAACTGGGCGAGGGAATTTAGGTAGCTCTTTTGAACCAAGTGGAGTTTGCGCTTCCTCTTGGGTCTCGAAGATGGCTTTTCCAAAGTAGAAAATTGCATGTTAAAACCTTACCTTCACGATGTCAACTTGATTTAACAAGTCCAATTTAATACGCAATCAGTATTATGCATCGCATTAGAGTCTCAGGTATCGCAACAACTTGTAAATATGCATAATCGCCTTAAATATGCGAGGCGATTAACTTTTCCGACTAAATTCCAATATGGCGGCGAGATTGCGCAACTTAAGACAGATGGAAACAGATTTGTTATGATGATGAATAATGGAGAGGAAAAGGCAACTAGATCGGAAAGTTATACAGTATAAATCTAGTATAAACTGACTCACCTGTGAAATACAACATCAAGCAGATGATGGTATGATAAACACCTAGCAAATTCCACGCGGTCGTTTACGACAACGTCCCGCAAGATACCGTTCGTTGACAACCACCAGAATTCGGAGCGGAATTTCGCCGACAATTTAGAAATCAATCGAATATGAAGTGTTCTCCCGGATATTGGAAAAAAAACTTAAATTAAATCCAGTCAATACTCTCACTGTTGGTAGCTATAAATTCTTCTCAGTACGTATTTTTTACGTGATAGATTAAACATGTTTGTCAATCTACCGATAACTAAGGGTTTCCCTGTTAGACCGACAAGGGAGTACCCGATCGACTGTTGGTTTGTTGGGCTAGATTTAAGGGGAGTTACAAGAAACATAATCATCTTCATCCATCCCCGCTCCGTTGTTGAGAGAAATGTAGAACCCCAGTATTCTATTTCACTGATGTTAGCGTTCATCTGTGTAGCAGGAGGCCAAGTCACTTTTTCAATATGTTCCCTTTATTTGGAGCTTATCTGTCTTTGAAAGAGTAGAATTCCTCACTGTAGCCATCATACACAATGACAAAATTCGTGTACTTTCCCTTCACATTATGTATGTAATGGTTACCTAAATATATGGCGGAAAACTCAACTGGCCCAGGTGACACGATGCTATGAGGCTCCTCACTGGAATACAGAGTGTTTTGATGCGAAATTTCTCTTTCAGCCAATAAAGTTAGCTGGTGTAACAATACCTGCTTGTCAATATGTACTGTTTTCGTGTATGATGTAACTGCTGCTGCGTCCCCAGTAGCTAATATCCCATAACAAGTAATGTGTTTTGAACCAACCAGTCGTGCGAGCATACATACATGCATACAACCATACATGCATGAAAACATACGTACATACATGCATGCAAAAACATACTACATACCATGGATACATACATATACATACATACATAATACATACATACATACATACATACATACATACATACATACATACATACATACATACATACATACATACATACATACATACATACATACATACATACATACATACATACATACATACATACATACATACATACATACATACATACATACATACATACATACATACATACATACATACATACATACATACATACATACATACATACATACATACATACATACATACATACATACATACATACATACATACATACATACATACATACATACATACATACATACATACATACATACATACATACATACATACATACATACATACATACTGCTAAATGCTAGGTTTGCCGGACAGTCGTAACTACATGCTCATTTGCCGGGTAGTGTGTATGACCTGCATTTGTGTTGTTTGGCAAAACGCCGCATTTGCAGCACAGAAAATACCGATGCATTCACAGCGGATTGTGGCGGAACTATTCTAACGGATTACTTTTATTCAGCCTGGTAATACGACTAGCCACATCAACTATAATGAAGCACTCGCGATGGTATTGGCCTGCAAGAGATGGGTCCCTAACTTAGCAAATAAAACGTCGTCCATTCCGACCATATGACAGCGGTGGTAATTTTGAACAAGGGCACGCGCCACAACGGTTTTGTAATGAAGGCCTTGGCTCACAAATCAGTTCAACTTTGAAGTGCAAGCGGTGCATATTCCCGGTAAGGATGATACGATAACCGACACAGCGTCCAGGTTACATACACCGCAGTATCTAAATTAGTTGTAATGGGAGCTATGCGGGCCTGGCATGCCCGGCCTCTTTATCGTTCTTCCTTATTACCCTGAATCGACACACGTCCTTTTCATCCTATCTCTCAGTTTTCAAGCAGATTCAGTCCTGTATTAAATTGAAGGGGAGATGAATGACAAAGTATTCGCCTATCAAAGCACATTTTCTCATAGGCCAAAAATCAATGCTATCGGAGCCACAGAAAGGTCCTTCCTAACTTTCTGCAACGACATCCGTTACCAACCAATCCACCACCATGCTTTGTAGATATGCGGCACACCTTGTAGACAGAGCTGCATTCAGCTCCGTCAAGCAGAACCTCGATGTAATTAGAATAATACACTTAGAATTAATTTTCCCTGACCCCATTGATGATAATTGGTCACTGTCCTCTGAATAGCCCAATACAAAGGCACCTCTGTTAAGCGTAAGCGCTCGATTCCAACAAACATCATCCTCGCCGTTATATCAAAGCGTGACCTACCGTCCTCGCATAATAAATGCTTCTGGGCTGCTTGTGTGGTTCTATTCTTCACAATGCTCAGAAATACAACGTATCCCCCCCTTTTACGGCTGCTTCCAAGTCTTCTTATTGTACATCCTGGCGGCCTAAGCAACAGGGTCGTACTTCAAATTCTCTGGTGCAAAACTATTCAGCATTATTAGCGGGTGTTACAGTGACGCACGCCTTCTGCTGCACGTGTAACGCCTCACTTCAGGGCCCCGCTCTCATAACAAGGACCGGATAGGAGACGTCCAGCCCCTCTGTTGTACAAGGTTTTTATCGCCCGAGCTCCGGGAAATATTGGGCACTATCATCTCCAACCCTGATCTCTACTTGGGTCACAGTATCCGGCGGGGAGGTGCCTCTTGGGCGCTGCACAAGGGTCTTCCAGTGGAGGTTATCAACATTCTAGGCGACAGGAAGAGTTGAGTCTACCACTCCCATCTCACTCTCCCTCTCACAGCTAAAACCTCCGTTATCAATCAATTTTCAACTAACCTACCCTACTGAATACCATTGGCTCCTTGGGTAATATTTTATAGATTATTCTTCGTTATGCCATATAACATAATATTAATGATCATTTTGCACTTAAATTAACGAACTACGATGTTTATGCGATATCCCAAAATATATCTGAAGTTAATTGTTGGGGTCTGCACATTAGGATAGTACGAACATGATGTATGCAACAACATGCATATAAATGAGACCAGATCAAAGATCCTGGCTGTGTATAAGGCGCTTTGCCTGAACTAAATCGCCATTTATCACCTGTAAACCGTAAACATCTAATACGTTATGCAATAAACATTATATTCATTCTTACCTTTTGGTATATGCATGTGAATTGATAATAACTGAAGAGGAAGGCGACGCCAAATTTGACGGTCGATCGCGTGAATAGTGACCACTTTGTGAAAATCAGTTATTGTCCCAAAAGGTGGGTTTGATTCGAAAGCTACCTTCATTATCCTGCAAAATGTCCAAACTGAAGCGGTCAACTTTCCCTTCGAGGTTTAACTATGGTTCGTACAACCCTAAAGCTACCGATCACCCTTCACATTCCCGAGCAGGCTAGAAGAGATGTGGTGAAAAGCTTGACCAATCCGGGTGTGTCCTACCGACATTCACGGACGGTGGGACTATAAACTAAGTCAACGTTTACTTCAGTATCTACAGCATGCACGGTTCACGAGTTATCGCCCACCGAACTCATTATGTAAAATGTAAATGAAACCATTGTAGTCAAGCTGTGGGCGACTCTGATTTCGATGGCCAATTAACCATCAAACTCTCTGGGACAGCCTATCGTTTAAGCTATAACAATTTGCTTTGTGCCATTTCCAATAGACCAAAAGCAACCTAGAAAAGTATTCATGTAGAACCTCAATTATTTGTAAGTATTTGCCTCCAGTATACAATATGTGATTTTTAGCGGTAATTGTTGGATTACGCTTATACATGTACATCAACAATTGAACGTTTGTAATTTTATGACGAGTTATTACCGATCTCCTATATTTGTGTATAGTCTGATGAAGTAACAAGATACAGGGTGAATTTATATATTAACAGAAAACCCGGTGTCACTGATGGGGAGTTAAACATATTTTTATTTTTCAGTTATTTTGTGGTTTTGATGCTGGGTGATGTAGTTGGCTACATAAATTCCCCGATGGTAATGTTTGTTTAGTAAATCAATTTTTCATATTGACACAATTCATGTTGCGTAGCAGAAATTTAATGTTGTGGAAACGTGCACTGTTGGTTGTCAAACAGAACCCTAGGACCTAGAACCTTGAGTTCCCTCGAACACTGCACCGAAAATCTCTGTGGGAATATAATCCCAGAACATAACTCAATAAGCAGGCCTTAATGATGATCATCGCTCATTCTCCGGCAAATCTTCTCAAACTGATTTTGATTTAGCGGCACATTAGAAACTCACACAGAAGGGCTTACTTCCGAGCTTCCTCGATAAGCTCCATTCCTGTTGACCATTTGTGTCTGTTAATGTTTGACGCGCGCTGCTTGTTATCGCCCGGTCATAGGTCAAAACCGGGTAGAATCGCATGGGCTCCGTTATGTTAGCGTAGGGTCAAACATGTCTGCCATAGACAGTGACCCCAGCCTTGAGGTCACCCGAGTCAAAAGTTAAATCGTCTTGAATCACCACCTGTTGACTGGGAAGAGAAGGTCGTAAACAGAGGCAAATAGTTGTCCTGAACCTGGCATCATGGGATGACATTAGGGCCCTACCCAACCGACATTCCCGTCGCGCCGCTATTCCCCGCCAGCTGCCAGACATAGCCCGCCTGATCGAAATGATAGGCCTCTAGAGGTAAATCGTCACGCAGTCGCTTTAATGCCTGATCATAATGATCGTGCTATTGAGTCTTTAATAGCTAGTAATTATCCCTTCCTCTCTCGTGTTTATCGCCCACTTGCGCTCTCTCCATTCGCCTTACTCGCGCGCCCTTTTCCTGTCCCAGCTCATCTCCCGCAGGGTTTACGACTTCCATCATCGTTTATACCCGCGCGCTTTCTCTCGTGGTCACTCTCCGCTGAGCCTGAACTCGCTTCACTCGGCTGTCCTTCTTGGTCCCTCCCATCCACCTCCTATTCTAAACCCTTTAGTTTCGGCCTTGTTGTTTTTCTTTGCCTCTTCCTTACTCCTGACACCCAGGCCTTCCGGCCTCCCAGGCCTTCTTCCATTTATCTGCTCTGCGCAGCGGGGTTCTTGGACTTCCTTAAGCCCAATAAAGCGTGTGTTTGGACCAGTCTTCCTTTCGGTTTCCGTGGGAGGTTTGGGGATAATTATGAGATAAACCAACAACCAGACAGTCGACTAGTGGATGAACAATCTGTGGAAGGGATACACACCCTTTATAGTCTACAAAGATGACGTTCCCGTCTGTGCCGATCATCTTAACCTACGTTTCTACAGCATGACGCATATATAACTTCTATTTCAATGCGGCTGGAGGAAGTCCTCTCTCTGATCAGCTATCGAGAAGGAGCAGCCACACGCAGCAGCTTTTCTAACCGATAACAACACGCGACCAGGGCGGCGATTGTTGGCATATGATTTTCTGCTGATGGTTGAACCCATCCCTGAATGCTTTCCTTGCCAAGGCGCATACAATGTCAAACATATTCTTATCAGAAATGCTACCATGTTCAAAGTCTTTACGAAATGTCGAAGATCCTTGGTTTTATTAGAGAAATTGGACAATATTACAGATTTTAAATAACACATGAATCAATTGAATTAATATTAATGGGTTAAATCTTAGTTTCATTTAATCCTTAATTTCTTCTGATCCTTTCGTTTTCGTATTTCCCCCCACACGGCGAGGTGATAAACCCTATAGGGCTACATAGTGATGTCGTGGGTTGTGCTTGGCTGCGAATGAGACACACCTGTTCATAAAATGTAACTTCAGACAATGAAAATCATCATGCATTACGGGTCATTGTGAACGCATCGAATATTAAGCATGCGGGATCTGTTCTTCAGTCACCGCCGCCGCAGGTCCTAAGCCATAGTCGATATTAGTAATGCGACGGGGGATCTATTGAATTTTCGCCCAAGCAAATACACTTCATCTGGTGTCTTACGTGTCTTGCCGTTTCCTTTTGCCTGCTTTATTCCAAGACGCTAGGCAGGAAAGCGTTACGGGTCAGAAAGAAATGTTGAGTTGTAAAATATCACAGCGGGACACTGGTGACCCACAACAATCGGTGATTGCATATATGTATTGATGGCCCAATAAACATATCTGTTCAACAAGAACATCGCACCTCAAATGAGCTACGTTCCTAGATTCATCTCGCTAATAAATAGGTAATATTGTACCAGTGAACAACAAACACAATGACAAGCGTGACTCAGTTTTGAAACGCAATAATATATCTCGCGGTGACCAAACATTTCAATGCCCCTCGCTCCTTTGTTTTCACATCCCTTCGAGCATGCCTGTAAAATTTTAGTCATTTTGAAGAATGATAGACCACACGAAATTCAATCGTTCGTTGTTGATTATATGTAAATACAACAACGAATTTCTGCAACCCGTACCGCTCGGCTTCGTTGTTAAAACTTTCGATTGTCAACAGAAGCGTTTATCTGATTGGATGAAAAAGATCACGTGTTTAACAACAGCCGTGTTCGGAAAATGTTTTGCGGGATATTGTATAACAACGTTTCATGGCAGATGTATGATGAATGATGCCATCTCGTGCATAATATATATATATATATATATATATATATATATATATATATATATATATATATATATATATATATATATATATATATATATATATATATATATATATTATAGGGAAATTTATATATGGCCATTCGTTGACATTACCTTATAGCCTTAATATATCCGTATATAAATTGGACCAAATGGTCAAAATAATGTTTTATAAATGCGCGTAGAATATGTTAATTTTAAGTTTTTAAAGATATTGAAATAATTTAAAATTTATACCTTTACACCGAATTTTTTTTTTTCATTATTCGTCTATTTCTCTCTCTAAATAAGTTCGTAAATCGCTGCCAATGGCTCATTATGATCTTATATACAACATTTAGTATAATTCTAATCCATAATGACCGTAAAAATGGTTTTATAAATTTTTCTATTCCGCAAATATGCGTAGAATTTGTTCTTTCAAATTTTATATGGTCACGAAAGGTCTATTTGGGATTTATACGTATAAATTAGTATCTTGACCATTTGTGGACGACTTTTAGAGGAACAGAATTATTTACAAGATTATAAAGCGGAAAAAAAGATATTATTTTCATTTAACTTTCATATAATTTTTTTAAGGTATACCTACAAAAAAAAATTATTGTTTAGAAAATGTAATCAAAAATTTGTTCACGAAAGGTTGTTATCGTCAGTATTCTAATATATATATATGATTATATATATATATATATATATACGCATATATATATGATCACGAAAGGTGGGATATATATAAATTATATATATATATACCATATATGTATATATAGATATATATATATATATATATATATATATATATATATATATATATATATATATATATATATATATATATATACCTAAATATGTTAATATATATATATATATATATATATATATATCTATATAACCAATATTTTCTCTTTTAGGTGTTTGGGGTTCTGCAATTGGGGTGTGGGGTGGCGATGGAGTCGCATTGCATGAAATCATATTCGGTGGAAACATGCCACTGTCTAGTATAAGTCAGCTTTAATGGATGCTCAATGGTCAAGTCATTATCATATAATGATAAAATAGTCTCTTCTCATAATATCGTCATTACATGTTATTTGCAATATGTATATATATATGTATATATATATATAAATATACATATATTAATATATATATACATGCATATATATATATATATATATATATATATATATAAATATATATATGTATATTTAAATAGATATATATTCTCTAACAATGTTGCTGTTAGTCATTCGAAGGGTTTATTTCAAACGAATCTGATGAGCCTGACCTTTGCTAATTACCCTTTGTCAGTTTAGCGGTTCCTAGAATCTTTGTGACGTTGATTAAAGATGATTGCTTCTGTAAATAGCATAGTAGTCGGGAAAGTAATCGGTTTCTACCTGTTTCTTATGTCATTTAAGAATAGTTTGTGCATAATGAAAGTGATACCGAGTTCTTACATACTATTCAATGTGTTATACTTTAGATACTATTCGCATAGACTGAGGGTAGTAGAGTATTACGTTTGCTCTTGCTGGGCGTGGAAATGAATTTTAATCTGATTGTCAAACACCGAAGCAATGTCTGCTCCTTAATTTAACTTTTTGAACAGCTCATGTTGAGTTTGAGAGAATGGAAAGATAATGCATTTATTTAGGTGGAATATGAACTCAAATATGTTGTTTCATTAAAATCCATAAAATGAACCCTCTCGAGGATTTGCTTACGCCTAGATAGGTCTATTGAATAGCTCTACCTTGTAAGCATGCTAATTTAGAACAAATGCCGATCTTTTATGTATTTAGCAGAGATAGTTATGAAGTTATCAAGATGGATTATTCTTCCCTGCGTTACGATATGTAGCTCACCATCTGGTGTAGGAATAAAGCTGCGTTTTCTTGCGTCTCTGCGAGACAAAAAACTAATTACTTTTGTGTACACGATGTGCCAAGTTCAAACGACGGTCGAAACTTCACGAAGATGTGGAATTGCATCCCAATGGAAAGGGGTGCTTCGTGGACCGATTTTTATCTTTATAGAGACATGAGCAGCTGTTACTTAAGCATTCAACAGATGTTTGGCGCTGTCGGCAAATATATTGCCGCCTCCGATACCGTGAATGCCACCTGCTTATTTAATATGACCTTCCACAAATAAGATAACGCAAAGACGCACCAAACTGTTCCTGATAAACAAATCCTTCACTTAATCAGTGCTGTGCTCTGACTAGAGAAACGCTACAAACAATAACCGTTTGACGAATGTGCCACAAACGAATGTGCGCAATAACAATGCCACTGATCGACCCAGAGAGGCTCACAACATGAGTTACGCACAGAACTATATTAATATATATATATATATATATATATATATATATATATATATATATATATATATATATATATATATATATATATATATATATATATATATATATATATATATATATATATATGTATATATATATATATGTACATATATATTTATTTATTTATATATCTTTCAGTTCTTACAGACGGTCATGGCTTGTCTTTATCGTCCGAACTATGATCGGTTTCATCTGTTTCGTTTGGTTACACTGTTTCACCCATTTAGGTATGTATTTACATTTCAACCTCAAAGTTGTATGCGAACCTCAATACCTTTTGTGCATGCTGTGGTGCCTCTAGCACATTATTGAATAAATTTGCTTAATTAAGCAAAAGCAGCATTGCAATATTTATCGTATATCCATTAAATTGCAAAGTAATCGCAATGGCACAGACATGCGTATTTCATAATTTACTTGCCTTCTAAATTAATATAATACAGCAACAGAAAAAATGAGGTTCATTGAAGTGTAGTCGTCTTAATCAATTGAGTGGGCTGAAGAAAATTTCGCAGATTTTATTGATCCGGTTGCGTCATGAGCCGCAATATCATCATCATTTCAGTATAGTTAAGCGTTAATAAATTAACGGGGTTTATGGAAGAACAAAGGGTGTTGAGAAGTAGCATAGGGGACGAGGATAAGGTGCAATAACGCATTTACTGCTGATGTGGAGATATCTTGAACAATAAATGATTGCCACTTTTCAAGAGGCCGACAATCTCAACGTTAACCATACTCTTGACAGCGTCAGCAAAGTACACAATAAAGCCGTACCGAAGTCGGCCAGTGGTAATTCAAGCGCCGTACCGACACCATTGGCCGTCATACACAAGTTGTCATATCAACTGAACCAAATGCACATCATATGGTTTGAGTTATGCCTAACTAAGCTACCTTCTGATATTTTTTGCTACATAATACATGCCAACGTGTGCATCAAGAATTGTGTTTGCTTAATAGGGCAAACCGTACTGATTGCAGCATCTAATGCTTGGGTGTGGAAGTTGCTCGGACAAGGTTGTGCATGTGTTGGTTCCCTGCTTTAGACACTAGACAGCATTTAAGCACGGGCGATAGTGTTGGAACGCGTTGGATAAGGTACTATCCCCCGTTGAGTGAAGATTCAAGACCAACAATTCAAGGGTTTGAATCCAGCCGTGTCTTCCGGGATCCAAACATATACTATCGTATAGGACCATATTTTTACATTTTTTTTCATTATATCATTTACACAATTGTGTAGTACTTAACGTCAATATAATGTTACACGCAAATGGATAGTGCGTGTGGTACGGTAGACCCGCTATATTAGAGATAATTTTGTTGGTTTCATAATCCCATACATTTTGTTCTACAGCTCAATCATTCCTATAAAGAGATATTTTCGGATGTAAGTGACGATTCGTGATATTTTAATTCACAATATACACAGATTATCTGTTGCTTGCGTCTCTATTACGCTCGATGTAGACAAGTCATTGTCTAAAATATTTCTCAAGATAAGCATGCTGACGAGATAGTGAAAAAGCATAGAAGCGTACCTGGTGATACCAGCTTTGTTAGGATTAGGTGCTTTCACAACAATGGATCAGATGCATATTGTGAAGACTGCGATCACAACAACTCATCCGAAATGATATTTGTTTCGAGGGGATTTACTACAACTACATGGATGGTTCATAAAAAGTCTCTGTCTTTTTGTTGCGTGAACTCAGTTAAGTAGAGTCATATCACCTTAGCAAAGTGTGGTCTTATAAACTTATAAAGTGATATTAGGTTATTTTGTGATGTATCAAATGCTTCCATGGCTTTGATTATAATCGAATTAGAATATGGGGCCTTACTGCATCATGCGGATTCCTTTAAATTATACATCTTACGAATTGTGTTTGCCTCGGGAGATATTCCTGTTTCAATTAAAAAGCGCTACGCAAACTTACTGACCTGTTACACAGATAATGTGTCGCATAATTAAGAGTTTTACTGTTCTTCGGCAAGATTAATCGGATTCCTTAGTCTAAAATGTCATTCTTCTGGATCCATATATTCACACAACTTAAGTGGACCTTAGTGCAACAGTTACAATGATATATGTTTGCTCGTTGGATATGAAGCATATTGTTGGAGTGGTTCTTTTAACTGTGAAGTTTGAACAACCTTGGGATTCTCTGGCCACAACATCAAACATCAAACAAAATGATAATAATGCTAACAATACTAGTCACGTTTTGAAAGCGAATGATTTTTATCTGTATTGCACATTACACCTTCGCAATACATTATTGGTGTCTCTCAACTACACTGTGTAAATTATCTGACCACCACCATGATGACGTTTATATCAACGTGAGGTTATGAAACATGCTACCTTTTCACCGACAGGTCATCGGCTCAAATGAGCTCTCAGTAGGCCCAGAATACATCAGCCAAACACACACTTAAACATAACTTAGTCGCTTAATATATGATTATTGGTTTTGATTGCATCGGAGCTGTAAACAGATGAAAAACCTGCGTTCACTAGATAATAACTCATTCATGTTTGTTTACTTGGTCACCATGTATGGGATTAGAGGTTGATGATATATCGCTTAGTTGGGCTTACGGTTTTGTTGATGGAGTCGCATTGGCTAATATTTGCATAGTGTCTTTCATAATACAATGCATCAGTTAATTGCCATACTGCAGCAATCACCAGGTCACCCGCATCTGTCATTTGGATGTAACTATTTATTCCTGAAACTTGCATCAAGACAACTCATCGATCTTAGCGCTAATCAACAACGCAAATGACACTTACGACTTACCTGTTGGACATGCACCGCAGATATGATTTATTATGTTGCGTGCTTCTTGTCGCAGGTTTAAGTTTGAGGGATGGATTTATACTAGTGCCACCTGAGCTAACGAGATTTACCACAAACATCAAACATGTCTTACTTTAGTTTCCGTATACTGCCGACTGAGTCGCATGTTACCGCATCACATCTCAGCTTGTTACGATATGTCAGCTCCTGTTGTGTACTTGGAAGTCAATGTATCGTTCTCAGCTCGATGATTATTGATATTAAAGTTCGGAGCAATAAACACATTCGGCCACACGAGTCAACGAATGCGATGGCATACCTGCCTATTATAGAGGCTCAGACCTTGCTAAATGTGTGATTTGATTGGAGCATATTTGCTCCTGATTGAATTGCTGATATGTGATCACTGTGGGATTTAAGGATTGCAATTTAAATAGTACCAGTGGAATCGAACTTATGCCATTTTAATCGCTATAGCTATGTCCGAAAATTCGATCGCTCAATTCTGCCCGGTCCTAGTAATCATCCAGTGCGTTAATATTTGATGCGTAAAAACGCCCCAATGTCTGTCCAGTTCTATGTATGCGAAACTCGTCTAATGCACTTGGTATATTGATTGCTTCATTATATGATCGCCAGAAAACCAACGTAAATGACCATTATCCTGCAAACAATACGGTAAGTAACAAATGCATGTTCCATAAGTCATATTACTGATGCCAGATACCGGGGCAGGCCCAGGTGTCGATTAATGTGCTAACGAATGCCCTCGGGGGAATGAACTCAGCTGCGAAGCTGTACTAGGCTGACAGCGCGTGTAGGGTACATAGCCAATGGTTCATCACCACGCCATCGTTCAGGTGCGTAATGCTGATGATGTGACGGATATGCTGTTTCGTAATGGTTATGATCAATAATTCAGGGGATCATCTACGCAGTGACCTTACTTTGCGAGTTGAGTCAAAAATTGTTAACGCTTCTAATCTTATCAATCAATTATTCGCATGTTATGTAAATTGCTCGTCGCCTCCAGGCAGCAGTGTATTATGACAACTATGGTATTGCAATCACTCAAATCATATCGATGGCATTCCGAGCAAATGCCACCACGTTTCCAATAACATACCGTCATGTTCATGTCGAATAGACATGGAAGATTCTGTAGCACCGCGAACATGTGCATATACTTAGAAGATAATAGTGCCCAGCATCAAATCAAAGAATATCACTCGATAAACATAGGCACATCGTTACTAAATACGGCATAATTTCCTAACAGTGGAGCATCTGCATACTTCGTTTATTCATTTGACTTAGCTCTATATAAAACAAGAAAGTTGTTACATATATGAATATATGAATCACGATGTAATACGTGCAAAATGACTGATTTCGCATGCAAGTAACACCGGCTCCAATTGATACGATCGCGATTATGCCTGCCAGCGGCATATCGTTTTATGATCAAACAAGTTAGATTTCCTATGATAAAAACGTTAATTGTTTGAAAGGGATATCGCCATGCTGTCGAAGGTAAAGGCTGGGGATTATAAACTTGGTAGTAATGTGAGAAACATATAGATAGTCGCCTAAATAATACGTAAAGATATAGCGGTATTTTACAACATTATATTAGATACGTTGCAAACGTTAATATATTAGCTCAATGCGGCTGGAGGAAGTCCTCTCTCAGATCAGCTATCGAGAAGGAGCAGCCACACGCAGCAGCTTTTCTAACCGATAACAGCACGCGACCAGGGCGGCGAATATTGGCATCTGCTTTTCTGCTGATGGATGAACCCATCCCTGAATGCTTTCCTTGCCAGGGCGCATACAATGTCAAACATATTCTTATCAGAAATGCTACCATGTTCAAAGTCTGTACGAATTGTCTAAGATCCTTGGTTTTATTAGAGAAATTGGACAATATTACAGATTTTAAATAACACCATCAATTGAATTAATATTAATGGGTTAAATCTTAGTTTCATTTAATCCTTAATTTCTTCTGATCCTTTCGTTTTCGTATTTCCCCCCACACGGTGAGGTGATAAACCCTATAGGGCTACATAGTAATTTCGTGGGTTGTGCTTGGCTGCGAATGAGACACACCTGTTCATAAAATGTAACTTCAGACAATGAAAATCATCATGCATTACGGGTCATTGTGAACGCATCGAATATTAAGCATGCGGATCTGTTCTTCAGTCACCGCCGCCTCAGGTCCTGAGCC